>BRZM01003897.1:0-49423 GCA_033238685.1 Lates japonicus
CGCTGACAGATGCTGCTGAGGGAAATGGGAGAGAAAAGTCGGCCGGCCCCAGATGTTGTCGGAGGCACCCGTGAATAATTAGACTCATTAACAGGAAAAAAAAGAGCCCAAGATCAAAACGCAGCGGTGTAGAGATGGAGAGGGTGGTGACGGAGAAGAGCGACCGATCAAACAGAGAGGTGGAGGTAAAGGTGAGGAGAGGTTCAGTCGGGCAAAGAAAGAGCATCTCAACAGCTTTTATATCTGAAGCAGGTTTTTATTCTTTTGAATTAAAAGAGTCACATAAAGTTTCTCTTTTTTGCACAAGTCCTGCCAAAACTGGCAGAAATGCACCTTGCACCACACCTGATGTATCAAAAACACACTGTAATGACAGAAAATGCTCATTGAACCACGAGGCAGATTATTCCTGAGGAGGAGGCAGGGTTTTGTTTATAGATATTTCTCAAACAAAACTTGCAAAAGACACTTTCCAGCTGTTTTGCTTTAAAACCGAAGCATCTGTTGATCCATTTAAGCCAAGTTGTCATCATTATTTCTGTCAAAAATATGCTAAAACTTCCATAAATCTTTTCTTAATAGAAAAGATTTTAGCAAGCACAGACACTTCTGGGGAATCAGTGAAACAGAAAAAAATGAGATGTAATCAGAGATGAAGAGAGAAAACAAGTGATGCACATCCAGAGACTGAGAGGTGGCAGAGGGTGAGGAGGGTTAAGATGGCGGGGTCAGTGGAGGGAGAGGAAAGGGAAGCAGAAGGAGGGATGAGATGGAGGGATGAAAGACCTGCAGGACTGTAACGTGCACAGAGGATGGAGAGGATCAAAGGCAGGGGGACAAGAGGTAATCAACATGATGGATGAAGCTGAATGAGTTGACTGAAAGACGAGAGTCGGTGAAATTAGCTGTGAAAGGAAGCGGTCGAGGTCGAGGTCGAGGTCGAGGTGTTCGGACACGACGGCGGACAATACAGACTCAGGAAATTATAACTGGACGCCATAAACGTTATTCAATCAAATCAAAAGCTTCATTAAAATTTCAAGTTTCAGTTGCAAAGCAGGAGGAGAAAAACCTGGAGACAAATAAAGATCAAAAACCGAAAACACAAAAGCAAACCTGACAATTTGACAAATAATTAAGGAATGAAACTGTCACCAAAACTGCCCTGAAGACACTTCTATTAGCATCTCTTTTGTTTCTAAATCTTTTGTTCCCTGGTGTATAAATGAAATTTGATTGATGGACCGATTTGGAAACAGACTGGCAACCGCTGCAAAAACCATAGCAACCATTTTGAACACTTGAGTAACCACTCAACACCCAGCAAGGAACCACTCACCAGCATCCATCTCTGCATCTTCCAGACAAACAATCTTATTACACATTACTTTTTCAGCCCAAACTAAAACTGCTTTTTCTCCCTCGGTGTAAATCTTAAACCTGGGACGGCCGCTGTGCAGCAGTCAAGTTAAATACTTCACTCCATAATGTCTTGTTTTACAGTAAATGTCAGCGTAGCTGTCGTCATTAACCTGGATTTATGTTGATTCAGTCGACCTGGCGGTCTGGCCCACTTCTCAACAGATGCTGGCTGTGATGCAGTTTTGTTGTTTGCCAAATTAAAACAGGACGATTTATGCGTTTTTATGTTGTTCAGTTGTGACCAGAACGCAACACATCAGGGAGTTGACGAGATATTCCAGTCAAGCCACTCACGTATTTGTTCCTAAGACACTTTAAATTCGTTGATTTATACACCAAAACACAGCTCAAAGCTTTACACCAGTGTCACCACTTGCTTTGGAAATGTCCAGCTGTTTAAATCCAAGAGGACGAGTCTCAGAAATAAATCGCAGCGTGAGCTCAGGACTTTCTTTGACCCAGAAAAACCCCTAAGAAGAAACTCACCATTTTTCCCAAAAAGATGCTGGAGGGGGGAGGGGCAGGGGAGGGTCATCACCTCGCCCACTGCCGCGTTCTGCCAACAGGAAGCACTGTCCCACTCGCCACGACATCCTGAAAACACACACACACACACAAGGTATAAATTAAACGTCGTAGAACTTCCTGTTTGGCTACTGATCCTGTGCTGCTGCTGCTGCACGAACAGACAGACAATAAATCAAAGTAACATAAAAGCACTCTCTTGGTCCTCTGGAGTTTAAGGGCAAAGGAAGTCCTTAAATGCCTCTTACTTATTTGTTTTTCATACTAAGAATGAAATGAAAGAGGTAAAACACACACAATTTCTCCTTAAAAACACCAGAATGAGGCTCCAAATGTTGCTTTTGAACACCTTAATCATTTTAATTTATGGTTTATTTATGTGACTTATTCCTAATTTTGTCATTCATTTTATTGGAGTGTTGGGATGATTGAGGAACTTCTAAACTAGCAAATAATTATCAGAATAGGTATTTATCTTCAATTATCTTAATTTTTTGTCCATTAACTGTCTCAGCTCTAATTTGATTAATCCACGATTAACACAATTTTGTTTTGTCATCTTGGTTGACTTTTGGAATTTCTGCATGTTTGCATCCTTAAATCTTTCTTCCATCTCTTTTGTTGTCAAACCAAAAAATGTAAATATATAGATAACAGTTTTATTTTACTTCTCTCTACGTGTTATGAGCTTTTAAAAGCGCACGTATGTCTAACAGGACTGTGTGTTGGTGGTTTGTCCTTCAAGATACTATTTCTGTGAGTTTAACACACAGATAAACACACACACACACACACACATAGATATGTCTATAGACAGGTGTGAGAAAGAACCAACATTCCACACGCTGCAAACCACACAGATAAACAACGCTTTTTAATTATCATAGTGGTGAAACATTCAAACACACCTGACCTTCTAGAAAAAACAGAGTAGCTCAGTATCGCATGTACTGTAAGAGTGTGTGTGTGTGTGTGTGTGTGTGTGTGTGTGTGTGTGTACTTCCTGTGCTCCTCACGACTCTGGAGTATTTGGCCCGAGAGGTAAATAAATGATTGATAGCGAGTGAGTTGCAACACAGGCTGAAATGGCGTCCAGACACACCCTCCACTTCACATAACTGACCTCAGTCAACGTGCACATGCACGCGCACACACACACGCACGCACAACTGTCTGTGTTTTCAAGTATTTTTTGTAGCTTTTGTCACTGCACATGCCAACAGTGTCAGCTCACCATAAAACCATCCTGCATTTATTTCTCTTTAGAGTATGATGTGTTTTTTGTGTGTGTGTGTTTTTGTGTGTACCTGTGCTGGGTGGCATCTGTTGCTGCAGTTGCGTCCAACACTCCCTCTCGGCCCTCTGCAGCTCCCAGCGGAACTGGCAGTTAGGAAACTTTCCATCAACCTGTCGGAACGAGAGGAAATAAATATTATGAATATTATCTCCAACGTGAACAAACCTCCTGCGTCAGTCAAGAGTTCAGGCTCTGGCCTCCCTGTGTCTCAGGGGTGTTTGATAAACGTGCTTCAGTTTTCTGGACTAAAGTTCATTTTTCTGTCAGCTGCCCACCTCCTGCTGCTATCTGGGAATTTCAGATAAACTGTTCCGTGCGTCTGTGCATTCAGTGTACTCATTTCATTCCCTCATTTTAGGATTTGTGCCACTGTTTCACTTGATTTTGTCCTAAAAATGAATAATGTGCAGCATGTATCCTTTGACTCTGTTTCGTTCCTTAACTGGCACGACTCAGCTTAGAAAAAAGAAAACGATGAGGTTGAGTTGCTGATGTGTTACTGATAAAAGCAGACATTTCTATTTGTGTTACAGGTGGTATCTTTATCAGCTTCTTAATTGGCCTCACCTCGTTAGAGCTGACTGCACCAACTAGGCCAAACGTGCCAACCAGACTTTTGTGTTGCCGATAAAAACGATAACATTTGGCAGCGTCACACCAGCATCGGTGTGTGCGTGTGCCCTGGTACAGCTGACGGTAACCAAGGACACACACTCAAACAGAGTGCACACAAAGGGCGATCCATCACAAAGGGAAACACACTCAAACAAAATGAGGCCGTCTGTCAACTTGACTTCATTGATATACTGAGAGTGTGTGTGTGCTGGGAGGTCTGTTTACACTGAGATATACTGCTGCTCTCAACAGCATTTCAGACCTGACAGTGTGTTTATACCCCTCTCTCTCTCTCTCTCACACACACACACACCTCTCAGGCTTTCGTTACTTCCCGCTGAGACTCGTCGACACACTGAGTCGTCGTCTGCAGCCAAACAGCCGATCGTCGCTTCACCTCTGTCTTCAACTGACCCGGGACAGAAGAAAATTAAACAACACCTTCTCACCTGTCGATGCTCCACGCTTGACAGACAACTGGAGCTAAATATTTTTCTTATTAATCCCATGAAAAGACCGAAACCAACATAATCCATCTGACTCTCAGTTCTAAGACTTTAGAAAGACCTTGAAAATATAGTTTAATTTAAACCTGCGCCACTTATTTTTTGTGGCTACGAAGGCAACGGGAAACAAGTTGTGAGAGCAACACCGACATACAATCGGCTTCTAAGTTGATATTATTATTTTTAGAAATATCTGGCTCTTTAGTCGCGTTAAATGTTCCACCAGTGTTCAACAGTAAATCTTTATAACTGTGTCTGTCTGCTGTTTGCAGCTGGACCAGGTAGTGCACAGTGGTTTACAGCTTCGTTTGCCGCTGCTGGAAACACAGTTAATGAGAATAAACGCGGTTCTAAACACAAAAATAACGAGGCTAGATGAGGCTAAAAGTCTGCTGAGTTACAGAGTTGGCGTATAACGCTGTGGGTTACTGGCATTCACGACTTCACATGTAATTATGCTTGAGGGTTATTTATCATTTTCAAATGTTGGAAACATGATGCTGGTTATGATGTGCACTCATAGGTAAACCTAACATCTGAAACTTTGATGTGGACTTTGTTCAAAAACTCAAAGCCGACAACAACAACAACAAACAAGTTAATCCTTCTGAGGGATGATGTGAATCTGGCTTTCTTTTTTTATAACAGTTGAATACAAGCTTTTAAAGTAGGAAATTGATTTTTCTCTTGACTTATATCTCTTGTATGACCATCCGTCTTTCCAGACTGGAGGATGAAACAACAAGTAACAAGGTACATATGAGACATTTGTCCCAGTCTGCAGTTGTTTCTGGCTTCATAACATTTTAATTTTCCCAAGAGCTGTTTTTTCCTAACATTTAATGAACATTTATCCCACAGTGGTTTGGGAGAACCAAGTTTGAGTTGGAACGACAAATGTAAACTTGTTGGAAGCCTAGTTTTCTACCAACTTTAATGGAAGTTTAAGCTGACATTTGGAGCTGAGCAGATGATAATTTAATTTTCATTTCATAGCAACAACGGACTCAATTTGGACATCAGATAATAACTGTTTAATTTCCCTTTCAGGTAGTCAAACTTCAATAACTGTTGGATGATTTGCAACATTTTCCAGGCTCCAGGATGACAACAGCGACATAAACTCAAGGTTTTCCTCTGGGGCCAGATCCTCACTGGTTTTACTCCCTCTGATTTTGTTCATGTCTTTCCGTTTCATTTTCTGCTTCTCAAAACAAACTATAAACGGAAAGCAGCAAAGGGCAAAGGAGCGCTTGACCTTATTTAATCCACCGGCGATCTAACAACAACATAATCTCTGTCATCTAATGAGCTCAATAATAATAAATACACACAGAAACACACAGATCCATTACGAGGTAGAGGATAAATGTCTTGGATTAAACTGGGAACAAAGGACTTTTTTTTCCCAGTTTGTAATCCTGAACCTCGTCTGACCCTGACTCCGTCCCAAAAAAAAAAAAAAAACCCCCACCGATCAGGACCGGCCCCTGCTCACAGAGAACAATACTAACATCCAAAATTATTAGAAAAACAACACAACTATAATCCGCCCTGGCAGCAGGAATCGATATAAATCTATAACAATAACAGATTTCATCATGTCTGCCCTTAAATCCTTGGACTGTTGGCGGCTATACACCCAGTCTGGACCACATGAGCCAATTAGCAACAAATCAAAACAAACAGGCTCCTGATCAGACACACATATCACACAAAAAATATTATCATCCCATATTTATTTTTCATTTATTTCAATTCCTGGACTTGAAACCCGAACTAAGTTGTTCCTCATACTGATCAAATTTTCACTATTATCCAACCATTTTGAACAGGAATAAATCAAGCACCTCCAGATTGATTTTTATCTTTGAGTTGCAATCTTTGAAAAATGAAATTTCATATCTGAAATCATGGTCACAGAACAGCTGGAAGAACTGTTTGCCCAGTAAATTCTGATTTTAATTTCATTCTTTTGGCTCAGTCACTAATCTCCTTGACAAGAGCTAATTTCTTCCATCTTAAACTCTCCTCCCGCCCATTTATCCACAATCCACACTCAGGAACAGGAATTTAGCCTAAATATCACTGTTTTAAAACATACTTACATTTTTCTTTTGTGATTTATTAGAATTAAAGGGACACAGAAAAAGCAGCTGTGATGAGGAGAAATTCGCAGCTGTTACAGCACCTCCTCCAAATCATTGACTTATGATACTGAGTTTATTTGAGCTTTTTTCCTCCACGAAGATACCTATTCAGAACAGACTGATTCAAACATGCCCCATAAACACTGGTTTTGTGGTTTGGAGGTCAAGATGTTTAGGTTAAAAACTGGATTAATAATAGGATTAAAATGTGTGTTTTTGAAGCACAACAACGGAAAATTCATTACCCACTACTAATAAACTGAATAATCGCTTTCAATTATTGCTTTGAGCAAAAATGCTAAATATTTGATGGTTCCAGTTTATCAAATATGAGGATTTGATGCATTGCTTTGTTTTTTATATGAGAGTGTTGTTTGTTTCTTTGATTGACTGTTGGTTGAAGTAGTAGGACATGCATTTCACACCTGGGCTCACTGGTCTCCTACCTGAATTACCTGCACTGTTAATACTATTATGATGTCATGTATAGAAACCATCAATAATAAGAGGTAACAAGTCATGGAAACAGAATAATGTTGGTGTTACTAAAGTAATGCTATAAAACCAATACCAATACAATTCAATAGGGTCTCTAAACATTGCAGCGACACACATATCATCTCCAGCAGAAACATTAACTAATAAATGACAAAACGTAACAATAAATTATATAAAGTATTTACTCAATCAAACTGATGGTTTATGGTTATAGACAAATAAAATAAAAACTCGTTTCTGTCGAAAGTGATTTTTAGCCTAAAGCGATCAAGCATTCACTTTTCAGCTGCTAGCCTCCATAGCGAAAGAAAAGGACTATTGTTGAAAACTGAGACGCACAGATAACCTCTACAACAGAGTTACCGGGAGCTCTTCCTCCTCCTTCAGCCATTGTTGGTTGAAAATAACTATTAAACCTATAGTAACATGTTTAGCTATGCTAATAGTTTTTCATAGCCGCTGTTTGCCAGTTTCTAACCATCCAACTAAATGACACGTAAAATGCCGACGGCCATGGTAGGCCTGGTTAATGTCACCTGATCTTGCCAACCTCGAATCTGATTGTTGGGGTGATCCGCAAGGCAACAGGTTTGTCGCGATTACTTAAATTACCGTCCTGAACTGTTGTTTCTGCAGTGCTTCCAAGATTGTTACCTTGGCAACACGGTGCTGAAATCTGATTGGATGAAAGCCTAACATTAACAGACTGTATTGGAAGCAGCAACGAGAGGAAAGTTATGAGATAAAGAGAGTAGACTATTAGGAACTATTTAAAACGATAGTATTAATGGAAAACATATCTAAAATATAATTCAGTGATTGTGACAGTTTAGGCCTTGCCGCCCTGACAGATTTTACATCGTCGACCAAACGTGTGTATTACCCATGATCCCCAGCTTGAGCAGGAAGTGCTGTCGCTGTAACAGACACACACCAAACCTACTTAGAAATCTGGATATTTTCAAAGTTTGTGGCTGGATATCGAGATGAATGCTGGTTTTGAACGACTTCTACGCCTTTTTAATTGATCTAACAGTTCAGCTTTACTCCTGAACTTCCTACCTGATTCCAGCAGTTTAAACCGCTGACTATGACCAGTTAGAGGGAGATTGAAGAGATTTTAAGGTTGAACTCGATCAGTATGTTACATGCAACCTAGATTTCACTTCCCAAACAAATGTTCAGTTTAGTGACATCTTTCACCCTGCAAATCACCACATCAGTTCTTACTGACATGAAGAAATTATTTACATAAAACTAATTTATGTCAAAATATGTTCAGGAAACATATTGCACACTGGATTAGGTTTCTTGTATTGATATAATGAGGAAATGTTAATTGAGAAACAGATTCATGCTCAAAGCCATAATTTATGACTCATAAAGACTGAGTAGCTTAAATCAAATTCAGTCTCCACAGAGCCAAACTAAAAGTTAATCTGTGTGTTAACCATAGTGACTTAAATCAGGTTTTCCTGTCTCTCTCTCTCTCTGTGGTGTCTTTAATCGTCTGGTTTTGTCAACATGAGTGAGGTTTACTGACGTCACCCTGCAGGATTTTCATGCCGAGGTTTCAACAGCTGGTTAAAGCTGCAAAGGGAGACGACGTGAAAGTGAAACGTCCAAAACCAAAGCATGGGATTAAACCGGTTTTATCACAGCTTAGTCTGAATCATCACACTTACAAATAATGAAGGCTCGCTAACTTCTGGCATGTCCCCTGCCTCAAAAGTCTAATAAACCTCCCCAGCACATATAATGTTTTATCAATCATTATGACAGGGAGAAACTAGAATATAAAGGTTGAATTATGTGAAATAAAGCATCAGTTAACCTGTTTGTTTATTTTCTGTCTATAAATCCTTCCTATTCAGCTTAGTTTCACTCCATATTTTCACCCTGGTCATCCAAGATCCTCCTGCAAAGAAATAAAAGTTAAGCTCCTGTCGTGTTTTCTCTGAAGTCACACAGAGAGCAGCAGGACTTCAGTTTCCAGTCATATTTGATAGAGGAAGCAGAAGTCATTAACCTTAGTTTAAGTACTGTACATACACACCAGGTTTGACATCTACTGTAACACACACGTCATTGAGCTGGACACTATGAGAAAATATCTGCATCAGTCATTTTCTAAGAAAACAGGCCTGTAATTATCTTATCAGCTGGAAAAAAAATGCAGATTTTCCAGCTCGTACTCAAACGTTTCAGTGATAATTCAAAGATAAATAAAGATTTAGGTCAAAACTACAGCTGATAATGATATAGGATGTTATCTGGGATGTGAACCGCTGTGAAGTTACATCAGAACTTTTCCCTCTTAACTGAGACACTTTTTCTCACTAAAGTGCATTTTTGTGGCGCTTGACGTCACCTGTGCTGCATCTACTGAGGTGAAGTCTGAGTAAAACATCTACCGAGTTGTCTGGATGTTAAATCCAAAACCATCGAGGAACAAACCTGGTTTTAAAAAGAAGAATACACCTTGTCTTAAATGAGTCACGGGTCCAGGTTGCCGGGTCTGTAAATATAGAGCCGGGAGCCACAGTGTGAATCAGGCCTGAATATTAAAAAATTAACCAGCAGCAGCAGCAAAAGTGAATCTATAATTACGCCACGCAGATGAACGATGAGGAAGAGTTTGGCAGCAGATGAAGTTGCAGCACAGATCCATCCAAGTTTATAAATGACATGATGCAGATGTTTACAGTCCAATCAGTGAAATCAATAATTTGACAGCAGCAGTGTGCGAGCTCACACTGTGAACAATGAAATGTGATTATTAAACCATCCATCACGAGGACAAAAAAGTGAAATCCTGAAGAAAAGGCAGAAATAGAACTTTCCCAGGAGGAATATTTATAAAATAAAAGTAAATAAAGTAGGGTTTGAATCCTGTAAACTTGTGTGCGGCTATAAAATCATTTAAAATGAATCCGTCAGTGCCACAGAATAGGAAGTCTGCTGAGTAACAATGAAGGAATGTTTAAAGTCACCTAAACACCAGAGATAACAGTGCATATTAAAAACGTACAAATACACTGTTTATTTAATTTGAAAGAATACAGAGCAGTTCAACCAAATAAATCCTGGTTTTGATAGTGCAGGACTGACTGTGTGGATGGAGCTGAAGCCGAGCAGCAGCAGAATCGAGCCGAGTGTAAAGGACATGGTCAATATCTCATCCAGCGGAGGAAGGTTAAACCCACCTGAGGAGGCGCTGCACTTAATGAGACTGCCCTCGTCATTGCGGCACGTGGTGAAAAGTGCGACCGAGCTGCAGCCTGTTTGTCAAGTTTTTGTGCGTAAAATGCGTAAAGTCCCGTTTTTTTTTTGGCGCGCTGGCTGCAGCTTTACGCAGACCTCCCGGTGGTTCCCAAACAGGGTGACAAACGCGTTTCCAGACAGGCTTGAGTTAAATATGTTTCCAAGCGGCGGAGAAAACGGTAAAATACGTTCACACCTGAAACAACCCAGTCCTGATCCGACACCCGACAGAGTGAGTCCAGCGGGCGGACTCATGCGAGGCGCATGGTCCGGTTCCTTCTGTTCACTAACAAGCGCGTCCTCGGTGCAATGTGCCCTCAGAGGACAATTCCCCGACTGATGTGCGCTCCCGCCACTCGGGACCTGAAGACGGAGCTCTCGATCCTGCGCGTCGAGATGAAATGTCAACAGCGACCCTGTGGCTGAAATCACAACTGTTGCCTGGAAAAACTTTAGAACTAGTTTTGTTTGTTTTAATGTTAACAAAAAAACAGATTTTAAAAAGATATAAGATAATTATCCAAACATGATGTAAATACACGTGAAAAACAGCTTGAAATCCAGTTTTTCCAACATATTTATACAGTCATCATTAAAACTTCATCAAGAAACACCTATTATCCACCTCACTGACCCTGACCATGGTCATTATAATGAGAGAGTTTCTCCAAATAATGACTTAGTTTCAAAAAGAAAAGAGAGTTTATTTGACACTAAGTTATTATTCTGTGATGGTTTCATATTAAAAGAACCTCACAGGATCTGTTTGTATTTGGGATTTAGCTATTCTAAGTTGAATTTTAGGCCTTGAACATCTGAATAAAACCAGATAATAAATCTTCAGTTAAATTCAGTCAGGAATGTTTTTACCGTGCAGAGGAGGGAGAGTTAAACGAGAGGACACATGAAGGAAAAAGAGTTTTAAGATCCAGTGTTTGAAGTAGCCAACGGATGTCTATTTTCGTTTCTGTTCCCCTATGAGCTGGATTGTAAATATTTGCTCTTATTTGTGTACACGGGTTCGTCTAGTTAATAATATCAGTAAGAGAGGAGGAGGAGGAGGATTTGAATGGTCGTCGAGTCAAGAAACCATCAACTCTGGGAAAACTGGGAGAAAGAGGGATGAAAAGAAAGAGTGGGACCACAAGTCTGAGGAAATTAAACATTTAGCTTAAACTTTAGAACAATAAATTTACAGAGCTGAGTCTGAGGTTTTTAAACTGGTGAGAATCAGTTTGTCCCAGTTATATTGTGTCATTTCTGTTTCCTCTTTATTATCAATTATTTCACTGTACCAAAGAAAGACTGAATTTGCTGGTTTTTGTATTGATTGATACCGGCACAAACTGAAATATATTGAAAGAATATTTCATCTGGGGCTGGACGATAAAAATAATAACAATAGATAATACTGGTAATAAAACCTTATATTGTGGGATAAATGATGATATATAATTTCATTGATACGATTATAACAAATGGTCAATAAATTTTATATAGTCAATTGTGCAGAGAAACGAATAACTAAAGGTTAAATTTGGATCATAACTGTTTTTCTACCTCAGATCTGTGGTGAAATGTTCCACTGTTTGTCAAGAGTCGTGTCTTTCTCTGATCAGAAAGAAAAGTTTAAACAACACCCTTCAGCTGTGACTCGGCCTTTAAACCTGCAGCAAATAAAAACAGATTTGACATTTTGCCTGGATAATCATCGACATAAGTTCAGCTGTGATAAATCTTCTGGCTAGCAGCAGCAATAAACCAGTCATGTAATAATACACAATGAGGACTGGGGGTCTGAGTTTAGCCAATCAAAGCACTTTATTGCACTGTATAGTGTGACGGTGGTCGCAGCAGGCTCTATAAAAGTGTCATTTAATCTTTTTATCATGGTACAAAACAAGTCACACATACCTCTGTAATTGGCTAAAATCAACACTATTTACATACAATATACACAATAACAGACACACACACACCCAACACACACACACACACACACACACCATGTAGTCTTCCATCCAGCCCTGAACACACACAGATGAGTCCTGTTTCTGATGGGATTTCCTTCTTGGTTGTCGAACACTCCACCCTCTCTCTTCACACACACACACACACTCACACACACACAGGGACTGAAATATGACCGCTTACGCTGCTACCAACAAACCCAAATCAAGCAGATAGCTTTAACAAAGCGCCAAGCAAACTTCTGATATGTACATTTTTTTTTCTGATAAAGACTAATCTACGATTTAAAAAAAAAAAAGATGATGAGACAAAACGAGAACTTATGAGAGATGAAGCCACAGGAAACTTATCCACAGGGATGTAAACAAAAGGATGCACTGTTCAAGGATTATTTTAAAGTTTTCTTCTAACCTGACACAGTCTGACAGGTTCAGTGCTGATACCGAGAGGCACTCATCACCCAAGTAGGGATAAACTGATTTTTAAACTTTTAATATAGTTATTTATCTTAAATCTTATATATCCTCATATCTGAGGAAACTTTCGTTAGTGCACACAAGCTGGTAGCTGTTGTACCAAAGCCCAGAGGACGCCCTCACCGAGATTCTGGTAGAAATGAATGAAAGACGACTTTTCTTGTTTGCAAATGATCTTTTTCACAGCAAACGCAGGAGATTTTTCTGTGCAATAGGCCACATGAACGCCAAACTTTAACTTCTCACATATGTTTATCTTCTTTAATTCTAGCACGTTAGTTTAATCGAGCACGTGCAGGTTTCAGGAGCGTAAACTAAAACTTTTTGTGAAATTTAAATTGAGATCAAACTAAAAATCAAAACAAAACAACCTGTTACAGATGATAACAGATTTGTGTATTTCAGCTGTTTAATGAGAAAATGCTCAGTGGCACCGGGATCAGGACTTCTTCAACTTACAAACTTTGTGTTTGATTTAGTTGGTCTGATTTTCAGACACATTTCAACATTTCCACTGCCTAAAATGAGACCTAGTTTAATATTAAACCCCTGTTAATGAGTTAATATTAAGAGATTTATTAAAAGGCTGAGTGAACCTGACTTTGCAGTGAAGAACGTCCTTCAGGCGCATATACAAGAGGGAGCTTCTCTGTAAACTTTTATCCCTTTAGTATCGACAACATCCAGATGTGTTGCTGCGGTTAACTTTGCATCTGGATTCTGAAAGTGACTCTGAGCTTCACCAGCTTCTTCTCACGCAAAACGCTCAGCCACCTGCCTCTGATCTGCAGCTTGACACTTCACTTCCTTGACTTCAGATGAGAGTTCCAACTTTGTTTCCCTTAAATATTCATAATAATTTTGTCTTTTATATACACACAGTGCACTCTGCTTATGGAACAAGCTGGATGTTTAGGGACTGAATTACTGACATTTACTTGTCACTTTAAAGTAACTGACAGAAACAGATCGACATGATGAACAAGACGTGCAGAGTCACATATAAGAGATTTCACTTGCATCCTGTTACTTTACAGGTCAATAAAGTTTTGAGCTTGTGAAAATGTGATCAATTCCAAAGCCTTAGATGTTAGATGTTTGTAAACCTGTAAAGGAGAAACCTGCTTGTGATTGCGTAGAAAAGATTTGTGACAGTGAAGTTTTTATGACTTTATCTCAGAGAATATTTGGAGTTTCTTTTTCATCGCAAATTTACTGCTTTTGTTCTTTGTGGATTTACCACTTTAACTCAGAGAATATCCAGGTTTTTATGATTATATATAAATGACTATATATCCATATGTGCCTGTGATGTTACCTGTTCATGTATCGTGGTTCCAACGTCAGTCATTATTTAGCCTGAAATATCAACAAACACAGTTACAAAAACATGTGAAATCATGTGCATCTTTCAGTTTGAACACACTGCACTGCTGCTTTAATCTGCAGTGTGTGTGAACCTCACGCAGCCTCAAATCTTTCTATAACTTGAATTTCTCTTCTTACAGGTTTGCTAGAAAGGCGAGCTCAAACTCTTATTGACGCAGTTTTTTAGTAGATTTTGCCTTTAAATAAGTCAAAAAGAGCTGAGTGATGTTAAGAAAAGGCTGTTTTTTGTTCTTCAGCCGCTTCAAACTGAACCAGATTTTAGAAAAGTTGCATTGAGGTGTTATTTTTACTGCACACTGGGACACTGAAAACAAAACATCCAGTTGTTTCTTGTTTATGTGATCTGAGCGCTTCCAGTCCCTTTATAAAAAAAATCTCATCTGATCGCTCTAAAGGGTTAAAATCTGTTTGAAATCAGCGTTGATTCACATTGAAACTAGGGGAAAATATCCTGTCGACAAGGAACACGGACAGATGAACACACACTCACAGACAGAGACACACACCTGCAGACACACACAGGTGCGGGTGGAGAGAGCTGCATATAGGGGCTACACCTCACCGTGTTTTAGGTACCTTCATATAGATTATTATGTCTATGTACAATATTTATATTTTGCTAATAACTACGTCTCCTGTTCTAATTGAAATAATTCCGTGATCTGGGATTTTTCGATTGACCAGTAAAACATGACGTCAGATACAGCCTCTCTCAGTGTTTTCTCTCTCTACTTACCTCCTAGAACCTCTTGAAAATCACAGGAGCGTCATTTCCCCGCATAATAGTGTTCCCTGCTTTACAGTGATTTGAAGCCCTGGTAACGGGTCACTTAGGATTGAGCGGGTAAAAAAATAAAACAAAATAAAGTAAAAGGTCATACCACCACTGAGCAATCAATCAATCAATCAGTCAATCAATCAACCAACCGCAATAACACCACTTTTAAAGAAAACGGACGACTTAAGACCACAATTATATGCAGGTTCAAAAATACAGTACATCTTGATTTGGGAAATAATGAACAACGGCGTATAATGCGACGTATACAAACGCATGCTCGCCTCTCTCTCTCTCCCTACACACACACACACACACACCACAGACACACACTCAGGCTACATGTTGTAAATACGTGATGGGGCTCAGCTGGAATCTTGTAAGAAGTCATGAGGTGCATGCGCTGTTTCGTCATGAGTTGATGGGGATGACGCCGATGTCCGTCACCACCACCACGCCCATCAGGTAGTGCCTCCAGCACCGCCTTGGTCACCATGGGAACCAGGTCCAGGGCCTCCTGCTCAGAGCCCTCCAGCTCCACCACCACCACCAGCAGGTTGGTCCAAGGGAAGACGGCGATGATGTAGACAAAATAATCACATTTCACTTGATTGTTTCTATTGTTTGTTTTTGTTGGAGCCACTGGGGGGCAGCAAAACTCTACAACCACATTAACTGGTATTTTTAAACCCTCTGATTGTTATTACAACTTTTTGTTCAACCAGAAACATCACTTCATATCACTACCAGACTCCATTGACAAAAACAGGAATTTTACCCTGCAATTGCTGGGATATTCCTGCCTTGATATGTTAGTGTGTTTGTGTTACTGTGTGGTACTTTTACTTATGTAGAGTATCTGATTACTTCTTCCACCACTGAAAGTCACACAGTAACACAAACACACTAACAGATGGAGGCAGTGGTATTCCAGCAGCTCCTGTGTTCTGCTTGGTAAAATTCCTGTTTTTGTCAATGGAGTCTGGCACTGATATATAGTGATGTTTAATATATATCCCTATCATTTACAGCCAAATACAGGCTGAAAAATACCTGAATTATCCTGACAGAGCTGCAGAGTTGGTGCTAAGTCTACGTGGATTCAGACTCCTGTTGACCTACCACTCCATGATGCTCTTGAGCGCACGTATGACGGAGGTCTCGATGTCAATGGGATGGTACCTCATCCCCCGCAGCTCCATGGCCTCCTCCAGAGCTCCCACCACGAACAGAGCATCGTGTCTCTCTGAAAAACACAGAAGCAGAGTTGTTGTTGCTGCAGCAGAAGGCGGAGAGATGACAAGGTGAGTACACGTGGGGGAGAGAGGTTATAAAGACGAACCTCCGTTGGCGTCGGTGAGCTCTGCGTGCGGCGGAGGAAGCCCAGGTAGCCCGTCCTGGCCCAGACCGTCTGAGTGTCTCCAAAACTGAGTCTGGAGTTGAAGTGATCAGACTGGAGGACCTCCTCGCCGTAACCGCTGTAGTAACCGCTGCCGTTATGAGCGCTGTGCACCCAAATCTGCAGGAGGAAGACGACAGAGTTAGAGAAACGTTTAAGACTGTGGACGTACGGATTATATCATTTACACCGAGACAGAGAGAGGAGAGGTTATATAAACTAAATCTGTTCCTCCTACACCGACATTTAGAAGAATAAGAACACCCAGAGCAGAGAATGAAGGGAGGAAGGAAGGAGGAAGATAGTGAAGAAAGAAGAGAAGAAAAAGAACAGATAGAGGAAAAAGAAAAAAGAAAACAGAGTAAAAGGCCAAGGGAAATAAAAGACTAAAAGGTAATGAAGAAAAAGGGAAGAAAATAATCAGAACAAATGGGAAAAAAGAAAGAAAATAAAATAATAAAAGATATAGAAGAGATAAAGAAAGAGAAGACGGAAAATGGAAAAGAAAATGACGAAAAGACAAGAAAAACAGAAAGACTAAGAAAAAAGAAAAGAAAAAGAACAGAAATAGGACAAAGAAAACAGAAAAGAAAAGAAAAACAGAAAGAGGCAGAGGGAAATAAAAGAAAGACTAAAGGAAAGAAAGATAGAAAGAAAACAACCAGGAAAAGAAAAAAGACAAAGGGGAAAAAGAAAGATGAAGAAAAGAGACAGAAAGAGAAAATGGAAAAGAAAAACTTAGGAAACGAGATAAAGACAAAAACAGAAAGAGAGAAAAGAGAAAAGAAAAGAAAGAAAAGAGAAAAGAGTTTGTGTCTGTCGACCTCTCCGAGGTGTGAGTCTCCCAGCGGTCCTTTGGTCTCTGGGTTGGCGATAATGATTCGAACTCCAGGTAGGATCTAATAAAAAAAGAAGAAGAAGAAGAAGAAATCAGTTGCCATGGTTACCGCTTCACTCTGAGTCTCTGATTTGAGCGTGAGTGCGAGACAAGAGGCAGCTGTTTACATTTAACACGTGGTCACACTTTAAATTCAGGTGTCAGCTCTCAGCTGCATCTGTTACTTAATGAGGCAGGTAAAGAAGCTTTTCTTTCTCCTCCTCCTCCTCCTCCTCCTCCTCCTCCTCCTCCTCCTCCTCCTCCCACCTTCAGTGAGTCAAAATAAACAGCAGGCTGATCGATGACCAGCTCTGAAACATGACGTCCTCCTCTTTGTGTGTCAGCGTGGGGGAAGAAGAGAGCTCAGCGTCTCATCGGGCTCCAAGAAAAGATCGGACAGGTTCCTATTTCTAATGTGCTGTGCACTCACAGCAGGATTTGCCCTGGGTTTTGCCTCTCAGGCAACATACAGGTTACTGTCCCACCATCTTTGTCTTGATAATATAGTTAATATTGAACATCAAATAATGTTCAAACACATTTAGAATAATAAAAAGTACAAGATTTTGAACCTGGGTCTTATTTTCTAATTGCTGCCAGACTCCATTGACAAAAACGGGAATTTTAACGAGCAGAACATAGGAGCTGCTGGAATACCACTGCCTCCATCTGTTAGTGTGTTTGTGTTATTGTGTGACTTCCAGTGGTGGAAGAAGTAATCAGAGTGTTTGTAACACAAACAAACTAACAAATCGAGGCAGGAATATTCCAGCAATTGCAGAGTAAAATCACTGTTTTTGTCAGTGGAGTCTGGTAGTGATATATAATGATGTTTCTGGTTAAGTCTCTCTTGAACAACAACTGACTGGTTTCTGAGAAACTGATTATTTCTTCACAGATATACGTGACTGACTTTGTGTTTCATGTCGGCAAATGTCCTCTTGTTCTGACAAAGTTATTGTCCTCTCTTCTCGCTCTCTCTCTGAGGCTTGAAGACTGTTATATATTTAGACTGTCTGTGCTCCTGCCGACCTCGCTGATGAAGTTCAGTTAGTTGCTAAGAGATCTGTAATGAAACTGGAATAAGTGCTGCTCAGCGATCAGATGAGTACAAAGCAATTTGCTCCTGGAATTAAAGCAGCAGATTTGAGGAGAAGCAGAAGGAGTCGGTATTTAGTGAAGGATGACTCGTCTCCTCGGCTGCAAGGAGACGATTTTTAAAAAGCTTTTAGAGGACGTTTCCTGATTTTATCAGGCGGCCGGAGAGAGGAGAGGAAGAGGACACAGGACAGAGGAACATTTCATTCCTTTAAAAAGAACAGCTGTTCTTTACACACCCATGGCTGATATTTATCCTAAAATAAACTTATATATCGACTGCACTCATTTACAAAAACTGTAAAGACTCTTTGGCACGTCCTCCTCCTGAAGTCCAGAGAGTCTAATCTGAAAGTTTTCACCCTCCATCTGCTGGCTCTCCTCCACCACCAGCGTCTAGACTCTGTGGGGATCCTGTCCTATCTCCTGTCTTCATCTGAGCCTACACTTAATGGAGCTGCTTCATATCGTTGGAGTCTAATCGCCCCAAAAAAATCTGTCCTCTATCACAACCTCAATTAATGCTGGCATACACGTTCAAATGATCTCTGCTTGATGAAATGGCTGCAGGAAAGTAATCTGCTCTGTCTGTAAGTTACATTTCTGAGCCCTTTTAGTCAACACTGAAACAGCAGAAAGATAAAATGGCTTTAGACGGGTACTGATTCACCAGGACACCTGAACATGTGTTAAGATGAAACATCTTCAGCATCTTATCTTCCTTTAGGGAAGGAAAGGAGAGAACGCCGTCCCACGATTCCTTGCAGCAGCAGCGTTTTTTCTCTCAGAAGGAAATCTGACGAAGACGTCAGGTCTAAACTCTGAAGCCCACAGATCCACACAGACAGACAGGGAGACTGGATGTTTCAGAGCTCATCATGCTGCTGCTGCTGTCTGTCTGTTTTGACTCAGTAAATGTGGGAGGGCACGAAGCCCGGAGCAGAAATAGCTCTGGAGTCCTCTGTCATTCAGTTTCCCTGCTCATATCGACAGCCATTTTGGTTCATCTTGTGTCTCTGAATGGTCTCCTCACTGCGAGTGTGGGTGTGTTGTGCGTCAGTGATTCCCACCGATGGTTTCAAGTCAGTGTTGTTGAATTTGTTTTTTTACTTTGATCTCCTCACATCATATTTTACACCACATGCACATCGTCTATTCAAAGAGGCGGGGGGTGAAAACAGCTGTGAGTGGGATGAATTTGCTTGTTTTAATGCAGCCAGCATTTAAAATTTGAGCTTTAACTTCTCCTATGCTTCTAAATCTTAATCCAAAGCACACTCACCTTGCCAGACTCCATTAAGGGCAGACTGTCAGGAGAACCTCTCTCCACTAACTGAACCCTGAAAGACAGAAACGTGCAGACGCTTTAATTCTGTGTGGCAGCGAAGAGGAGGAAAAAATAAAAAAAGATGACGGGGCGGACTCTGGTACCTGTCATGGCGCAGCGCTCTCATGTCCACATACACAGTAGTGGGGTCCGGTCCTGAAGTGCCCTGCAGCCAATCACAGCACAGACACAGTGAGCATGTGATCACAGGCTCTGAATGTCACCAGAATCACCTGAGTGCTGAACGAGCTGGAGCGTCCAAAACGTCTGACGCCACCGGAGTTTAAACGTCTTAAATGTCTAAACACAAGAAGCCTTTGCCTACAAATGTATTTTTTTTAGTTTCAGGCTGAAAATGATCAGAAACTCTTGTTGTTCAGGCGTCTGATTGGATCTACAGTTAGGGTTACATCCCCACCTGTTGGTTTGGTGTGTTCCTGATTGTGTTTTTGTGTTTTTTTAAGTTTATTTTTGGGGTATTTTCCATCTTTATTTGACAGTGACAGCAGAGAGAAAGGACATGGATAAATCTGGACTTCAGCATCCAAATAAAACAAAGAAAAACAAAGAAATGAATAAAAAATAATCAGAAATACTTGGAAACTCCAGGCAAAAGTTGGATTTACGCAATCCAGAGAATAAGTAACAAGTAGGAGTAGAAAAGATGCTAATTATTTCGGATTTTTGACACGTCGATGATGTAAACTGCAGCTGAAAACTACAGGTGATGTAGTCGTACAGAGGTGAGAACACAGTGTAAGGTCGAGTGTGTGTGTTTCTACCTGCAGGCAGATGGCCAGGTTGACCCTGCAGCCGAAGGCCGTGCTCACAGAGCGCGGGTGAAGGCCGAGGTCTTGAAGAGTTTGGAGAAGGAGTGTGTGAGCGACATCCTGGGCCTCTCCTCTGCCACCACCACGCAGGCCCGCACACGGGACAGATCAAGACCCCGAGCCTGGACGACAGACGGGGGGAAAAGGTCTGAGCACATGGAGGTCTGAGAGACAGTGGTGTGTGTGAGTTTAGATTTGAAGAGTTGTGGAGTGTGTTGTGTCAGTGTCGAGAAATAAAAAAGAACATTTCTGCTTTTCACTCTGCGCTCAGCTTTCAGTCTCCATGGAGACTTTAAGACAGATAATCACTAAAATTAACTCTGCAGCTTCCATCAGTGACCAATCAGAGGCATCTGTAAGTCCAGCACTCAGACGTGGCCTCAGGCTCAAACAGTCTGAGTTTATCACAGACGCCTCATGGAGAGGAGGAGGAGTGAAGTCAGTTGGTCTGTGGGTTTATCCCACTGTTCGTATTTAGCTACAGGCGTTGGTCCACCTGACCTGGATGCATTCCGCGAAAAGTAACCACGAGCTAAAAGACAAGTTGTGGTAAAGATTTATCGGCTCCTAACAGGAAACCAGATTTCAGTGGGAGCAGTTTGAGAACAGATCAGCGGGAAAATGTCCTAAAACTGAGACGTGGTGGGAGGACAGTGACAGAAACACTGAGATTAACTGTCTATCTGAGCAAGTGGCTGATACACTGACATGACTTCTCCATAATGGCCCTTGGCTTGTCTTAGTGGTCTTTATAAACTGTTTTCTGTTCATTTTTTCGAGACTGTCGTTGCTGCACTGCAGCTCTGAGGTGGGAATACTTATTTTGTTCATGATATGTCTGATATCATGTTAAAAAAAAGCACCATATGGACATGTTAACAAGGTCAAAGACTAGATCTTCTTTGGAAAAATGTGTAGGTCACTGAAGACAGATGTATGTGGACAGATTGCATCTTGCCTTGTGGCAGCTGGTAACATAATGAGCTGCTAAAAGAAAAAGAGGTTTTTCATCATTTGACATTTAGCTTTCTTTCAGATTTTTTTTTTAGTTGAATTTCTGTATTTTTGCAGGTAAAAAAGAATCTTCCTGGCTTCCCAGAAGATTTCCTGTATTTGAAAAAGGTCGTGTCGGTGCTGTGCTGACCTTGAGTGCCTCTGTCTGCAGGCCGAGTCCTTTGGTGCAGAGCTCCATGACGCTGTAGGAGCAGAAGGTGTCTCGCACCCTCAGCTGGCTGACGGCCAGCAGCCACAGCGCTGGGTTGGACTCCAGCTCCACCGGGGGGATCAGGATGGACTGGTGGCCCGAGTACACGCTGCAGACAACACAGTTTCCTCAGCATTCACAACAGATTTAAAAATGTTCCTACACAAATAAAACCGATATATGACAGCTGGAGGACATATTGGCTGGTTACACCCACTCACAGTAGCATCAGAGGATCTGGTTATGTGCTGCAATATTTGCTTACCGAGGTCCTGTTTAATAATTACATGCAATAAAATGAACATTTATTCTTTATATAACCAGGCAGTCTGGAGAGATTCTCATACCGCAGGTGATTTGCAGCCTGTTTTATTTACAGGACGTTCAGCAGCAGGAGCTGCTCTCGCCAAGTTCAGAATTTATGAGCCGGAGAATTTAAAAGTAGCCAGACCTGAGATCTGGAACCAGGATTTAAGATTTAAGGACGGTGGAGCTTCAGACACAGAGTGTCACAGATAAACATTACTGCAGTGAATCTCTGCTCTTGTTATTAAAGGAGACCAGACGACGTTCAGACGTAAATCATGAAGTGAGTGTAACGTGGACCGAACCTTCTGTGATATAAAAAATAACGACACAGGAGCACGATTAGTATTTCTTTCCTTTCCAGTTAGGAATTTCTAACCAGAGAATTCACAGCCAAAAGTATGTGGACACCTAAACCACGATTACTGCACAGTTAAATCAGTGGACTGCCTCTTTAAGAAACATATCTAATGGTGGTGTAAGTAGGTGGGGACACTTTTAAAGGTTGCGCCGAACCTGCAGAGACACCAGAGGACGAAGCCGAGGCCGCAGTACGGATCCAGACAGATGGCCACCTCCCTGGATGGGTACAGCTCACACTGCAGCTTCACCGACCGACAGAAGGCTCCAACGGCATTGTGGGACATCTGGAAAAGTCGGAATAAGGGAAGAGAGACACAACAACACACACACACAGACAAACAAAGAACAAGATGGAAGAGTCGGACAGTTAATACACGAGTTCTGCTCAGATTGTTGTTGCTGGTTTTGTTAGCTGGTAATTCTTCATGAAAAAACACGACAACACAGACAAGTTCTTAGTGTCGTTCTACAGTTTGTGTATCAGCACTGAAAGGTCTTGTTTTCTACAACAAGACCTGCTCAGATTTCTGCTCCACACAGCGGTTAACATGTATCTCTGGGGGAAGATGCAGCTCTGACTCTGATGTTTATTACATACAGGAGCCCCAGATGCTCTTTTATCATGTTTCCTGACGGCTGAATTTCCCTGTGGAGTGAGAACCTGATAAATGAAATAAGGAGGGGGAGTGGGTCCAGGCGACGGGGTGTTGGTCGTGTGTTGAGGATTAAACGCTGAGCTGACCTGAACTCCAGCCAGCATGCCGGTCGTAGACACGCTGAAGTCCAGATAGGCCAGGCCGTCAGGGTTGGTGGGCTTATAGAGAGCTGGAGCCTTCTTCTTTGGCAGGTCATCTGCAGCACACACACACACACACACACACTTTTGTTTTATTACACTCAAGAGGACAGTCTGTTCAGTTACATTCATTTCAGAAACACTGACCTCAAGTTGAACTCACACTTGTACTGTAGCAGGGAGGGAGAGAGATTTCAAACGTCCTGCTGACACAGAGTATATCTACCTACAGTAATGTTTGTTTAAAGCGGGTTGTTTGATCTTTTCTAAACAGAAATAACAATGTTTCAGGTGCACAAATACATTAAAGATCACATTTTACTTTTACTTTTACGCTACAGTTTAAAACTCTGCAGGTTCAGGAGGTTACAGAGACCTGAAGAGTGAGCACCGAGCCCACAGACTGACTTATGTCTTCTGTGAGGTACTTTGAATTGCCTGGTTGTTGAGAGGTTGAGGGATTTGTGTACAGGTTTCCATGTTTGTGTGTGTTAGAGAGGCTGCAGTACCCGTGTCCAGAACAGGAGGCCAGTTCCTGATGTCCACGGTGGCCGTGGCCTCCTTGGAGCGCAGCAGCTTACAGATGACCGCCGTGGTCATCACACAGGCTGAGTGACTGACCTGCAGAGAGGAGAGCAGGGAGGTGGTTACGTTTCATTTGATAAACAGAGAAAAAGAAGCAGTTTATGGTGAAAGCTCTGACCTCGACGATCATCTTGACGGTGGGCAGCGTGGTGGAGATGTTCTGAGGGTGAGGAGGTCGCACTGTGATGGGAACGCAGCCAGCGTACAGGCAGCCGTAGAACGCCGCAATCAGGTCTATACCTGCAGGAGACAGAGGTGTGAGTGTTCGGTTTGAGTTTGTCAGACGGAAACGCGGTCCTGGATCATGTCTGACCTGGTGGGTAGACCAGAGCGACGTGGTCTCCCTCCTGCAGACCTCCTCTCTCCATCAGCAGAGCAGCCACTCGCTCTGCCCTCTTGTGCAGCTGCAGACAGGTGAGAGAGCTGGACACCGCCCCCTGGAGAAGAAAGAGAGAGGTTCTCAGTATTTCAGGCAAAAAATGCTTGTGTTTCAAGGCTGAATCCTGCACAAAGCATCACTCTTCTTTGTTTTTTTGTGCAGAATCCCTTGAAAATAAATTCAAATAACAAAATTTTGATGTCAAAAACTCAGTTAAACTCCAAAACAAACTGCACTGAAGTAGCTAAACAGGAGCATATGACAGAGACAGAAAACACAGTCAGATCTTCTCTCAGAGGTGTGTGTTGTTACCCGGGAGCTGAGCAGGGTGTAGAGGACGTGGTCTGGTGTGGTCTGAGCTCTCCACTGCAGAACCTCAGACAGGAACAGGAACTGGAAGAACACAGCGGCATCATCAGACAAATCCCGGCTGTGTTTTATCGCTCTGAGATGTGATTCTTTCATTAATCTTTCTGATTTAAACTCACAGGTTTATAGGGGCTGTAAAATTACACAGAATTCCAACTAACATCAGCACATCATGTAAAACTGCAAACCAGACATGAGACATAAAAATCCAATACTGGAGACGCTGCTGCATAAAACCTGTAAATAAATCTTGCTGCTGATAGTGCTTTATTTTGTTCCTCCTGCCTCCTGTCCAACACTTTAAAGTGTTTTTTTAAATCATTATCACAGACCGTGAAATTTCGAAGCAGGTGAGAAACAACCTGCTGATGCCACAAACTGACTGAAGGAGCAGTTTTACTGAAACCTTTTCATCTGCTGAAACAGCGATCGGACAGTTTAGAAAGTCGAGATCGTTAAGTCGTGTTGTTTCTCTAAAATATGCGACTAAGGAAACAGTCTTGACCTTCACTTCACTCAGTTGCTCGTGTATTTATCATCAAAAAAAGGGAGGAAGCACGACTTGGATCCAAAACTGATGAGGAACAATTAATCATTTTGTCCTTAAATGTTAAAATAAATTGTGAAAAATGTCCAACACAAGTTTAGAGGTCTTGTTTTGTTGGACCAACAGTCCAAAAACCCCACAGATATTCATCTTACAATCATATAAAACAGAGAAAAGCAGAAAATCTGAGGCTGGATTCAGAGAATTTCTTTGTTTGAAAAATTATTCATCAATTTAATCTTGTTTTAAATCATTCGACATTTCGAGCCGTGATTTTCTGAGGAAATCATTTTCTATTCCTGCAGTTTATTTATCATGTTTATGGGTGGTTGTTTCCTTTCCAGAGATCACGCAGGATCTTATTTATCATTACATCACTGCTCCTGGTCTTATGTAAAGAGTGTGAGTGTGTGTGTGTGTGTGTATGTGTGTGTCTCACCTGGTCGTTGTCGTCGGTTTGTCCCAAATCTCTGCCGCTGGCCTGATCGATCCTCTTCCCTGACACCAGATTCCCCACCATCACAGAGGCAGGTCCGATCTCTGCAGCACACACACACACACACACATTAACATCTACACACACGCAGTCAAACAGAGAGGCTGCTTGGCACAAGATCTCTCTCCCCACCTGGTTGTTTCTCGCCGTATATTTGGGCAGGTTGGTGACGCAGGGGCACATGAGACGCCAGCAGCCCTCCAGGTACAGCTGCTTGATCTGACAGGTGGATGCCGCCCAGAGGAGTCTTGGGCAGCGTGTTGGCCGGGACCAGAGCGAGGCAGAACACACCCACCCCGTGGATACTGTCTATGGCCTGAGAGGGAGGGAGGGAGGAGACAGAGGACGGTCAGAGGACAGGGGGATTATCTGCTGATGAGGAGTTATTTTCATCAGCGACGGGGATTTTGAAAACTGTGGTTTTGTTGTTGATATATGTGATCTCTCCAAATGCTGCTCATTTTAATTTGGGCCTTTTGGGTCTAAATGATTGATAGGGACAAACATCTTTGGGACTGCTGCAGTACTGATCAAGAACAGTGTCAAAGTACGTCCACTAAAGTTCTGGTTTTTGCCACTGACACACTCAGATTGTTATTCTAAGTGTCTGACAACATTATGATAGGATTCCTACAGAGACAGAGCTTTTTATTAAAGAGGAAGATCCTTTTAGTTTAAAAGGAAACAGCTGTTTTATTTCTCTGTTCCAAGACACTAGACTCCATTGACAAAAACAGTCATTGTACAGAGCAGAACACAGTGAGCTGCTGGGATACCACTGCCTCCATCTGTTAGTGTGCTTGTGTTACTGTGTGGTACTTTTACTTCAGTAAAGTATCTGAATACTTTTTCCACCACTGAAAGTCACACAATAACACAAACTAACTCAACAGCTCCTGTGTTCTGCTCGGTAAAATCCCTGTTTTTGTCAATGGAGTCTGGTAGTGATATATAGTGATGTCTGGTTAAACAAAAAGGATCTTACTCTTTAATAAAAACTACATATGAACTAAATATTACAGGCTTTAGTATTTATCTCAGAGCTGTACAGGTCCACAGTCTGTGAGAGGCGACCTACCTGCAGTACGCGGCTCATCCACTGGAAGCTGTCCTCCTCTGTGGAGTCGGGCCTCTGCTCGGCCACGACCACGATCCTCTCGTCCCTTAGCACCGTCACGGAGAAAACCGCTATCCTGCAGGGGACAGAGGACACAAACATCAGCGCCCCGGGTTCATTTTCTCTCCACAGTTGTTTCTGAACAAAAATGCCACATATCAAACAAACTGCGGCTCTGAGAAGCTGTTGAAAATAATGAAAATATCTGTTAGCTGCAGCTCTAAACATGGCTGGATGCTGCTACCTACATATCTGAGGCTCTTCCCAGTTTTTAAAAAATACTAAATTAGACGTAAGCAGAGAAATCCCTTCAGCCTGGAGTGAGGGGTTTTTATTTAACAGCGACAGGTGAGTCATCCTGTGACTAAAACAGGTCTGACGAAGAAGAATCACTGTGTTGGAACCGGTGAACGTTTGTCTGTTAGAGGTTCATTTGTTTTCAGATGGAGGCTCCGCTGCAGATGGAGATTAGAGTTTGTTTGATGCAGGTGTTTTCCTGGATTCACTCTACCTACTGAAAAAAACTGTACAATGTGTGCGAGTGAGAGAGGAAGGATGTTACACGTCAGACAATCCAGAGCGTATTGTGAACAAACAGACGGCACTTCAACTTCACTGATAAAACATAAAAATGTAAACACAGAAACAATGGACACACAGGCGTGAAAAGATCAGACTAACCCGCAGAGCTCCGTCTTTACCAGTTTCAGATCGAGCAGTTTCCCCCACGCTGGTTAAACAGCAGATGCACTTGACAATGACCTTAAACTGAGGTGTGGTCAGGAGCTTTCTTGGTGCATTGCTGTCTTGAAGCATTGGGAAGCAAATGAGATCAGCTGAGTGAGGAGAGATCAGCTGACTGAGGAGAGATCAGCTGAGTGAGGAAGCTAGAAAATCTGCCAGTTTAAAACCAGCACGGTGCAAGAACACCTGGCTTTTAAAGGAGAATGGGAGGAACTCCTCTGATTGGTTTATTGCGTGTTAAACCCAAAACACACCCATGATTAATTAAGAGACTAAGAACAACTCTTCTGAACCATGCGTCTGATGCTGCAGCCTTTTTTTTCTGCAGTGTGAACTGACCTGGACACGCCCTAAATGCACCTGCTCCCTGTGCTGTAAACACATCCTCTAAACTCTCACTTTACATCTTATTATCTCATCAAACTTGCATTAAAAATGTCTCTATCCATTTCCACATGTTTAAACTAAAGGATCTCCACAGCTGCTTCCTCTATACGAACTGTAGCTGCCTTAAATAGCTCCAGAGAACGTCATCAGATCCTGTCAAGGTAAAAGATGAATTTCCTCCTCGGTGGCCGTGGACACAATTAAACTGCACTCTATTACTGTTTCTGGATTCATCCACTATTGCTCTACTTTATTAGATTTATTATGTGCGGGGGTATTGCTCATTTATCAGCGTGACAGTAAATGTGCCAGGATCTGACGTCTGGCTGGTTTTCAACTGCTGTCGATGGGAACGACGTTAAAAACTATTTATCTGACTCTCAATGTGACTTCAAAACGCTCCCCGGGGGTGAGACACACTCACCTGCCTCTGTAGACAAACTTCATCGGCTCCACCGCCAGCGCCGTGGCGACGATGTCGTCGGCGTTGTGCCTCCGCCCGCTCACCATGATGAGTCCGTCCATCTTGCCCGTGATGAAGACGAGGCCGCCGGGGCCGATGAAGCCCAGCAGGCCGGTCCGCACGAAGGCGTACTCGCTGACCAGCCCTCCGCTGGAGCTCACCGGGTAAACCTGCAAACACACACACACACACACACACACACACACACACACACAGGCGTTCAGCTGCAGAATCACCATGGCAACCAGCCAGCGCTAGAGCTGCATGACAGAGCCAAAATCAGATATTTTTAACTTATGACTTTTATATTGCTAATGCCACACTGCTGGTCTTAATAAAGTGGATATGATGGCAAAGCAGATACTGGGGAGGCATTCACCTCTCATTTTATTCAGACTTACGAGCTCAAAAAATCTCTCTGTTGGATGTAACATGGCATTTAGCACAAAAAATAACATTTAAGACAGATATTTTGAGAACCAGAAACAGCCCTTTTATTGCTACCAGACTCCATTGACAAAAACGTCAATTTTACCAAGCAGAAAAAAAAAGAGCTGCTGGAATACTGCTGCCTCAATCTCTTAGTTTATTTGTGTTACTGTGTGACTTTCAGTGGTGGGAGAAGTATCCAGATCCTTTCTATAAGTAAAAGTGCCACACAACAACACAGACAAACTAACAGATTGAGGCAGCAGCTCCTGTGTTCCGCTCAGTAAAATCCCTGTTTTTCTCAATGGAGTCTGGTAGTGATATATAGCTATGTTTCTAGTTAAACAAAAAGGACCTTCCTCTGTAGGAACCCTCTCCATAATGTCGTCAGGACACCTCACCTCAAAGGTGTTCTTGGTCATGCCGGTGAGGCCGTAGTAGGAGGTGCCGGTGGCGATGGAGCAAACGCAGAGCTCGCCGATCTCATCCGTCTGACAGAGCTGAGGGACGCCCTCTGGTTTCACCACACACACCAAGCCTGGGCGAACGAGACACACAGAGAGGGAAATACAAGAGAAACACCTTTTGAATTTCCTCCTGTTCCCTTGTTAAGAGAAAACTCCTATTTTAATAAAGTTATTTGTCACACGGGGGGAAGAAGTGATGATCCCAACAGAACCATTACTCACTCCAAACGCACCTGTTTGGTCACATTTGAGCTTAAAGTAGGTTGTTCTAACCCAGTTATAACGTCTGTGTCTCCACAGAACCAGGTTACTTCAGTAACTGGGTTGGAAGCAGAAAATCTACAGCAGGTAACAGGAGAAAAGTGACTCCTCAGTTTCCGACACACTTTGATAAAGCTGACAGATTGTTTAACCCCTCTGTGGTGCGGCAGGTGCAGTTCCTGTGGCGAACACTAGGTGGGGCGAGTTTTTTGTGACAGTCATGTTTGATTAGCTGTGTCAGCCTCCGTGTTTGATCATGAGGGTTTACACGTTCCCCTCTGCAGATTACTGCCTTCTTTATGGATTAGAAGAGACAGACCTTCACTGCATCATGTGTGGATTCTATTTACATTCACTCATCTGAGCAAACATGCTGCACTAGCAGCTAAAAATGTACAGAATATCACTGTTTATTTTTGCTTTCACAAGGAATAATTTCCACTGTACCTGCTCTGCAGAAACCCCCTCTAATGTTAAGCACATTTACAAGGATGTACGAACAGTAAGTACATATATTTTTACAAAATAAGGTTGTAAAATAAGCGTTAAAAAGTACGGTAAAATAGCTGTACACTGTGATGTATTTATAAGTTGCCAATAACATATTTTCGGATGTTTAACTCATGATTTAGGGCTACAGTTAACCACTAGTTTCAGATATTCAGCAGTAAAGACAACTGGAGGTTATATTTATTACTTATTTAAATATGTAACCAGTGTTATTATGTACTTAGGAGTTATTTTAACGGGCTAAAACACACTGTAATAAGCATTTTTTGAAGCAAACATGACAAAAATCCACTGATCCCAGCTGCTAGAGCAGAATTATTCCTGCTTTCCTCTGTTTTCTTTTCTGATAGTAAACAGAATATGTTTTGGATGGAGTGTTAGAATCATTAACAGCAGCTTTTTGTTATTAGAAACAGGTTTAAACCTTCAGTGGAGGAATGTCAGCCAAGTAATAATGTCAGTGGTGTCGGTGGATCTTTCATTAGGACCTGGACAGATGATGTATTATGTGCTAAAAGCTTTTTTATGTCCTGTATTACCTTGTTAAACTACCTGTGAGACTCTGTCCCTGCAGACAAAACTGAGTTGATGAGAATGGATCGAAGCCAAACTGAAAACTCTCCCGTCTTTGTTTTTCTTCTTCTTCTTCTTCATGCTTTTGAAGCTCTTGAAAATTTAACGCAGAAGCCACTTAACTCGCTCAGTCATGAGGACAGAGGGAGAGAGAGAGAGAGCTCCCGAAACTGGACGATGATGAGAAAGGAGAGGCCATACATTTACACAGCCTTAAAACTAATTTTACGATTTAATGAACTGCCTGAAACCAGAGAGCGAGCAGAGAGGTTCAGGAACACAAGAACACATGCATGAAGCCTGTGTTTGCATGGACGTAGAGCCAAAACACATTTATCAAAGTAGGAAGTTTTTTGTTTTGATGTATCATTACGAAGTGAACGTTGGCTGCACAGTGTCACGGCTGCAGAATAACGCCACCATCTTAGTTTAGATCGGTTCCCTAAAAGCCTCGCTCTCACTACGCAGTCATCTGCCACCCAGCGTGAATGTTTCAGAGGAAGTGCGTCTGCTGCTGCGCAGCCAAAACAGAAAGGGGACAGTGCTTTTGTTTCCCCCGGTGGAGGAAATGGTGGTCGGAGGACAGAAAGTCAGCCCTGGATTTTTCCTCTGGGACTGAATTTATGGACACGTACCTCCTGGTGTGACGGTGCCCACATCCTGCACGGTGAGCACCGAGAGACGCTCCTCTGTGTCGACCCTGACCACCCCGTAGCTCAGACCCTGCATGGACAGGACGCCTCGACCCGGAGGCTGGCTGCTGTCCTCCACTGGCCTGGACACAACACAAACACACAGCAGTGACCCACAGACACATCAACAACACGCTTCTTCATGTCTGTAAACACTCAGCTACATCACAGGAGGGTACAAATGTCGTAAAATGCAGTTTTTAGTTTGCAGTCACCACACCACATGGATGCAGGCAGAGACATGAATACCAGCACGGTGAGTGTGAATGAGACAGAACCAGGTCGCTCTGAACAGGAGAGGGACGGGTTGAGACAAATCGAGGGGCTACCTCTGCAGCACGGTCCTGGTTTGTTTACGTAAAGTCAGACACAGACCAGAAACCTGCACTTTGCAAATGATGCCACACACAGGTCCACACAACAACCTCAAACAATCTACAACCTACAAAAGAACCAGGACAAAGAGTACGGAGACTGGTGAAGATGGAAGGAGATAACAGCAGCCATTACAGCTTGTATCTGCAGAGATGGGCTGCGAGTCCCACAGGAGTGAATTTAAGAGGAAAACTCAGGCTGAAACTGAGAACTTGATTGTGTTGTTGCTGCTTCAGTATCAGACTTTCAGCTCCGTTACTGGCTTACTGTTTGATAATGCACTGTGTTGTTTGTCTTTCCTGATTGCTGTGATTCATTAGTCGCTCCGGGCCCCGGCAGCATCCCTCCTCCTCTGATACAGGGCTGTGTGCTTCGCTTGTTTGTGTGAATTTGTTTGCTGTATATGTGATTATGTGTTTGCAGATTGTGCTCTCTGTGGATGTGTTTGCATAGGCGAGTGTGCGTATGAGAGCGTTTGCATATTTGTGCGTCCCTGTTTGTATGCATGCGTTTGTATAATCTGTGTATGTAAAGTAGGATTTGGAGCATGTGTGTGTCTGTGTGTGTTTACCTCCTGATGGCCACTGTGAGGGCCTCGGGGGAGCTGGCGCAGGGACAAATGACCTCACCCCTCAGCCCTTTGGTCTGAAAGACGTTGAGGAAGGCGTCGCAGGAGGAGATGGACCCTGACGGACACAAACAGTCACAAACTGTCACAAGTGTTTTCATTCAGGTGTTGAGCTTCTGTTACACAAACTCCTGACATGTGCACAGAGATTAAACAGCCATTAGGTCCTTTAAGGGGAACATGGCGGCTTCCTGAACGTTATTAAAAAACACTTAAAGGATGATTCTGATGTTTTCTAGTAAATAATTAGTTTACTGCTGAACGCACTTCTTCTGAGCAGATAATCCATCAGTTTGAGCAACTCGCTGTCTTTATGGTTTTTGTGGAAGTTACATTATCAGGGAAAATCTAATTGGTGGTGCATTCAAGGAAGCTCAGACATTAAAGATGTAAAAGTTTGCGGTGTTGTGCTGGCAGAAAGTCAAACCAAAGCTGTGTCTACGTGTCTACAATGATGTATTTTTACACTGGGAGGTGATAAAGGACGAGCACAGTCAGATGACAGTTCTGACTTTTTGCTCTCCACCGACTCCTGAATTAAAATATCTGACTCCTTAGCTGCTAAATGCTGCTGTTTGCTGCTGAGCAGGTAGAGGACAGTGGCTTTTTAGAGCTTATTACTCAGATTTGGGAAAAACAGGAAAAATAACTTGTTTTTAACAGAAACATGTTGTATGAACTAGAAAATGACATCACTTCCTGGTTATATTTCAGTCGTCTCCACTGGAGTTGGGTTGAAAACCATTTATCGTGCCAAATGTGCGTAGTTGGACACATCCTGCTCTATTCCTGTAAAGCGACCCAGTTTTCCGAAATCCCCAGAGAGTCCATCCGTTTCCCTGACATTCTCTATCTCAAATACACCTCTCTAAACTCCCCCGTTAGTCAAAGAGCGCCGCTGTGGAGGCCGAGTGTGACCTTACAGGGGTTTGATCCGTCGGCCACCAGCAGCATGCGCAGCGAGCTCAGGTTGATGTCCTTCTGGTCTTTGTGGGCCACCAGAGCCCAGTGCATGTCTCTGGACTTCACACAAGCTACCTTGGCTGCAGAGGGAGATCCACACACAGACACACACACACACACACCAACAGACAGAGAGGAAATTAGCATTTAATCTATTTGACAGACAGGTGAATGGAGTGAATTGACTGAGCTGAGTGACGGGCTGAGTGTGTGCCTGACCTTTGTACTGGCAGACTTTCTGGATCCACGACAGAGGGTTGACCTTCATCAGCGAGTAGGGCCACGCTGATCACGTGCATCATGTTCATCACACTCTGCACAGCACACACACACACAAAATAACACAATATTTAAAGCTGAAAGGGCTGTTTCACTTATTTTTGTGTAAACACAAGCAGGTTTTAAATTTCTGTCGTGTTTCTGACTTTGGAAAGATAACACCTCAATCTGTCATCAAAATACAGGATTTAACACCTAAAACATTAGCAGTAATCGATCGCTGCACCTTCAGCTGAAAGGGTGAAACACAAAGAGGAAATGAGGGTCCTGACCTCTGACCTCTATCAGGAATATCTTACCGTCAGGATGCCGTGCCACAGGCCCACGTCCTTCTTAAAGTCCAGGACGTTCACTATGGTCTCCGCTGCAGACAGAGAGGGAGAGGAGAGGGTTAAATTATTAAATTATGACCTGGAGATTGAGTTTGTGTGTTTATGTGTGTGTGTGTGTGTGTACCCTCAGTGTAGCTGCAGGACTGGGTGAGAGCCTGGCAGTGTGTGAGCAGAGCGATCCTCGTCACTGTGACTCCCAACACGCTGCCGTCTTTACAGGTTTTATACTGAGAGGAAAACAACAGACGGGTCGTTGTAATGAGAAGAGACAGAGGCTTTTTTTTTGCTACCTGTCATCTTTAAAGTCAGAATATACTGTAGGTTATTTTAAAATGTCTGCAGGTTGTTAAAGTGTGCATATAAAATGCTACACTCAAATAAAGCTAATTAATATAATCGAATGAATCTAAAACACAGTAAGGGTACTGTTGCCTAAATCTAAGATAAACTGTGCAAAATGAAGATTTAATAAATAAAACTCAACTGTGAGCAGTGTTAAGGCAGCAACTAATTATTTCTAATTCTAATTTAATCATTTGGTCTATGAAATGTCGGAAAATAATGAAATGTTTCTCAGTCTTTTGTGACATTGTTGGATTTCTTGGTTTGTCTGATCTACAGTCCAAAACTCAGAAATACGATCATATATTAAATGTTTTAAGTATAATATAAAATCTTTCATGCACAATGATATAAAACAGATAAAAGCAGCAAATGTTGACATTTATGAAGCTGGAGCCAGAAAATATTTGGCATTTCTGCTTTTAAAAATGACCTGAATGATCGATCAGTCAACAAACAATTATGTTCAGTATGGATTCATCTGTTGATTATTCAACAAAAGCAACAAAACAAAGTCTCAGAAAATGGAGGAAAATGTTACATCCGTTATTAACTCAGAGGGAGGACAGGATGTCAGCGGTTGTTGAGGTGACCAGAGGAATGTCAGCTTCTGTTAAAGAGGACATTTATTCGCTGTGTGTTCACGTGCGTGTGTGTTAGCTGACCTCTATGTAAGCAGTGTCGTTGTTTGCATCCTTGATGTGAGGGAACCAGTCTCTGGGAGGTTTGGAAAGATGCTTCGACTCGGTTACAAACCACAGCAACTTGGGCCAACCTGCAGGAGAGAGAGAGAAAGAGAGGGAGAGAAGATTCAAACCAGAAACAAAGACAGGCAGCTGTTTGTCATTTCACCCAGAATAATGAGAGAAAGACGAAGGAACAACAACTGATTCTCTTTCATTCACAGCTTTTTATAAACATCCCAACACCTTCAGTTAATCTCAGACAAATCCTGTGAGTAAATCATGAATAACACAAGTCAACATTTTCAAACACGCAGAAAAATAACTTATTTTTGAGTCTGAGTTTTCTCCTCCAGCGTTCTCATTATGTTCACCGACACAGGCCGCCCCTCCCCCGACTCTGAAACCTTTATGCCCCTGCCATGATTGATGATTTTCACTCTCACCTTTGAACTGTGGGATCTCTCCTGTTGCACTCTTGGGCAGACCCTTGTGGCAAGCGTCACTGGTCAGCGCCACGGTAACGCCACAGCTGCCCAACAGGAATCCAATCTGCTGGCTGCCGGCGTCCTATTGGTCGAAACACACAGAGACGCATATTAATAAATCCAGAAACAAAGGTTAATTCTTCTCCAGTTTAAATGCTGATGTAGAAATGTAAAAAAACAGTCTTCAGGTGCAGGTCTGCCGACGTCCCTCTGTGAATAATCCCCGATCATCTCTGCCTCACACAGAGTGCTCTGACCTGCAGATGGCCACAGGACTGGAGAGCTGAATTTCAGCCATACACACATTTCACATTCAGGCTTTTTAGACACACACATATGTACACATCCTTCTATTTTATATAACAAACTAATTCCCTCTGGTTTTGGTTGTCACTAGCTCTAAGAGACCATCTGCTAAGAAAAAATACATTGAAAAAAGTGTTTTGGACACAAAAGGACGCCTATGTGACCTGCTCACTAGCTGCCCTATAAAAGCATGATCAGTAATTCATGTTTGTACAATTAAAGATTATTTTTTCAACATTTCAGTGAAGAGGCAGACAGGAGAGAGGAGGGGTGTGACATGCAACAAAGGTCCCAGCTCAGATTTGAACCATGGATGTTGCGTTTAGGTGGCGCTGTAACCACTCGGCCATCAGAGTACTGGATGCTTGTTTACATGAGACGTTATTAAGCATTAAAGACAGCGTTTACACTGAGGCTCCAGCAGAGAGGGTTTAACTGAATACTGCCTCTACAGAAACACACGTGTGCACACACAGCGCAGGTGTTGGTAACAGAGGTGATGTTTGCTGCACTGCTGCCGCCTTGTTTCTCCACCACAAACACACATTTTATGGAAAATCCTGCAGCACGAATGCAGGCTGGGGGAAGAGGTTCAAGAGAGGCGACCGACGTGAAGCAAAAAGGCTTTTTCTGCTGCAGCAAGTAATCGCTGCGTAACCATGCCGACCGTTCGCTGGTCATCGTACCACTGCAAAGACAGAGAAACAGCCGAGCTAAAATAATGTGATATCACTGGCAGCTGAAAAGTGACATGGAATACAAAAAGAGGTCCTTTCAGAAAGCTTTTTGTCAAAGCACTGACTTCCATCTTTCAGACGTTTTTGTTCCCAGGGGATGATGGCACGCACATCAACTGCTGTAACCCAGCTGATGACTATAGTTTTCCCCGTGATGGCAGGGCAGCAGGAGGGTTTGTTTCTTACGTGTCAAAAATGTTGAGTGTCTGACGTGTTTTTCTGCTCCCTGTTCAGACAGGATTATTTTCTCTGAAATAACTTGTTGAAAGCAAACAGCTGCGACTCAAGATCCAAAACGTTCCCTCGACAGTCCGCAGCATCACCGAGACGTCCGCGCAAAACAGAGCGGAGATGAAACACGGCGGGAGCTCGGAGCGAGGTGAAAAACAGATGTGGCCAAACCAGAGAGGATTAACGTTTAAAAAAAATGAAATTACCTGACCTCCTGTAGAGAAACTAATCCTGAGGAATGAGAGCTTCAGTGTCAAACTGAAAACTAAGCAGAGCTGCTGCGATGAGAGATAAGCTATAAAAAGCGTTTGATTTACTGTGCAGCACAGTGAGGTGACACGGTGACGGACATACAGGTGGATTTCATGAAGTACCTTGCGACTTAGTGGCACCTCTATGGGGACAGGAACCACCTCAGCCAGCAGGCAGCCGTAGAAGGCCACCATGAAGGCCACTGGGTCGTTGTTAGGAAACACCAACGCTACCTGGAGGGAGGGAGAGAGGACAGCCTCTTGTAAAATTATCTGTCCACTAAATACAGCTTGTGTTACAAATAAGGCATCAGAGAGAATTCAAACACATCAACAAACAGTAACGATCAGGTTTTATGTACAAAGGTCGTGCATTGACGATTCATTACAACTAACAACACGGCTGCAGTGAAACGAGCACAACGAGAAACTGAAATCTGTGTGTGGTGGTGGTGGAGGAGTGTGACTCACCCGATCGCCCGGTCGCACCATGGGCTCCTGCTTGCTGCCCAGTTTGTGGAGGATGTTGTAGGCAAGCTTGATGCTGCGAGACCACAGCTTCCCTGCAGGGAGCAGGACACAGGATATGAGGGTGTGAGAGAGAGAGGGGGAGGGAGGGAGGGAGGGAGAGAGACTGAGTTCACAGGATGTGAGTGTGTCTGTTCTTGGACGTCTATTTTGAGGACAAACAGTCGATAAAAAAGGAGAAAAAACTGTCTAGAGTGACGACATTTAAGAACTATCAGCGGTCAGGAGCGGTCACTATTGACATTTAGAGGATTGTTTTTATTTATTAGCAGTTCAGTTTATTGAGGACACAGTGTTTTGGTCATGGACCTTTGTCAGACATCCAATTCATGACTCAAATTCAAGGTCTTTGATGCAAAAAAGTTGTGTTTCATAAGTGTGTATCTGCCCATATCAACCACAATCACGGTGCACAGATCTGCCAACTTATATTTAAATTTTTCTTTTTTTTTTTGTCTACAAGCTCTTCACAGTTGTGTCTGCTGTAATTCTTCATCTGTTTTGCTTCTCAAATAAATGACTGACTGAAGAACATGAGCGTCTGTTTACCATATGTGAGCACATAGAGGGGCTTCCCTGCCGTGTCCAGGCTGGTGAGGCAGGGGGCTTTAGGGGATATGGTTCCCCAGCGTTGGAGCGCCGCCTCCAGGGAGGGGGGCCAGTTAGTGACCACCCCCAGCGCCTCGCCTCGCACCGGCATCATCTCCGCCCCCTCCGGCCGAGGCTGATTGGGGTCCGGCTGCTGGACTGGAGATGAGGAGACAGATAACGGCGTCAGTGTGCAGCTCACAAACCTTTACTGCTCACGGTTTGTTTGCTGTGGAGTTGTTGCTGAAAACACCACATGGAAACATTTAGCCAGAGCAGTAAAATGAGACAACTGTAGGGAAGCTGTAATCACACTCAAACACTGATAATTAATTAGGTGTACCTGTTATTAACACAGATGTACTGTGGGAATGTGCAAACTCTGGACAGCTGATTCCCCCTCTAATGTTTAGTTTAGACAGCAGTGAGCCTCAGAGGGAGGCAGCAGGGGAAGGATTTGGCAGGAATCAAACTTGAGCCATTGTCACAAAAACATGGATCCAGAGTAAACTGGAGATCTTAACCACTACATCAAACTTTAAGCTCAACATTATCTTGCAAGACCACACTGCAGATATTTACAACCCGCTGTAAAATGAATCCAAACTGGACTAGAAAACTGTAGAAAGACGAGTTTTCTAAAAGACAATGAAAGATTACAGACTAGAAACGAAGAGACAAAGATAGAAAACGTAGCCAGATGGTGAGAGCTGAGCAAACAGAAGACAGACGTAATGATCTGCAAAGATCTCCAGGCTCCAGATTCATGTGATATAAATTTCAAAATACCTCAAAACCATAACTGGGTGAAGAACTTTTTTGATCTATAAGAACCATCATCTGGTCTCAATCATCTGTTCCATATGACTCAAGAGGAAAATAACTCTTTACGCTGACACAAGGGTGTGACAGAGATGTGAATGTCAGTTATCAAGGTGTTGAAACACTGAAAAGTGCAGCTGCACATACAGTAGGACAGGACGTTTTCCAGTTTCCTGCACAGTTTTACTAATTACAGTGTAACAGAGCAAACCTTCCCAGTACAGGCTTGGTCTGTGCTGTTGCTGCACATCGTGCCCCAACACATACTTTCATTTCAGAGGACTATTCAAGCTGTCAGAAATGTGCAGCTCTCCCTCTGCTCTACAAGTGCCACTGCTGCTTCACTGCTCTGCAAGAATCCCTCCAACCTTCACTGCAGCTGATGCTTTGCTTTATTCAGCCCCAACAACACCCGAGCATCCACCTGCAGGCTCTGACTGTAGTCCCATGAGGGAAGATATCTACTATCATCACTCCCCAGTCTTTTTCTCTATGCAAGCGTATGCTGAGGGGAGTGATGAGGTGATGAGCCAAGATGGCAGACCTACTGTAACTATCACATGTGCTGTAAAATATGTATATTACAGGAAACATTTAGAGAACTGGTCATTACCACCCCAAGTATGAAGATAGACTGGATAACATACTGCACAGAAATATGACCCATGGAGATGCAGAGATAGTTTTAACCCTCGAGAAGTTCGTCAAAGTCGTCGACAAAAAACTCTCGCAGCGGAGGTTCATGGCCAAGCCCAGTGTTCACGAGCTGGATCTTAGCTCGACACACTCCACTGCTGGGACCACTGCAAAAAAGGCACATGGGGGCAAGGTAACAGCTTGGGGTCCGAGTGGAGGAAAAAGTGGTGGCCTTAACAATTTTTAAACAACTACAGGGTAAATTATCAATAATAAACCCCAAGGTGCGATCAAAAGTTCTCTGAGACTATTTCGCTGCAAACGAACACGCTACGGTGATGTGCATGCAGCAGAGCACATGAGCAATAACACCTTAGTCGGTACTCCACGCCACAACCCAGAGACCAAATATCCGTCAAGAGTGGAAGAGCCCGTAGACTCCAAGACCGTGAAGGTGCAACATGTGAGGAGCTAGACCAGAGCAGGCTCATCATTTTCTTTGAATTGCAGGGTTGTGCACCACGACCGGACTGTCACGTCGGGCACCCCACTGCACCGCCTCTGAGGCGCCTGAGGAGGATATTCGGTGTACCATTATCCTGTACTGCGCTTTAACAGCAACCAGTTAAAATAATGCCGCTTCTAAATCACTTCCTACTAGTTGGATTTGGTTCCCGCCCTTTCCCTAAAATGAAATTAGCTGAAGGGTTGACACACGGAGAAGATCCAGGGTGAGTTTTTAGACGGTGTTTGACAGAACAGGACTCCAGGAGTCGCTATTTAGTATCGCTGCACACAGACTACTTCACTTGTTTAAATCAGGTAGGATTTTTGCTTGTTATAGACTTCCAGTCTCAGAACTTTTGATCGCACTCAGGCCAAACCCAAACGCTTGGGAAGAATAAGTATCAGAGTATTGCTTTGTGATCAGAAGATTGCCGGTCCAAATCTGAAGATTGGCTTCCAAGTGAAAGGAACTAAACAAGAAAACAGCTTGCTCAAGAAATGCTGTTTACCACAGACTGTGGTTGTTTTGAACTGCTCTCTCATACCAAAGGTGCTCTGTCATTTCAAAAAAATAAACGGTAAAAAAAAAGTCCAATCTGTTCATCCAAGGGAGTGATATCAACAGACCCAGTGTAATTGGTCAGTCTTCTGCTATGGTGGTCCAATTTGAGTTCACCTCCTGATTTAAGAGTTTCTATTTTTATGCGCGACTGTCTTCAGTATCTTTTATTCAGAGGCTCCAGTTGGCAGGCTGGGTGTGACAGTTAAAAGCACATCGGCGACGGCGGGCGGGAGGACTCTACCGTCGTCATCCCAACAAGGGCTTCCGCTGCCGCAGAGCCTTCTGTGTGTTCCTGGCAATGGTTCCTATATTGGCCATGTGGTGACGCCTCGGTGTGGAGTGGGACGAGTCCCGACGAGCCTGTCACATCCGGGGGCTGAGTGGTTCTCTGAGGAGAGGAGACAGTGAAGGGCACAGATGGAGATAATAGAGGAGAGGCAGACAGAAAACAGACTAACAGCCAGTGGTGACTCATTATTCATATTTATCACTGTAGTTTGTCAAGGGCCTTGTTTTATTGCCTCTATAGTCAATTAGCCATGCTTTGATGCTCGCTTGGACTTTTCAGTTAATTTTAGTCACATCCTGGCACAATAATAACGAGTATGAGGCCTTTGGCATGGCTTAGAACCTCTATTCAATAAAGACCTGTTTCAAAACATGGCTTCACGAAATACTCATAAATAAATAAAGCACATTTTATGACGCAGTGTAAATGTCTACAAGCTTCCAAACAAAATAAGATCACATTAACTCAAGGTTTCGACACAAATTCAGAAATAAACAACAATCATTTCATTTTATTACAAGAAGCTTGTCAATAACTTTAATATCCTTAAATTAGCAACAGAGCGTTTTATCGATGTAGGATCAAAAGAGCTCACCGAGGTCAGAGCACCTCGTTAGATCTCTTTGATTTCAGATCAAAATGTTCCTTCATAAATCTGATTTATTGGAGCTATCAGTGCATTCTTCTGTCTGACTTTGCCCAAAATCGATATCATAAATGTAAAAGGTGAACCGTAGTGACACACTTATTCTAACAAGGTTGGCTGGAAATCAATAGCCCTGGTTAAGACACTCCACAGGCTGCAGAGACTCTAAGCGACAGGTGAAACTTTTAGTTTCTGGGTTGGACTCCACTGTCTGACTCCAGTGGCGGGGCCACAGTACGTCAGATCCAACCGCAGGATTTGCCGAGAGCATCCTCCGCTCTGCAACACTCAGAGCTCCCTTCCTCCTTCAGAGACAAGTACGACACTGGATTCACACATACAGGTGTAAATGAGGGTAAAACCAATAAAGTAGCATGTCTGAGAATGTTACAGAAAGGAGGTTGCTATGGAGGATTACTGGGGAAAAGAAAACACACAACAAAGCAAAGAATGCTAACACTGGGGCAAGTATACCAGACAGAGGGAAGACATTTGAAGAAGATGTGGCACGGGGTAATAAAAAATAAAAATCAGCTGCATTTCGCTGTATTTTTTGCATGATTTTGTAGCTGTTCTGTGCTTTTTGATCATATCACATGGTCTTCCTCAGATGTTTGCTCCAGTTGTCATGGAATTGCAGATGTCCAAATTTATTTTTTACGGTGCTAACATTCATTTGTGAGTATTTTACGACGGGTTTGTCCACGTTGGTTTGGTACTGTAAGCACATCTGCGGGTGAAGAAAATGTGGTAATGAGCAAAAAACTTTCTTCTCAACTGCTTGTTTCCAAGGTGAAGAATGACCAGTTTATAATGTGCTCATGTTTTCAAAGTAGTGTTTAATTAAATTAGCACAAACTAATTTATGCACAAAACCTTATGGGTCTTCAGCCAAATAATAAAGTTGCTATGTATAGGCTGCTGTGTACACTAAAATCTCATGGAGGGCCTCTAACAGGTAAACATATTATAAAATACTGAACCTATTGTGCTTTAACTCTTTAATTAATACCTCCTCTCAGGACACGCTTATGAAAACACACAATTTAATTACATGGAGACCTGATTACTCAAGAAGCTCACAGATGCACATCAAACAGGATAAACACACACAAACAACCCAGTGAACTCTACCGTGGTGTGACTGTGACAGGTGTTCTGTTGGTGGTGCGACTGGTCTAGGTGTGGTGTGCCAGTGCAGCGCCCAGGTGCTAGATGCGTAGCGCAGCGAAGTCACACAGCTCAAGGCAGCCGCTGCCTCCGCCTGCTGGATTTGACGACGAGGAGGAGGTGGAGCCCAGGTGGCGGGCCTAACTGGGATGGCGGCTCATCCAGTACCCATGCCCGACATAAACGTCAGCTGCCCCGCCTCCTCCTCTGGAGCCCGACGACGAGTCTGAGCACAGGGGACAGGGGCCTAGTGAGAGTCAAAAAAAAAAAAAAATCACATTATTTGTTAACAGAAAACTTTCACAACATGAACACATAAGCAGTCAAGGTCAGAGACAAAATTAAAGGAACAGTCAACATTTTGGGAAAGAAGAAAATATAATAGCATTTGGTGAGTAAAGGAATAAGGTTTGATGCTGAATCAGTATTTCTGACAGACTGGTGGTAAACTTACATATAGCACCTTTAAACAAACAAGATTTAGTGTGCTAGAGGTGTCTGTTTTCAGTCTTATGCTAAGCTGCTTAAGCCAACCAGCCGCCATTCAGACCCCACAGCACAAGCGAGCACCAACTTCCTCACCCAACTGTAAGCAAGAGAGCAAAAGGTGTTTTTCTCCCCAAATGTCAACTGTTCTTTAACCCAGCAAACAAAGGTTTACAGGAGATGTGTCAACAATAAAAAATGATAGAGTTGCATGGCTTTAAAACATTTGTAAACTACCTGTTTAATCAACAGAACTGAGCTAAATACTGCTGCAGATATTCAGTTTTGGACTTAGTGGAATCGATAATACACATGAAAATATTTTCAAGTTGGACAGCATTGGTTGTTATGCACCCGGGTGTCCACATACTTTTTGGCCGTAGTGGGCACCGGTCAGTAAGCACTATTATATAAGAGAACATTGTTACATCATGACAGTTAAAACTCTCCCTTTTTATAATCCCTCAGACGGTGTCATTCAACCAAAACTCTCGACACGACCACGGCTCCACGTCTGGAGCCCGGTAATAAATAAACAGATTTAATTATCTCACCAAAAAGAAACAACAAAACAATGGTTCAAAGAAGCAGCCGCCACCACTTTTCACTCATTGAATGTTTTACCACCTTTAAGTAGCAGAGGCAACAGGCTCTTGAGAGCTCACAGACCCTGAAATGTCAATAATTAGTCAGTTTACGCAGAAATACAAGAACTGACTTAGTTAAAACCGCTCAGGTTGTGCATCGAAAAGAACCACAAAGACGAATTGCTTCCTTTAAATAAGAGATAATCATGTGAGCACAGAGGAAAAGGCACAAGGAGCTTAAATACATTTAAGTAACATAAGAGACAGATACTTACTTTCCATTTCAGTTTTCATAATGTTATAAGAGCGCCTTCGATGCATCTAGAGCCTTTGGGAGACGTCAGGTTCACTTAAGAATTTCCTCAAAGGTTAAAAGCAAATTATCAGCGAACAAAGTTATTACATTTCCTTCATTAAATTCAATCAGCATCTAATTCATGTTATCAACTCTGATTATGTTCACATCTTAATGAGTTCATATTGGTGGGTAAAGGTCAACTTCAGCCAAGTCTCAGTGGTGGTTACAGAGACCAAAACTTCAACTTGAAAACAGTTAATAATCGGGGTTTTGCAGTTTCAGTGGCAGGCCACATCAACAGTAGCTCTCTGTCTGCAACATCACAGCTGTCTGTGGTTTGTTTTACTGTAAATCTCCGTCAGAGGGTTTGCATGCTCCTCGGAAAAATGCTGCGTAAGCAGATTTTGCAAAATGAGTGAAAACGTCTGAGAAGCAGAGACATGGCATTACAGCGTAATCCTGTCTGGGCACAGGACGGCCTCTCTGGGGTCACATTTTAGGCTTAGTACGTACAACCCAGTTCAGCTGAGATAACCACAGTGTGTGTCTGTGTGTGTGTGTGTGTGTGTGTGTGTGTGTGTGTGTGTGTGTGTGTGTGTGTGTGTCCCCTTTTCACTTTCCAAGCATTTTGTAAATCGCACAATTATTCTAAGTCAAAGGGAAATTATCAAGACTCCTCCAACCTTTTAACTCTCAATTGCTTTTACACTGAGACTGTTTGCACTGTAGCATTTATACCTCATCAGGTCACAGAGTCTGAACAGAGAAACACAGGTGTGTGTGTGTTTTCGTGTGTGTCTCGTCACCTGGAGGCGTGTATGCATCCATGGAGGTCTGCACCACCAGCGAGCGCCTTTTGGACGGCATGGGCACCGCCACCTTCCTCTCCACGTGTCGCGCCAGCACAGCCTGCACGGCCTCGGTGTGGACGTCTGAGACAGAGAGAGAGAGAGTGACCACATCTTCCAGGCTGAGGTTCAGGTTTTACTGAATGTGTGTGTTTTTATTTGGATTTGATTTGATTCTGTTCACCTGTGGAAGCAGGAGTTAGCACAGTGGTTCAGTTAAACCTCAATAGAAGGAGCTAAATATCAGTTTATGGAACTAATTATCAAGGTGTTGGTCGGTGTTTAATGTGACTGAGTCTTTTACTTAAATACAGTTTATTTTAACATTTTAAATCACATTAAAAGTTGCTTATTTGTGAATACTAGCATCAGTCATCAGACATCCAGACAGCTACAGGATTATGCCCACACTTCCTCCTGCAGTCTGCAGCTACATCAGGTGCTTCTCAGCTCGAGGACAGAAAAAAATAGTGCAAACAGACACATTACTGAGTCTATCATTAGTGTGTGTTGTTGTTAATTAAGTGGACTTGCTACTATCAAACTATCAAATTCACAAAAAGACAAATTTGTTTCTGTACCTGATCTGTAGCGTTCATCTCTGGTGCCGGAGGTTCTCCGCCGGTGGAAACGGGCGGCAGACGGAGGGCCGAGCGGGGCCCGGTGAGACATGGGCCCTTCCATACCTACAGAGGTGAGCAGGCGAGCAGGCGGACAGACGCACACATATATATACAGACACACACACACACACACACACACACACATATATGTACATACACGTTTGACAAAAGCAGTAGATACAGTGCATAAAAAGAAAAACAAACATGGAGATGATTTGATTCGGCAGAAAAATCACATTTTTCTGACTTTATAAAACAAAACAATAATAAAATAAAACAGAAAATGAAATTATAATAAAGTGGTAGTTGCATCGCTGCTCTCTGACAGAACATCTCTCAGCATCCCGTGACCCGCTTTCACTAAAGCTACATTCCCGTGATAAATGACGAGGATACACCAGATTGTGTGATGGATGTGTGTGTGTTTTAGTTGCAATGAGGCTTGCGGGGGCCGGTGTGTGTGCGTGTGTGTGTGTGGAGGCAGCGAGCGACTGTAGCGACTACAGCACATTCGGATACAGATACAGAGGAGCAGGCCCAAGCTGAGCTCAAGGGAGTCTTAACCTACATTCGCTAATGGCGGCGGCTGAAGACTGAATCGATAGAGTAGAGTACAGTATCATCGCGCAACTGTATTTGTCATGATACCAGATCGATGCTCTAGTAGTGGTGTGGGAATACGCTGGTTGAGGGTGGGTGTGTGTGTGTGGGGGGGAGGTCAGAGGTTGCTAAATTACCTCCAGCATGTGGAACATATGCCCTGATCAGCTTGGACCTCTTCTTCTCATAACCCTTCTGAGTGATGTCCCCTGCAAACAGATAGAGATAAATAGAGAGTGAGAGAGCCAGTGATGGTTGCGTGGGCTGGTTTTGTCCTGAAGTTCATCTAAAAAAACATGTTTTATGTGTTGCTGAAATCTTTTTTTTTGTGGTGGTGGCTTGTTGGACAAACGCCACAGAAGTACATCGCCCTCAGTTGAACACCAACCTCTCTGTCTCTCCCAGTCTTTTAATGTCTCTGTCTAGACTGTTAATTAAAAGATAAAAATGTAAAACATAACTGAAACAACAGAACAGAAATAATGCGATGACTAATGATGGAAATGAAGAATGTGATAAACAAGAATAAATGGAAGGTTTGTTCAGTTCAACAGTCAAACTCTCTTGCTGCCATAATGTTACGAAGTACATTTCTTTCTTTTATTTCACCTTACTTACTGAAAGCGTGAGATATGACCAACTTAAGCAAGAAACAGTCTGATGTACAACATGTCTCCGCTTTGTTTGCTTTTTCATTTCAGGACACCAACACCTGGTGAGCGCTGCAAAAGCTTAAAGGGGTTATTTGTAAGTTTTCTCTGCCGCCAAATGTAGATTCTTGCAGGGAGATGAGAGGTTAGAATAAACCCTCGGAGCTGTGCTACTTCTTCATGGCAGACCGCAGTGAATCGAGACGAAACGTGTCGGAGCTGAGGTGATAGAAGTAGATGCAACTGGAGGAAACTCTTGGCGAGTGAAGGAATGAAGTTTGATGCTGAACTTGCACCTGCTAATGCTATTTTTTGTTTAGCTGTGTCGCCATAGCAAAACTTACAAACAGCTCCTTTAAGCATCACCTCTTCAGTTTTTTCTCTCCACCTTTGCTGCCGTTCTGCAGTTCAAGTAAAAGAGGATGGACTCACTCCTCCACACACAAGTAAACAGGAGGAGGGAAGACCAGATATGAGCCTGTGGAGAAGGGTGATGGATAAGAGAGCCAAGAGATGATCAGCATGTAGCTAAGGATAGAGAACAATGGAGGGACGAAGGGGAAGGGTACCAGGAGGCAGGGAGTACCACGAATGTCTTCGAGCAGAGGGGAGCATATCTATGTTCCCAGGATCGTAGGTTCCCATGGTCCTACACATTAACCCTCCTATTGTGTTCAGGTCAAACTCGGCCCCTTCAAAGTTCTGATTCTTCTGTAAATGTATTCATATTTTTGGCAACCTGTTTGGTGCTAAACAATCCTTAAAATAATGCTCTGCGTTAATAAAAGCCTGGATTTTTGTTTATAGCAGCACCATGGTTCTAACGATTGTTACTGATACTAACCCCTCTGTTCTTCTTCTGTGCTCAGGAGAGCACAGGAAAGACCAAACAGACATTCAATGCATGAGCTTTCATGAACTAAATTATTTTCATTTTAGATAAGTCCTAGAGCGTCAAACTGCATGATAAACGAGTGGAATTACACCTTCAGCTCACGTTTTATCAGTAAAGTGGCGACAGCAGAGACTCGTGGACAGTGGTCGGTGTGGATGGGCAGCCATGGAGAAGCTCATTACAATCCCTGAAGGGGGTTTTCACTGCCTAGGCAACCACTCACGCCCCCCTCTCAACACCAACACCACCACCTGTCAATCACACAACCCCAGGGTCCTCGCAGCAGGGCTAATATCAGCTAATACCTCCCTGTTTGTCCTCATTAAGTGCTGTTAAACTGGCTTGCACCAGTTGGCTAATTACTGATTCTTATTTGATTGCCACAGAGATGTTTAACTCACCAACAACAGGGGGAACCAAATCAAATCCACTTGTGAAAGAAGGGCGAGGACCTGAGCACGCTGGTGTGATAATATGCTACAAAACAAGTCAGCATTCATTCAGCAAAACCACAAATGTGTTACTCCGCCTGTCAGTGCTTTCTGACTTTCCTGCTAAAGACGTAAATCGCTAAAAACAGCTCACAAATATGTCGCTTCATTTTTAAAAAAAAGCTCGGTCAGCTGGTCACTGTAGTTTTTAACAAACAGAAAGAAACAGTTCATTTGTTGGGGACTATTTTCAGCAGCGGATTAATCCACATTTGGGGCTCTAGTGTGTATTTCTAGCAGCATTTCTTAAACCTAGAAAGACGCTCACTTTTTTCACACATCTTGAATCACCAGTTCTATTTACTGCTGCTTCATTTTCAAGCTGTTTTTGTTGCTTCATCTGAGATAAGTGAAATGATCCCACCTGAGTGATGAGTCCGTTACTCAATTTGCCAAAAGATGAACTCAGCTGTTTGCACACAGATTGGTTTTTTTGGCCACATGGATTGAGGGCACAGATGCAGTTGTGCATCTATGCATGCAAACAAATTACGTCTGCAAACAAATATTGACACATCTCAGACTTTGCACCAGAATGGCAGTGAGTCCAGTTTCCAACAGTCACTTCCTAGGGAGGGAAACGTCTTTTTGGTCAGCTTCCTAAACAATATAATCCAGGGGAAGTCTCTGGACTACAAATCAAGTTCATAAATCGCACACAGCTCCTCTGGGTACACAGTGTTACCAATTTATTTTCCACAGCCTGGCCGTGTCTTCAAAACTCAAAAATAAGAATTAACACAAAAAAAGACAATCTGGAAGCAGGTCTGCTGCAGAAACGGCTGTGGAGTGTCTGACGGAGAGACTGAATGAGAAACAGAGGGAAGGAAAGCAAAGTGTCAGATATCCATGTTTTCATGGAGCAGAACCAAACCAAGGACAGATTTTTAAAAATGCTGGATGTATAACAAAGCCTGTATTTGACCAATCAGTAACATTCAACTCTTCACCCCCCCCCACCCCAAACCCTCAGAGAGTACGACCCCCATCCCCTTTTCTGGGGGTAAAACAGCCTTGAATTCAGACCCCGGTTCCTCCGGTGGAAACACAAGTAGGGGAACCAAGTTCCTCAAAAGGTTCCTGTTCCCAGGGGAACGTTCCTGCGGTGGGAATGCACCTTAAACACTGACATACCACAATTACTGTTTAATTGTTTTTCCATTTTTATAGTTGCTGAAATAAAAAGTAACGGTGCATTAACGTTTGGAGAAAGCCTCTGTATTCAGTTATTTGCATTAAACAAAATGAAGTGAATGTCATTTACAGACGCAGCTGTGGATGGATAGATGCAGCTGTTTGTGCACAGGCAGATCTTTAAAAATAGAGTGAAAGACAGAGAAAGAGAAGAGTCTGCATTTCACAATCTGACTGTGGAGAATGGCCAGAACATCTGGGTCCAATCTGCTCATCTGTGCTGCTAAAGCTGTGCGTGTGTGTGTGAGAGAGAGAGAGAGAAGAATGTTGTTATGCTG
>BRZM01003898.1:0-62598 GCA_033238685.1 Lates japonicus
ATGGTTGAGCTGCTCTCCTCCTTAATCTGTACTGAATCAATACCCCTACTGTAATAGCAGCTCCCAATCCTAGTCACTTGCTTTGCTGCCACTCTGCATGCTGCCACAAAGGGCCAAGTCACGTCATGTGATGGCCTCTTTCACACAAGGCTCAGGGACTGGATAGGAGATCATATTCAGGGAGAGGGGGGGCGGGGGTGGGGGGCATGCAGGCCAAAGGTGAATGTTTCAGTGAAATCAGTGGGGATTTAGCAGCTGAACTTACTTATTTTGCAGTTCAAGGTGGTCTGTCTTAAATAACTTTGTACTGGTTTTGTAGCATTGCACTGAAGAGACATGATTTGTTGAACAGAAGAAATGTTGTGCTGGTGGTGCTTGATGTGACTGATATGTGTAATAGTGAATAAGCAGGGCGAGCACTCACAATTGTCTCCTTAATAGCCACAGACAGTTTGAGCTGTGTGTGTTCAGCAGGTGTCTGGTGTCAGCGAACATGAATTGACTCCAGCTCTCCTCCTCAATAAACAACCAGGGCCATCACAATTTTTAAAGAGACATTATCACAAAGAGTCTCAAAAGAGTATTAAAATGCCAATTAAAAAATATATAGATAAAGATGTTTGTGCTCCTGGCTGGTAACAGCCTAAAGGACTTTCTTTATTTTGCCCATGATTTGAGTAAAACCCATTTAACAGAGCAGGTCAAGGTTGTTTTCCTAACAGAATTTAGTGTTGCAAAGAAGGCATTCAACTTGCTGAGCATGGAAGATGGTTTGCAGGACACGGACAGCACAGCTCTTTTACTTGACTAGACTTGTAACACTGTAATGTTGTTCCTACTTAGATAAAGAACAGTACTTTTTTCAAGACTGAACAGGCTCTTTGTCAGGTAGAAGACAGAAAGAGAAGCAATAGCTGTACTTTGAATGTTGCTACAGATGTATAGTAACACATGGTGAAGTCATCTGGCTAAAGAGGGGAAGCAAAAGGCCTCTACAGACCCTCATTTATTGTCCTGTTTTCCTGTAGATGCACAAAAGTGTGTGTGTGTGTGTGGGGTGGGGGTGGGATGAGCTTTAACTGTTGGCAAAAACAGCTGACTGATGGGGAAAATGCATGTTCTGATGCGTCTTACACTGCAATATGCTGCACTGTTGTTGACGTGTTGACAACCTGCAACCGAGAGCTGAGGACGAGTCAAGCGGCAGATGAGGTGAAGTATTTTACAACGATGTTGCCTCTCACGCCGCCTTATGCCTCAGTTACTTCATCTGACCTATAATAACCCCTGCCCTCCCTCTCACTCGCTACTTGTGTCTCACATTCATTCTCCCGCTCTCTTTCCATCCATCTCTCACTGCTGTTTTCCTCCCTCTTCGTCCTTTTTTTACATCTCCCTTGATAAATTTTCATCCTGCTTTCTTTCGTCTCCTTTCCACATCACCTTTTATCTGTCCTTCCCTTCACTTTTACCTCTTACTCTTCTCTTGTTCCTCTTTTTCTCTCCATTTTCTCTCCATTACACCAGATTGGACTGCTTCATGTCACCTCTGTCACCTCTCTTTTTTGCCTCTCTAAACCCTTGTCCTTCTTTGTCAGTCCAGATTTCAATCTGCACTGGTCTTCTGCCTCACCTCTGTTTATCTGTCCTTGTCTCTATTTGTCCTTCTTATCTCCCTGATATCTGCCGTCTGCATGCTCCATGTCTTTACCTCCTCCTGCTACCATACTCTTTCATTTCATTCACCATTTAATCTCTTCAAATCTCCTTCCATCTTCTCCGTCTTTTGGAAATATGAGCAAATTTCACACTCTGGAATTTGCATACTTGTGTCTCTGAGGATGCACCTTATTACTGCCCGTATACTTTTTATTTCTCCCTTTTTTTAATCAATTCTTCTTGTTCATGATCTCTCTCTTTTCCTGTTGTCCATCTTCATCTCTCTCTCCCTTCTCTGGCAATCCATCACCCCTCACCATCTGGACCCCCCCATTCTTCTCTCTCCCTCTCTCTTTGTCTACCTGCTGATTCCAGTCTCAGCGAGTCGAGGCCAATCTGAGGACGTCTGTGCTCGGCAGAAAAAGATGATGTCATCTCTTTCAGCGCCGGCAGGCAGGACCAGCGCTATCACACGACAGACATACTGTGGTTTACACTATGCCGCCTCCTTTCAAGACAGACAGCCTCAGTTACACTGAGCTGTCGGCGCTGTGTGTGTGTGCCACCTCAGCTGCTTACATCGGAGGTTATTTTAGTTTGACTTTAATCCACAGCAACTTACAATGAGCCAGAACTGTTAGAAGTCTATAGCGTGCTGACAATGTCTCTATCATGTAAAAGTGATTCCTGGACAGATTAATGGGAAAAGGGAAGTATATTTTTGTCCTTTTAAAGTTGAATTTATGTAAGAAGAGGACACAGGATACAATTATCTGTCTTTTGTGCATAAGAATAAATTTCACCAGAGCACCCTCATTGTGGAAAGCGAGGAAGAGGTAGGCTTATTGTCACCATACACCATTAGCGTGGGAACAAAATTTGTCTCGTCTCCCCAATTAGCACCCGGTCTTATCTCTCTTATTATGGAAGCTTTGTGTAGCTAGCTTGAGAAAGTAAGACAGGAACATTTACTGGGGTCCAGCAGCTATGGTACATGGATGTAGCTAGTGGCTATCTTGTGCTACTGCTAGGCTTGGTGGCCTTTAGCATTTGTGCTTGTTGTAGGGCGACAACCAGCCTGTGCTATAATGAAGAGTAGGCTAAGCAAATAACAAATGCAGTCGGTGCTAGCATTTGTTGACCGGGTGTTAGTTTGCTCTGTTAAACTTTTAAACTGGGAACTTGCAGTCAGGAAAGAGAGAGAGTCTTTCTGAGTAATGAGAGGAGGATGAATTTGAATGCCAAGAGATGCTGTGTCAATCATTTTATAGGAAAAGCCTGTGTCTCAGCTGAAGTAAAGGTATAGAGCCGAGGTTTCCAACCTCGAAGTCATAATCCCCTGAGAGGCTACAAGATTATTCTAAGGGATTGCAAGATGAATGAAATGGAAGCCAATTTGTGCTGAAAAGTTGTTATTTTTCCAAGTTTTTCTTTAGAGTTTATAATTGAGAGGAAAATTATGATTAGAGAATTGTGAGATAATATGTCAAAATAATTAGATAAATCATAATTATGGCCTAGTAACTTGATAATATTATATAAACTCATTCATATTAAAAAAGAAAGATAATCACTCTTTGGTCACAACTGGTGAACATAAAACCAGTAGACATTCACAAGCCAAAAAGGTTGGGAACCAATGATACAGAGGCTTCTGCAAAGAGAGTGTTCGCCCAGTGAGACAATGAAATAAATGTCTTACAGAAGTTTGAAATAAATAATAATAATAATGATAATAATAAATGAAAGGTACGTTGCTGACAGGGTGGCTGCTTTTTATTCACTGTCTCACTCTGGAATTTTAGAGCAATGGCGCATTTTTATTTTCAACCCACCAACTTTAAATGGTATACACTGTATATGTGTACTTTAATGACTCATACAGATCCAATCATGTCAATGTGATTGCAAGAGAGATTACGACTGTAAGACTGACAAAAAAACCAAGAAACCTCCAGTAAGAGAGATGAAGATGAAGGACACTGGTCGACAACAGAATAACACACACAGTCCTGGTCCATCAATGGTTCACGTCCTGGTCAAGGACAGTTGGAGGATAGACACACACACACACACACACACACACACACACACACACACTCGTCTTTCTTGCTCATGGTCTCTGATGACTGGTTTAAGACCTGACAACAGAAGGGACTCACAATTAAAATCACTGGGTCATGGATGGGTCAAACCACACACACACACACACACGTGCACACTCATAGGCTTACACACAACACCACAACTACTTACTAGTTACTAGAGCCGGTTTCCATGACAACAGACAGGGAGGGAGAGAGAGACAGAGAGACATAGGAATAAAGGGAGAGAGAGAGAAAATTCCAACCCCCTTCAACTTAGAATATTGAGTCAGGTCTGAGAATGATGCATTATCAAGTGCAGGAGAGGGAGAAATAAAGGAGAGGGCGGACGGAGGGGAGTGGTAATGCAAGGCGTAGAGCAAGAGGGGGGAAACAAAAGGAGTGAGGTGAATGAGAGGAATGACAGCAGAGAAATGGAGGTCTGTGGCAGAGAATGGGCCTGAACTGGAGAGCTGAAACGGAGGGCGAGAGAGAGGTAAAGAGCAAAAGATGGACGGATACAAAGAAAAATAACAGGGAGAAGAGTCTGCAAAGGAAAGATAGACCAGCTTCCATACCCAACATGAACACACACTGCATTTTTTCAGCATGGAGACATTACATCACAGTCAATCTCCTTCACAATCACTGACATGTTTTATGTGCAGCTGCTGCTACAGTGTAAACATAACACAAGATTTTGGCTTCTGTAAGAAGACGTTTTTCCATTTTTTGGCTCTCAAATCAACACAACTTTTCAAGGTGAATTCTACATAAAACATATTTTAGGATGTCAAAAAGAAAAAACAATAGAAAAGAGGAGAGATTTGTTAAATCTTACCAGAGAGGCTGACTTTATGGTGGCGAAGCGGCCCTGGTTCTTGTAGTTTTGGGCCTGACTGGAGGAGGCTGGCATCGGCTCTGGCCTGTGGTCCCTGTGGATCCCATCGTCCCAGTTGTACTGATGGTCCTGTGCGAAACACAAATGGGAGAAAAGCAAAATGAGTAAAAGTTGTCGATTAAGTAACAAAGCTGTTTTCTTTTGAAATAAAACAAGAACAAATGGCACTGAAGTGAACAAGGTGTAAAAATGAAGGTGAAAACTCACTCAAAAATGTAGCTGTATTAAAACTCCCCATTGATTTTAATCACACGACGTCTAGGTATCAAAAGGAATCTTCAGCATTTGCTAAAACTGTGTCAACTGTAACCTTGCAAAGCATGACGAAATGTCAGCACTCAACCCCCCTAAACACCCCTCCCAATTAAAAACTAATTGAACATTTTCAGGAGCCTGGGGACCAAAGAGTTGATTCATGAGAGGAGGGATCTTCGTCAGCATCTGAAAACAATATGTGTCACTTTCGTTTGTTCTCAGCTCAGCCCCTGAACTTGAAACAACACACTGGCTGTCTGTTCATGAAGTGACATCCTTATTCAGGCACTGTCAAAATACAAAGAGCAGATGAAGAAAGAGAATGACAGAGCAGTGACAGCCCTCTCTTCACAGATTTTTAAGTCAGGCATTGTGTTGACCTGTGTGCACTGAATATGTGAGCGAGTGTGTGTGTTTGCAGGTTGACAGAGTTGTAAGAGGGGAATTTGCGGGGAGTGTGTGTGCTGCTTGTCGACATGTGTACACAGCCTTTGTTCTTGGAGTGTGAACGGTGTCAGTGATGAACTTGAAGCAATCTGCCAAACAGTGAGCACTGTGTCGATGGTTTCCATGGTTTCAGGGGGGAGGGGATTACGCATACTGAAAACAGTGAGAGAAACCCAGAGGATGTTTGCACGGAGCCATGTGCCCTTTCCATTTCTGGAGTGCAGTTATTACCTCAGAAAGGAAGTGACTGTACTAGTAACATGACATTTGTTGATTGTGCCTGCTGCCTTTATGTACTCATCGAGGAATAAGATTCTTAGAAACTTAGGTGCATGGCATTTTAGGAAAAGTGTTCATTACTGCAAGAGTAATGCTTGACCAAATTAAATAAGAGGACAATTACAGGGAAAGTAAAAAGTTGTTTGTGTCCTGAGGAGGTGCCTATTTGTTTTCTCTATATCAGAAGAACATCTTGATTGTGCCTGGGTAGTCTTCAATCTCTAACTAACTTTCACGCAATACGAAACTGGGGACGTTTGTATTGTGGAGTCTCAGTTTCAGAATTGTTACACCCCTAGTTGAGGCAAGCTGTTTTTTTTCAAATGCTATAGCAGCACTTTAGAGGCATGGCATCTTCATGAGCAGTGACACTGTGACAGTGCAGTGCCATTTTAGAGCTCATCGTCTTTGTGTTTGACTGACATGAAGGTATGGTGCAGTAAAGATGTGATTTACAACTATGTATGGATCTCATACCACACTGTAGGACATGCTTCTCTCTCCCAACAACCTACTGTCACATTCTGTGATTTAAGAGTGTGTGAAAACTAGAATTCAATCAGACAGAGAAGTGGAAATATATTGTATCTTCTGAGGAAAGATTCATGACAATGTATGAAAAAATTATTGCTTGTAATACTGATAAATTATGCCCAGTTTAAAACACATTCAGATAAAACTCATTTGGAACATGACAGGTGGTGTCAATGAATGCTCGTCTCATCAGAGAAAAGGTTTTGGGAGCTACTGAGAACTGCTCACACTGCTTTTCAAGTTTCCAGCTCCAGTTTGGTATGGTCATCCAGCTCTAAATACCCACCACCCCATCCCTTCACCCCTGACCTTTTACCTTCTTGGTGTGCGGGGAGGAGTCCAAGGTGCTGCTGTAGTCCTGGGGGTGCATCATGGTCATGTCAGAGCAGCTGTCGTCCAGCACCTCCTGCATGCTGTTCACACTGCTGCTCTGGCTGCCCGTGCTGACCGAGGTGCTGGGGATGGAGTGGTTGCTGCCCAGGCTGTTCATCTTACAGCTGGCTGCCTCGCTGTCCTGCAGGTGAACATCCACATGTGTTCATAAAGACATGCTTCCACAAATGAACATTCATTCGAGTCATGAAAATTGCGGAAACACAAAAACATACACACACAGACTTGCATGTCCTTCACCCTAATGTACAAAGGTCTCTCCAACTTGTATCATTAAACACAGTCACCTCAACAAAGGGAAAATAACTAATGATTCTGGATTGCATTAGAGTCAAAGTCATGCTAAATTGCCTGTTAGCCTCTAATTGTTCAGATGTGTATGTGTTTGTATCATTCATCTGTGTCAGTGCTTATGTTAATGCACATCAGTCTGACTGAGATGTCCACTTGAGTGTGTGTACATTACAGATAAAGGGAATAAAACTGTACAGCTTTTAAGTGCAGCAGACAATTCAGTGATGTGTAGTGTAGAATTATAGATCAGGATGCTATAATCAGTCTTTCCATATGGACTTCATCTTCCCCTCAAGTCAAGTCAATTTTATTTATATAGCGCCAAATCACAACAGAAGTTATCTCGAGGCACTGTACATATAGAGCAGGTCTAGACCATACTCTGTATCTTATAAAATTTACAGAGAGAGACCCAACAGATCCCACCATGAGCAAACCAGAAAGCAAGGTTTGGGACTGCAGATTTTCTCAGTAAAGCCTTCAGTGGTGTCTTGTTGCAGTGAGGTCTGGTGGCTGCTCTGAATTGCGTCACGTGGTGTAGGATGACACTACTGTGGTGGCTGCTGGCTTGTCCATGCCCGTTCATGCTGCCTCAGGCCAGGTCAACGAAGGGGCATTTCATCTCAATGTCAGGCTACAGCAGCTGCAGGAGAAAGGCTCCTGCTTGTTGTGATGTCAACGGGCTAGATCTCTGTGAGCAGCCATCAACTGTATTCCAGTGTTTTTGGGGGGTTTTCGGACCATACCAGAACTGAAAAAGGCAGAGCCAGTGTATCTAATTCCTTCCTCTTTTAAACTTAAGTGCTTTCTTGAGGTTTCTATAACATCACTTCAGACTAAGAAGCCTGTCCTCTCCCTTTGTACTGAGTCTGAGATCCTGTGTGTTGGCTCAGTTCAAGTGAAAAACTCCTTCACCACAGTACCAACTAAGAAAGTGATGTGTTGCAGTAGTGCTATAAAGATTAGATGATTAATCAACTGACAGAAAACCTATGATCCAACAATTCAGTTAATTGTTTCAGTCATTTTTCAAGCCAAAATGTCCAAATGTCTCAAACATAAACATTCTAATTTTCTCTGTTTATTATCATTATAAACTGACTGAATACCTTCCAGGCTGGGGCTGCTGGGTGGACAAAGAAATTGAGAGAAATTGCCCACAGTCATTTGCTTAATTGTGATGGACATTTGTCAATATTTTAAGATATTCTACAGATCAAACAATTAGTCTTTTAGAAAATAACCGGTAGATTAATAGATCATAAAAATCATTATTAGTCATAGCCATAAAGTTCTGTGTGTAGCATGTGCCAGCCTATTGATTTTAAGTGGACTACCTGATTATCATTCATTCGTTTATTCAGCTACAGTAGTGGCTCCATTATTGTGATGTGATTATACATCCACTGTGCACTTTGGAAATGGACGGACTGGAAACTGACGACTGGCTTGTCTTTGAGGTGAAAGTTAGAGTGAACAGAATTTAAATGGAGCTTAACTGGTTTCATGTTTCTAATCCCTTGTTCTCCACTTGCCTCCTTCAACTGTTACCTCTGACAAACAATTCTGTCCAATCAACTCCCCCTTCCCTCGTCCCTCCTCTTCTTCTACCCACCTCCTCTTCCTCCTGGCTCTCTCCCATGGGCCCGTTGTGTTTCTCCTGGTAGAGGATCTTCTTCATCTTGCGGTACTGCAGATTGTCCAGCTCACGCACCGCGATCCTTGGTCCTCTGGATGAGGTCAATGAGAATGCGCGGTGACCGTTCCCGGCGCACAAAATCATGCTGGACAGGAAAAAACAGGGAGAAAGTGAATGAGTTAGCTGGGTCAGAAGTTAAAGAGGGATAGAGGGAGGGAACAATTGTTGTTATAGTATAATCTGATCTAATTAAAGTTATGTATTAAATTCAGCTTACATACCATACAATTTATGGAGGTCAAATGGTTAATTTCAGTTAATGCTGACTTACTTAAAAAAAAAAAAAAAAAAAAAAGCTGAAGAGCAATTTGTCTGTTCTAGTACAATTGTATTTGTGTTTTTCAAAAGTTTTCACCTAAAACTTTTTGTTAGAGAATACATGTTACAAGACAATAAAGATTTATCTGGGAGTCAAACAAAGAGGTGGTGTTTGCTGGAAAGATGTAGGAAATTTAAATGATATAGTAGTAGTCAATTCACAGTAAACATGAAAACTATGAGTTGAGAACATCTTTATAACTGTAGGACCTTTAAGCTTTATATTGCACACTGAAGTTCTTAAAGGTCTTCTAAATTGTGTTTAAAGGATGTCTAATTTTACACTTAAGGACTGCATTGCCACCAACTTCTTTCATCCACTATCACTAGAGGGCGCCTGTAGGTTGCTCAGCCGGTCCTGGGAGTCCCAGCACTCTACATCCTCTAGTATCTGTGTAAGATTGTCCATAAAATTGATTTTCACAAATACTCTTAATCCTCTTCTTTCCAATAAATAATGTCTTAACTGTATTTGCCTTGGCACAGAGTTAATGATAGCTTCTATTAAATTAAAGCAAGAAACAGAAAACAACCGATGAGTAATATGCTGATAATTAATTGAGAGGTTTCAGTCTTTTGATCTGTTTTTTTGTTTGTTTTTTTCTGGCAGGCCTACAAAAATTAACATGGCTGAAAAGAAAAAATAATTTAAGGGTTATTTAAGAAGAATCATTTAATTACAGTATATGGGACCCCAAACTATATACACTGCTGTATATTAGCAACCTGAAATCTCTTACAATAAGTAGCCAAATTCCTACAGCAAAAATGACACAAAAATCAGATTTCCTTTATAAAAACCTGACCGTTTAATGATATTACCTCACACTGTTTTACACTAAATTGATCTGTAAGACTAATTTAAATCACATTTCTAAGCTGTGACCAGTTCTACTGTAAGGAACAAACCTTTCTTTAATTTGGTGGAGGCCAGGCTTTTATGTATTTATGTAATTATTTACAATGTTACATAATCAGCAGGTCAGAGTGGAGGGTGGGGCTAGTAGGTTGGGGGTAGGAATAGGGTTTTGCAGGTGTGTGTGTGTGTGTGTGTGTGTGTGTGTGTGTGTGTGTGTGTGTGTGTGTAGTTGCTTATTATTTTTGTATTTTTAAGGCAATTTACTGTACTGACAACAAGATGAAAATAAAAATAAAACAAAAACAAAACATCTTCTCTCCCCTGTGCTTCCACCCACTCCACCACACACACACATTCACACCTCCTCTTAGTCACTCTCATTCATAAAATATTGCATGCTTAAATGGCTGAAATGTATGCAACCTCAAAGTACTGGACTAAAATATAAATATATGGACTGTATGAAAAAATATATATTTTTAGGTCCATTCCCCAGCTCTCTTTCTCTGCACACCTTCCTCTCCATGTGACAGATGCTGGTGTAATGGGTTAGTCAGGACACAGGGGAATGACATCACGCTCTCAAAATAGAGATGAGAGTGATTTGTCCCGTTTTCTGACGGACCTACAGCATGTGGGTGGTTGGCCACACCCCCATCCCATCGACCAGTGAAAAGTTATCTCCAGGATTCTTCCTCATTATAAGGGTAGTGTTAAGAAGAGGTGACAGCCTTTCCACAGCATCTTCAGTCCCTTCCCTCTATGTACAGTATACTGCAGAGTCACCAGCCTCCTCTGCCAGATTAACTCGGTTCGGCATCCACAATTTATGATCTTAAATGCATTTCATCAGATATTACTATTATTAATCTTATGGTGTTTTGGGGTTTTGGAGTGTTAGTTGGAAAAAATATTCAGTATGAACACATCCTCTCATCCTCTTAGAAATTGCTGTTACACTGGGAATATCTGTGGTTTACTAGTTAATTTATGTGATTAAAAAAATACACCCAAAACTAAACAACACCCAGAGTTATTTTTAACTGTTCAGGAGAGTATTTTTTGCCTAAACTGAGAGAACTTAAGTGAGGAGGTCACTGTCTGAGCAGTTACTATTTCATTATTTATATACTTACTATTACTCTGAACGAGGTATACAGGGAGAGAGGGTGTTTAACCTGAAGCCAGATAACTGATAGCTCAAGGCCCCCAGATTAGTGACCTGATTTCCCCTTTAAAGCGCTTGGAGGAGAGTGTGACTGTGTGTGTGCACTGAGAGTGATTTTGTGTGTGTGTGTCTGAGAAGGGAAAGTGGGGTATTAATCATAAGCTACACCCCAACCCCCAAAAAGCCCTTCAACATAAAGCAGCCCCTTCTGACACTGATCCAAAGTCTGTTTGGTACTTATCCCTCTTTAATGTTTTTTTGGACGGGATTTGGGTCAGGGGTGCTGGGAAGAGTGAATTCCAGTCTGAACATCGATCCCATCCTGACGATGCCCAGAGCCCCTTGTTTAACCACTACCTACCCTCACACCTTCCCTAAGGTAGGAGGCAAGTGTGAAAGCTGCTGCTTGAGCTACTGCACTGTTAAGCGCTATCACCAAGAACATAAAACTCTTAGTGGATCAATAGGATTACCTGTTGGTCACACAAACAAAAAGATCAACTCTTCAGCTACAGGGAAACACAATGGACATACACAGATTAACAGTGTGTGTTCATTGTGTTTTTGTGGTGTGTGTGTGAGGTGTTATTGGGCAGGATGACTGACTTGTGGCTACATTTCTTTGTTACACAATTTTGCTTTTTTCCCCGGAGACGTAATAAAATTATCAAAATTTTTATCTTGGAGGTTCCTCCTTGACCTTGTAAATAGTTCAGACAAAAAGTTGCCATTTCTAATCCTGAGGTCGATTTTTCAGACTAACCCTAACCCTAACCCTAACCCTTTTTTTTTTTTAAGCTTCAACCACTCCAGAAAAGCCATGTCAGCAGGCTTTGTGACAAGATTTTTTTGTAAAAGCAATCTAATTGCTATATAAAAAAGTAAAGAATGGGGCATTTCCAAAATGCTTCTAATGGTGCACATTTTATGGTGTGCAAAAACAAATGGACACTGAGTAACTCTACATGTGATGGGTAGAAACAGCATTTAAAAATCGGTTAGTTAGATGCTGATCAAAGGACTAATGTGGAAACAGCAAACACACAAAAGCTCTATGGAGCCCTTAAGGACCATGGCTACAAGGCAATGGGGGGAAAAAGAGAGGAAGAATAAGCAGCTCTCAATGGGGTGCTTGATTCCTGTGCTTGAAGAACACAGTGCGTATCTGCTTGCATATTAGGGAGCCGTGGGTGGGTGGGAGTGACTCATTCGCATGGCTCTAGGACTGACTGAGACAGGAAGTGAGGTCACAGCTTGAAGGATTACAGAAGAAGCCCACTCACTCTTAGCAGCTCCCCTGACGAGGGTCTGTCCTGAGGAATTTTCAGTAGGCAGTAGTCGACAAAGCTCCGGAATGGGTCAGACCTGGGTAAAGAGGACAGTGAGATGGAGGTTACAGATTCCCCTTCTCTGTCAAACATATTTAAATCTGAATGAGTTAAGCAGAAACAGCAGTGGCAATCTAATGACAGGCTGCCTACAGCCACACCTAGTGTATCTAATGTCAATGAATGTTTAACATGATGAGTAATCTCTTCTTCTGTTCTGTTGTGCTGTGTTTATCATATCAATGAATAAACCAGAACAATCCCATGTAATCTCTCAGTGTAGCCGCATATATGAACCATATATGGATTATGTAAATATGTGGAGCAATAAAAATATAGGCCACTGGAGCTGTGGAACACTGAGCTACTGACTCTGATCTAAAAATATGCTCATGATAACACAATAAGTGTTTAGGTTGTTGGTATGGGCTGTTAAGATTAAGTAGCTTATGAAGCTATTTAGAATTTTGACAGTCAATATGGACTTTCAGGGTCACTGTAGGGTCAGTGAGTGCAACAAACCCAGCACCTCTCCACCACCTAGCTCCACCTCAACTTCTACATCTAATGTCCTCTGTGGTTAGCTAAGGTATGTCAGGCCAGTGTGTATACAGTGCGGCCTTGTGTTTGTGTAGTGAAGTAACACTATGGAGCTGATGTCTCTACTAGTCTCATCTGGCGGGATGTTGCTAACGCCTCGGGGCCACTGGAGCGCCTCCAAAAATACCACAACCCTGCACCACCCCACACAATCGCTTGCCTCAGCACGATGTTAGAGACCAATGCTAATTTTACAACAGGCGTTGCTCCATGCACAGTCATGGGCAGCAAATTCTAACTTAAAAGACTCCCCCTGCCTCATGTTTCTGATGATTTGGTTTCTCTCAGAGCCCACATTACATGCTCTCTTGTAAAGTGTAAAAATGAACCATTATTTAACTGAGAGCTCAGGTGGAAGACGCAGGAAGGCCACTGATGCCTTCAGGGTGCTCTGAGGCAGGTAGACAGCAACATCCAGCTACTTGCCTTAGCTGCACAGAAGATACAGATTGTTGCAATAAATTACAAGAAACAAATACAGGCACGACTTTACATGTCTATGACCTCAAATACTTTATAGCATTTGAAAGAGGTACACAAATATGAATTATAGGGAGAACATCAAACACAGGGTTAATATTTCATGAGCGTTGTTTCCCCCATGACAATCGCACCTCACATGCAATGTGTGAGCAGTGGCTACAGCAACTCAGATGAATATTTGCTGCCTCGCTAATTTCCTGCTAGAATCCTTTTACATAATTTTTTGCCAATTTAGTTCACCTACTTCTCTACACATTTACACAGCTAATATATATCCTCCCCAAGTATACATTATTTCCTACCAAAAATCTTCCATTCCTTTGACATTTATCTCCATACTGAGCAAATGTGGATGTAAGATTATTATAGGGTAAATAGTACATTATATAATGTATATTAATGTCTACATGGAGTAATTATCTACTGGCTAATATAGAGGACACTACACAGAATGTATTTATGGAATGTTTACCTGTTACTTGAGAGAATAAATAATCAAAAAGCTCAGATATAGTGGCTATGGTAGCTATAGTGCTAACATTCATGCTCCAGATAGCCTATTTGATTTGTTTATAGAATAAATAATCTCCCTGAAATTCCTCCAAGAGAGAGTCCTCCAAGCAACAATAAACACCCATTATGTAATTTATATGTTTTTGACACAACTTTAAAAAAGAGAAGACCCAAATTAGAATAAAGAGCATATAAACAGACATGGAGAAATTCTGTATCAGCAGAAATCAGCTATTTCACATAAAATTTCTTGATTAGCTTCACTAAACATGAAAATGACAAATTTCATGACGATATCTAGTAGCACAACTGGTCTTGACTGAAAAAAGGTGGTTTTACCAACACTGTGGGATGGGCTGGTGTTGCGAAGAGACAGCAAAGAGCTGTTTAAAACCTGCTGGCCTAAATTAAATTGCTTAAAGTTTTTTTGATGTCTGGAAGGAGAGTCTCTAGAGAATCTATTAGCATCCACAGTCATGAGCTGTGAGGCTGAGAGCAGTGTAAAGTAATGCAGTAAGCAGGCTGTTTTCCCATATTACATTTTGAAGACAGTCTGTATACAAAGAAACATCCTAGTTAGTATGGCAAACAAAAAGAAATGTGAGATTTAACCGCTAGAATAATATTAGAATAATCACACTGCTTTGTTTTGATGTTGATTACATTAAAATATGCTTTACAGCCCAGAAGGAATACTGTGGGTATTTTCACAGTGATTCTTTGGTAGAGCCTTCCCAGGTAATTACATAAGAGACTTAGAGTGTGACCTTGCACAAGGCCTGTCGCAGGGATCACAGGTCGTGCAGATTAACACAGGGATGTCTTACTCTGACTGAGCCCAGATCGGATTGGGCTTGAATAATCACAGTTGACTGGGGGTATTGTATCAGCAGTTTCACTGGCTTTTATTTTGATTGTAGATAAATATTTCTGATAGTGTGACAAATATTTTTTTTATTTCACAGACATTAGCATTTTTGGCATGAAGTGTGACTTTGATGAATCACATAATGGGCTCCATTCTGGACTATGCATTTATAATCAAGGGATATGATAAACAGTTAGTCAGATATTTGGTTGAACTCTTCAGATTTTCTCCCAGGCTCTGGGGGAAAAAAAGCAGAGCAGTAATATTTGGGACATGTGATCAACTCACCACTCATTGGACTGCAGCGTGGGAGAGTCGTTCTGGGCGATGTGATATAAGGCACTCATGGCGTTCATGTTGAACAAGGGCGGTTTACGCTCCGCTAAAATAAATGAAGGGAGAGAGAGAGGTGGATGGGGTCAGAGTGAAGACGAGCAATGTTTCAGCTCCAAAGTTTTCGCAATCATCACAATCTGCTTCTCCTTGAATGAGGCAGATTTGAAATTAAATGTATGCTTTGTCCACTTTGTAATCAGTTTAAGTCTGTTGAATTTCTGACTGTATGGGCCTATAAATATAGATTTTAACCAGTAGGTAGGTGTGTGCTCACCCAATTCAATACAGGTGATACCCAGGGACCAGATGTCCACTTTCCCCTCGTACTGACCCTCGTCCATGGCTAGGATCACTTCTGGGGCCATCCTGAGGACAGAGAGAGACACACATGCAATATATACACACACACACACACACACACAGAGTTTATTAAGTATGAGGTAAAATCCATGAAAATGTTATAATCTGCTAAGCGTCTCAGAGCTTTTAAAGACTCTGGTATGCCGTGATAGCAGCTCAGTTTTTGGAATATATGTGTGTCTGTAAACGTGGAGTGTGACAACTTGTGTTTGTGTGTGTGAATTTAACGTGACGAGTGTGACATGAGAGTCCATCACTAGTCCAGCTGTTTGAGTGATGTTTTCATTCACCATCAAAGCTGCCAAGAGTGTGTGAGTGAATATTTTGGTTGGTGAGGTAGAGCTGATGATTTCAATATGAAAGGCGAACAACAGAGGACATTACAGAAGCTGGCTATACTGATACATTACCCCAGGTCCTTTTATGACATGGACGATGTAACATTGTTGGTTTCACAAACCTGTTAAAGTGCTGTGTTTGTGCAATTCAGTCATAGGGTATGTTCCTTTAAGATATGACAGGGCTAATACAGAAAAAGCCACAATGCGAGCATAATATTTGGCACCAGGTGTGTAAGAGAGAGCACTGTCAGGATATGAAGGAGGAAAAGTGTTCTCACAGGCTGCATCAAAGATAACCATTCTAAGCATGAGGCTTGCTCACCCCTATTCTCACAGTCAATACCCTCATTGATTTTTGATATTTATTAGTATTACTAGGTCAAACCGAAAATTGCTGTTGTGACTTTTATGTAAAAGCAACTCAGGCACTTATGCAGACATATAACTAACATTTAAAACTGTGGCACATAACAAGGTGAATGTCTGAAAAGAGTTCTTTAAGTAAAACACGTCTGCATGCCAACAAAAAATCCTAGTATTTATGAGATTGGCTTCAGGCGTCAAAATTCAGAAATCAAAGACAGCACGATGGCAACAACATGAAGAACTTGCTCCCTGCAACAAAAAGCTACAAAAACAGCTAACTCTACGCAAAATACACCAACAAAAATATTCCAGTTGATATTGGTCTTCTCAGAATGTGTAGTCCTGTGCTGTCCTCTGTGTTGTGCCCTGCCATAAGTCTGTGTCTTGTCTTATGTATACTAACCAGTAAGGTGTTCCCACAAAGGAGTTGGCAGGTGAGGCAATGGAGGCAGAGCCAAAGTCGGCCAGTTTGACCTGACCAAGCTCAGTCAGCAGGATGTTACCAGCTTTCACATCTCTGGATGGGGAGAGAGCGGATGAAGAATGAGCATATGAAGAGAAGATTAAGACATAGCAGCCAAGAGAACTACATCAGCTCAAAGAATCTATGCATGTGCACCGGTCAACTATGTTTGTCATGTTATCCAATATCATACAGCAGAGTTAAAATGATAAATATGACACAAATGTCTCAATCAAATATGATGCATGTCTGCAAATGATGATAAAGGTCTCCTTATCCTCAGTGAGACCTGTGATAACACAAAACAGACAAAAAAGTTCATACGGCACTACAGTATAGTGCAGCCAATTAAATTTGTCTGCCATTAAGGATGTGTCTCTCATCTCATTTTATCATGTTTTGCTCAAGTCACTCCATGTTCTTGTGGGGAAAAGGTTTCAAGCAAGGAAACAAACTGACTCACCTGTGAATCATATTATGGGAATGTAGGTACGCCAGTCCTAGCAAGGCACCGTGGGTAATGGCAGCAATTTCCACCTCTTGGAGTGGTTTCTTATGAACTTGGGGAGAAATAAGCACAGTGGAAATGAGTAAGAATCCTCTGAGGACTGCTATGATATAATAATGAGCTATAACAGTTCTACACAAAGGCCTACATACTAAATAAAGTTTCTGCATATAGTTATGAGGTGAAGACTTATTGGCTGACAACCAAAACATTACAGTTTTAGATTATTGCTGATATAGCAATAACAAAGTACTCCCTTAGCATCTACTCTATGGATAACAGGTAAACAGCTGTGATATGGGCTCCTACGCTGGCTCCCTGTGGACTGCTACAGTAACAGAGAGACTAGCTAGGTCCCAAGGCAAAAAGGTCACAGCAGAACTATCTGTGAGAAATTTTATATGGGCTGAAGTCCAAAAAAACAGGCCATGACCAACTGTCATGACAGTGTATCTACATCAATGATGAGTACACGCTAGGTGCCTAAAATAACACATTAGATTCAGGTCAGAAATGTCCAGAGGGTGAACAGGAAAATGTTTTGTGGTATTTACAAAAAGTAGGAAAGCTAGAAACTAAAGTAACACACTTATGGTCTTTCATCTGTAACTCAATGTAACATCACAGGTCAGACCATAGAAATCATGCTAAATTAATTTATTAGCCGGCAGATTCTACATTTTCATTGTATAATCTTGCACCAAGAACTTATTTGTGGGTGTTTCTGCAGTGATTGACCCTTGCATGCATTCGCACCAAGCAAGTACGGAGTGCAAACTTTGTTCGGTTTTGGTTTGGTTTTGAGTAAGCTTCACATGTGTGATGATGATAACAAATAACCACAGGAAATAATCATAGATTGTGAGGCCTTATGGGTTTTAAGAAATGAATGCAGCCATCTGATAGCAGGCAGTTCCTCATGTCTGGTACAAGTCTAGCAAAACCTCATGAACTAAGGTCAAAAGGTCAGCTGGACTGATGTTCATTATCAGCCACTGAGCTACAGAGGAGGAAAATTAGGTAAAGAATACGGATAAGTCTATTGCAGTTAACTAGACCTACAGGCAGAAGCTACTTGTGGGTTGATGAGACTTGCTTTAGAAACGCTTGTTCATGTAGAGTTAAGCAGTGTTGACCAAATACAAATGTGTAGCACAGTTATAATTTTGATTATGGTGACAAGTCTCTTAAACCTACAACAGAATACAAACCACAGGTGTGATTGTATGTAAAGACCATCTTGTTATAGCAAATCTTCTCTCATCACATGGCCCCATCACCACCTCAAAATGGTCTGATTTCAACGGACACATATTCACATATTATACTGTTTTTTAAAATAGATTTTTTTTCTTTCTTGCCAAGAGTAACCACTTCTGCATCTGTCTGCTTAACATGGAGACTGGAAACAGGAGGAAATAGGTAGTCTAGTTCTGTCCAAGGGTGCCTTTAAAGCTCACTCATTAACATGTTATATCTCATTTGCTAAAGCTATTTAAAAACAACAAGTTTACGGTGGCCTTATGCAGTGAAATGTTAAGAAAAACAGCCTGACACAGACAGTTTTATAGCTTATACAGTTTTCTAATTATATATGTTTGAAAGTGTGTATGCACATTAAACATTAATAAACACACTTACCCTCTAGTAAATCTGATGCGGAGCCCAGGCAGTACTCCATCACCAGCTGGAACAGAATACAGTTACAGCTGAATAACTAATCATTCACAAAATCCTAAATACAGAGCTTTAAGTTAAGTTTGTGAAAGCTTGTGAAGTTGAAACTGATCACATTACCATGCCTACAGTGGAGGTGGTACTGATTACAACATATGAAGGGAAACAGTAGCTGGCAGCAGGGAAACACAGTGAGTGAAAGGAAATAAAGACAAAGAGGAAAAGAATCAAAAACAGTGAGAGAGGGACAAAAGGAGATGTGAAGAAGGATCCACTAACCCAGGCAGTGTTGTCTTTCAAGTAGCAGCCTTTGTACTCAATTGTGTTTGGGTGTCGCAGCTGTCCCAAAAACTTGACCTCCTTAATGATGTCCTGCCACTTCTGCCAAAAGCAAATTCAGACACACAGATGGTTACACACCACAGGTACGATTACAACAGCACATAAGTAGGCACTACTGTGACTTTGCTTGCATTGGCACAACTGGCCTCACCGTAGTAACCACTCACTCACAGGTATTGTGGATTTTATACACCTGTTACCATAGCACTACATCAACATAAATAATAAACAGAACAACAAAATGCACAAAACTGAAACGAGTTAGACACAGTCTGACCATCTCAAGCAAGAGCCTTCACAGAAAACCATCATTCACAGGTTTATAAAAAGAAAGTTTACTAAACCACAAAGATGTGGGCTCAAGTTCAGCTGTGATCACATAGGGCGCCTTCTGAAACACACTTAACCTCAGTGGTTTGCTTGAGAGCAGCAAATGTTTGTTCCAAACTTTGCATCTTCATGGTGACAAATTATTTTTAAATTATTATTAATAACTAATTACCACAAATGAGACCTCTCATAATCTCAAAAGCCAGAATTAAGTTTTGTGTGAAATAGCAGCAAGAATGATGTAACAGTGCTTTTGCATTTTGAGCACTTCTTCTCACTGTTGTAGATTTGTGTGTAAGCATGAGAAATTTATATCTGACCAGCTTTTTCGTGATATGGTTCAAAGACACAACCACCAAACTGTGGTGCTGCATTAACAAATCCAAAGTGTGGTATGCTGGTTGCCATGTGTTCCTGTGTGTGTGCCTTTCTTACTTCGGTAGTCTGCTTGCCATTATAGGACATCTTTTTAATGGCCACCACCTCGTTGGAGTAAGAGTTCCGTGCCTGAAAGATTGAAAATGAAAGAGGTCAGTTTCTATTAAAGTCTTCAAAGTCTAAAAACCCAGGCAAAGACAGCTCCCACAAACACTCATACAGTAATACTCCCTCAAGGCATCACAGGACTTTGTTTTGGTCCCCCAGCTATAAAGCTCTATAAAAAGAATCTGGCATCAATAAATCAGAAACTGACACACATTGATATAACACACTATGAGGAGGTAACACACTGGATAAAAAAGTATTGTCACTGTTGAACATAAAGATCCTGATGCCTGATTAATGAGGGTCACTAGTGGTTTTCTGTTAAAAATGTTCAATCCAAAAATTAACATTAAATGTCATCACAGAAACATCATAGAGAGCTAGTGAAATAAATATGCACTGTACTTACAAATAACACACTTTTTACAAAAACATCACCTGCACTATAATATCACAATGCATGCACAAAGCGACAGAGTGATACAGCAGTAACAGATTCTCTCATTTGAATTTAAACAAATTTCCGCCTGATCAAAGCACTCAATGTGATTAGGGGAAGGGCCAGCAGGCATGTACACTGTAGCTACAGTGAGCGTTTGAGTTATCTGTGCACATTCACATGCACATGTTAAACCAGTGGTGTTAACCTTGGGGGCATTTGACCTTAGGGACAGCTCTGCTGCAGCTCAGCCTAAGCCCTTATGTCGGCTTTCCCATCCCACTTATGGGAATCTCGTGTTGAGATTCAAATGGAATTAGAGTGAGAGGAGGCAACAGAGTGTTCTCATCTGAATTTTTTTTTTTAGATTCATTTGATCACTATGATTGCCTGTCAGTTCATGCATAATAGCCATTCCCTTTAGTGTAGTATATAGATAGATGGCTATGGAGAAGAGAAAAAAAATCATGTAATGCTGAAATATTAAAATACATTCAGGCTAATTGTAATGGCAGAAGAAAGGGGTTGTATCAATACACTGCGGTGGTGTGTCCTACAAGCTCTCGGTGATGAGCCTGCATACTCAACAGAGGGAATTCCCCTTGTTCTCTTCTATATTGGAGTTCTTCCTCAGTCTTCCCATGCATTAACTATGAATGCACATATAATTGCATACATTTATTTGACTATGCATGCATGTACGGGAATAACCCAGTGAATATTCATGCATTCACAGTGGTTGTCACTACACCCTTCTGTCATGCACTTAACCTGCAGTCTTATACAGTATCAGTAATGCAGACATTTTACTTCTTAAATGTTAGATGGTACAACTAAATCAAAGTATTGACTCAGTGGATCAGAGGTTAGTAGTGTTGCCTCAGTGTATGATGGTTTGAAGGAGTTTGCATGTTTTTCCAGTGTGTCCATGAGTTTCACTGGGTGCTCAACAGATTTCTCCAAACAGTGGGTTGCAGGGGCATAATTTCCACTGGGGATAGGAGCTGCACTTTTACAATTTCACTCTTATTTTGCTTCTCTCCAGTACTTAAAATAAATTGATAAAAATGTTGATATGCTCACGTGATTCACCATGAATTTCCTCAGTGTGCTCAAAGCAATAAGCCTAATGAGCAGCAGTGAGTGATTTGCAGACCTTTTCTACCCTGCGTTTTGATTCTCAGGCTACATGCAGGATCAGTCATCAGTATTTAAGCTTTGGAAAAAATGTACACTGCCATGAAACAATTTCATTAAAGCTAAAACGGCTAAAGCTAGAAGTCTACCAGTTGTAATGCAGACAGCAGAAGTGTGTCAGTGATCACAGCACTGGCATCAGGGCAGGATTTAAACACACACTGGAGCCTGTTAGCCAGACGGACATGGGCACCAGGGCTGCTAGTGATGTATTGTTGCGTGCATGCATGTGTGTGTGTGTGTGTAAATGACATGGGATAGAAGGGGATAGTAAAGCTCTGGCAGCCAAGAAAATCCTGCCCCACTATTGACAGCTTCTCTGTTTTTCCTATACCAAGAGAACAGCTGTCTTAGGAGGGAAGGAGGAGGCTTATCGCCCCCAGCCGCGCATCTGGAGGGGGGGGGCAGAGCAGAACAGAGCAGAGCAGAGGAGAGCAGAGGAGAGGAGAGGAGAGGAGAGGAAACGAAGAGAGAGCAGAGAGTTGCAGCATGCTTTCAACCCCCCTCCACGCAGCTTCAGAATCAAAGGCTTGATGAGTAATTAGTGATGATGAGATTAATAAGAAAGGCTACAGTGAAAGTGCTGAGAGGGGATATATCTCCATTTAACTGTATTCAGAGAACCATAATGCAGCTGCCTTCACTTACAAGATGTGTACAAATCCAGTGAATCAATAAATGAATATCTATTAACTAGTTAATAAATAAATCAAAGCCACACTCACGTAATAATAATCCTAATGTAGTAAAGGGCTAAAAGTCGGTTGCTTAGTGGCAGTATGGTATCATTCATATGCTGCCTTTTTATCCAAACTATAAAACTCAAATGAACGAGCCAAATGAATTCCAATAAAATCACGAAATTCCAATAAATTACTCCAGTATTTCAATAACTTTCAAAAATTTTCAATCCATTCAAGTCCAGTCATATTAGATACATTTTGAAACAAAGATATGCTGGATTTGGAAAACTATTCTTATTCCAAGATTGTCATCGGACATGTCCTGATAATATGGCCCTGACAACCACCTGAAGGCCAGTCCTTCAGACTGTGTTCCTGAATAAGCACTTACAAAGTAGACGGCACCAAAGCTGCCATGTCCGATCTCATGCAGGTCACAGAAGACATCCTCGGGGTCATCTTTGAAGAAGAGGTCGGCCAGCTCGGGGTCCTTCGGCACTCCTTTCCGTGTGGATGACGGCATTATGGGCTGGACATGGGCTAGGCGCCAGGGACCACGCTCACATACACACTGCTGCTGCTGCTACCACCACCAGATGTCCACGATGGGCCCGGCATTGGCCAGCTAGACCTGGGAAACAGAACAGAGAAAAAAAAGAAAAAAAAACAGACGATGAGCTGACATTTTTATTGTTGTGCGCTGCACTGGACAAGATTATCACATTTGTTTCCTTCAGGCCAACTACGCAGATTCTCTTCAGTTTATTCCAAACACTTACTGTTGCCAGAAAACTTTCAACTGAAACTTGAAAGTGAAAGATAATTTTTACAAGAGCCAAGTAAACAAACAATTAACCTTTCATGAATACAGTGTAGGAGAATAACTATTAAGACAATCAGAACTATGTTAACTGCCAGGTAAAGTTAAATAACATGTATGCTTAAGCATTACATTACACTGGCACACACAACTTAGGTTGATACCCTAGAACATCCAGACATTGTTTGATCTGGTGTTACTTTACAGTCTCTTTGTAGACTATCCATATTCGTGTGTGTGTGTGTTTGTACATGTGCCTGTATAGAGTGGGTGCATGTGTTTATATGTGTGCGTGCCTTTTTCTGAGTGTTTGCATTGTGTATCTCATGGACAGCTGATAGGTGATAAGACAGGAAAAGACAGTCATATGATGATGGCTAGCTGACTAGTCCTACTGCTCATCAAAGTCACAGTCACACTTGCTCATGTAAACATGTGCGCACGCACACGCACACACACATAACACACTTGACAGCTGAAGCTGAGTCACTGATGCACCACTTCCACACATGCACACAGTGTAACAGTTGCCTGCATGCGTGCAAACACACACACACACACACACACAAAAGTGCTGAATGTTTTGTATCACAAGGCTACAGCCAGGCTGTGAAGCGTGTACGCATCCTGGACACCCTGCTCCAGTTAGCTTCGCTGCACATGCAACACACACACATGCACACAGTCACACACTGTCTCTCTCATTCCCATTTCCCCCTCTCTCTCTCCTTTTTCTGTTTACCATGAAATCTCTGTGCACATCAGCCAGATGCAGCAAGCAAATCTGGCTCCAAAGGCCAGCCCCACACAGAGCAAGCTGACATACAGGCAGAGGCAGCAAGACACACAGGCACCCAGGCCAAGACACTAAGCATCAGCATCATCCTAATCCCTTGCTCTTAAAGGGATCTAAGCCATCACACCCTCTCCAAAAATATCAGTCTTAAAGGCAAAGTCCTGTACCCTCTCCTCCATGGCACCAGATGTATAAAGAGGGCAGGCTCAAGGCTTTGGGGGCATTACTTTAGGTACAGTATGGGAATCTAAGGGTGATTCACTGAGGAAGTTGAACAAAGACATTAATGGGGATGTCCTGCTTTTTTTCTCCCAATTTGAATATGGTATTTATTTTCTCCTATACATATCTACATGTTGTATTATGTTTAGTAAAATCTACTCAATTACAGCTTTTCAGTGATTTAAAAAAAAAAACAAAATGGCAAACTTTACCAAAGAGTTGTAAAATATAAGCGGTGCACAGCATTCAAAGTCTGACAGTGGCCTCCAGGTTCAGCATCATCATTTACTCGATAGAAAAACAAAAAGCTCAAGGCAGCTCAAAGGCATTCTGCCAGTGCTCATGTGTTCAAGGCCTTCGTGAAGATACACTGGTTATTTGTTACTCTGTAGAGCAGAGGGAAAGAAGTGTGTCATCATTTAGGTTATAATTTTGTAAACAGCCTAGTTCCCAAGGTTTTTGGACAACAATGAAATGATGTTGAGCATTCAAGTTGTGACTGCATAATTGGATAATTGGATTTATTTCTTTTCAGATTAATATCCCAAAAGTAGGTGAGAGTAGTGTGTTGGCCAAGAAAACCTCAACATGGAGATACACAGTGTCTCTTTGTAACCTTCTCTATATTGAAAGGTGTAGGCACAGTGCCAGCCTGCTACAAAGCTGGTATAACATCTCAGCAGTTGGAATGGCAGCCAGTCGTACTGTAGCATCACTAAAGTCAATTTCATGGCATTAAGCTTTGATTTCTCTCCAAGAATGCTTCAAGAACATGCTTGGAGAGAACCACAAGTTGTCACATAAACAACAGGCAAGGTTTCAGTTTACCTGCTTACATAATGTGAAGGATCACATTTGCAGACATACACATGGTTGTTGCCTTAAGGCATCTGTTGGGTGTAGAGGCTTTTCTGAGAGGCATGAAACCCTTAGCTGAGACCTCAATGCCTGTGACAGAGCTGTGACGAATGATCAGTGAGCTACAGAGTACGGTATAGCAATGTAACTGTATGCACTCAGCCTGTAGACTGCAGATTTATTCATATACTGGTCATGGTTACTGGCAGTTCAACGAAAACCCTTTAGTTAAGCTGCCATAACCTATCAGGCTGCTGGCTTGTTTGACTTTCCTTAGATGCTTGTTCTTCAGATATCTGATCAATGGACTTTTTTTGGCACTAGACACTATAAATTAGCTATCATACACTTATTTGGTGAAAACATGAACAGATTTCCAAAAACTGCTTAACTTTTAACACTGCAAAAAAGGAGCATAAATCATGAGTTTGTGGAATTACCTTTGAAGTTCTCATGTATCCTCACTGGAGTGAGATAAAATGTATGTATTGTTAATTTAAAATTAGCCTCTTTCATTTTGTTTCCAGTAAATGAGAATGGTACTCTGTAACATATAAAAGACCATATGTACATATATGTGAATGTTAACTTAATTCAATAATTCTAGGGCTGTCATTTGGCTTCCAATTGTCATAAATCTGCCAATTATGTTCTCAATGAATTTGTCTGCAAGATGTTAGAAAATACTGAAAATGTTGATCACAATTAGAGTTACATAACACCAACATGATTGTCTGCAAAAAAATATAACGTGTTTATGAGCATGTTGTTGCCTGTATTTCTTTCTGTGTGTGTTTCATTGTGTGCATTGTGTGTTTAATATCTGTTTACCTACAATATGAACTTGTGTGTGTCCATGTGCATAAGTGAATCTGTGTTATGTGTCTGTGTGTCTCCTGGTTGCATCAGCCCTGTCTGTCTCTCATCTCTTCTGCTTGAGCGCTCCAGATAGCTGCTGAAATAAAGCCTGACACAACCCCCATCTGAACCTGCACCCCATCGAAAACACACACACACACACACACACACCATGAGCGTGCACATACACACGTAGTATGCCTATGCTGCTTTCAATAACAGAAAATGAGACAAGAATAAAAAGGTTCCAAAATAATAGAGAAAAACAATAAAGAAATAAAGAGTAAGAAACCTGGAGAGAGAGGGGGAGGGAGAGAGAGAGAGAGAAGATCTGAGAGACGGATAGAAAGGGAAATAGCCCTACTAAAAGTAAGCATGCAGCTTTACCCCGTGTGACGGAGCTTTGAAAGATCTAAACCACAATGATGGAGAGGCGGTAGATGAGTAAAAAGCAGATAAAAATGGAGCAAATGAACACTGAAGTCATGTGATCACTCTGGAGACTGCACACCTCCCTCTCACACCTCCTTTTCACTCTTCCTCCTCTCTTAAGATGTGTGAAGTGATGCAATGTGGCAACAACAGGTTGTAACACAGGGGGCTTGGTAAAGCTGTTACTAGTCCGGCAAAGCCCAGCGTTTGGACAGTAAGCTTTGTGTGTGTGTGTGTGCGTGAGTGTGGTTACTATGGATCTATGAATGGTATTGTGCTGAGAGAGAGCTGATTAGGCAAATGGCTTAGACAGATTAAACGCTTCATGTGTTTGAGTGTGAATTCTTTACTACATGCACCCTTCTACACACTGCTGCATGACACTGTACTTATATGTAGGTGTGCAACAGTGTGTATGCTCAGGGATACCACATGCTTTGCATCGCGCGCACTGGCGTTTGAGTAAATGAGACGGTGTGTGTGGGTTACTGTGGACGTGTGTAATGTCACTAAAATATCTGCTGTATACAAAAAACTATATATATATCATAAAATAAATTGTATGTAGAGGGGATTATATGGTTTATGCTAATCTGGACCACACACAGACAGCCACACACACACAAACACAGCTGAAAACACTGTAGGATTCAACAATAAAATAAAATAAAAAGGTTTTTGCACTGCAAGTTTTGACAGTTGATATCTTTTGACAATTTCTTGATCAAGAATTTTCAAAATATGAAAAGAACTTTGTGTTTTTAATCTGCTAGCATTCAAAACAGGCATCAAGAGTGACTCACCACTGACTGGCTGATATCAAATATTTCACAAAGGCTACTCCAATTAATCTTGCAGTCTGAATCTAACACATGATCTAAAGTATGCATTCTGGGACTTCTCCAGTGGTTGTACTTGTACATGAACACATGCAAGCATACATATGTTACTGTAGGCCAAAGTTCAACATGCACAAGATACACACAAACAGAAACACACGAACAAACATATACACCCTCCCACCCCCAGGCCCCCTGCTGGTGTTGCTATGACTAATTGATGTACCAACATGTTATTGTAGGACTAAGTCCATCAGGCTGGTGGATATGGCTCTACTGTATACCATGTGCTGCAACAGTCGTATTGAAATGGGACACCACACTGTCTGCTCTTTGCCAATTATGTACAAGAATAGGATATATATATGCCACTGATCAAGAATACTGGTTCACAGATCCATTGTAGATCCACAGTACTGACTTCATTTGATACGGAGGATTGAAAACAAGGTCAAATGTGAAACATTTCACAATATTTTTAACTAAAACCAAGTCCACATTAACTGACATGTTGTGCAAAAAAACACAGTGAAGATTTATTTTTGCAAGTGCAAGATCACAAGAATTAACTGGGATGGCACATACAAGAAATAATAGAAAATAATAGAATATCACATGACACTGTATATAGACAATATGGACGCATTTGCCACATGATCATATCCTTTCTGAGATATGTAAAGATAAAGGTTGATGGAAAACAACTTGACAGAAACTCCAAGTTTCTTCAGCACTGACACTTGCAAAGTGACTTTATCTGGTTCCCTCTGTCTTATCCTACATTCATTCCTTCAGTGTTCTCTCTTATATCCTCCAACTCTTTAACACTTTGTCTTCAATTCTCTTTGTAACTGTCTTCTCTTTTATAACTAAAGAAAAGCTTTGACAAGGAAGAAAACATGAATTTCTTATCATTCATTTTACACATTGTCTCCTGGGTTTGCCAGAATTCAAAATAAACTCTTATCTTGTGAACTCTTAACTCTTCTGAGGTTGTGTGTGTCTGTGCGTGTGTGTTCTGTAGGAAAATATATGTGTTCCTGTCAAATTACAGCAAGGGCTTGTGCACGTGTCTGTATTTATATATATACATGTTCATATGGTGTGTGAAAATAAATTTGCGCTGTAACACTAGTGGGAGCACACTAGTGTCCATATGTGTGTGTCAGTCTATGTGTGTGTATGTGCTTGTATAGCCAAGTTTAGCGGCTTACTGGCCCCCCTCCCGGCTTTAGGCAGGAACAGGAATTAGGCAGACTGTGGGAATTCTTACTGGGATTCAAATCACCAGCTCTAATCAGAAACGGAAAAAAGAACGGGTAAATCTGCCAAACTGTGTGTTAGAGACACTGCGTGAGGATAGTGCATGTGCGCGTGTGTCTAAGACAGAGGGAATAAGAATTACGTAAAGATCCCATTTCCTTTAATCTATCATAACGTTACAGAAAGTAGACTTAGAGCTTTGGAGTGGAGTGTATTTTCTGCGTGAAGGTGCACATGTACGTATGAGTGAGAAGAAGCCTGGGTCATACACTCATTCAAAGAAAAAAAAACCCACTGCATTTCAGTTAATCATGTCTAATAAAAAGTTAAAAAGTAAAGCAGACAGAACCTCACATCTCACCAGAGCACTGGGTCCCATGAGAGTACTGTATGCGTATGTGTGACGTCTACATGCGTGTGTGCATGCCTCCTGCATGACATTAAATGGGTCAGCCTCGTTATGAATAATATAGAAGCCTATTTAAATGCAGAGTTGTATGGTGATGATGACTAGCCAATTTGAGGGCTGTGATAAGGTTGTTTCTTATCAATGGAAAATCTGAGTGTTTTTTCCTCCTGTGAAGTGCAAGTCAATACACGTGGCCATGTATGGACAGAGTACAGTAGTGATCATGCACCTAACACAACCTCAAAACACAATAGTTTAATTCAAATGTCAGTCCTCCATGTTGAACCCTTGTGGACCTCAGTCAGCTACTGTGACATCACGTCATTATGTCAAGTTTATTTAACATTTTTATGAAAGGTATCCAGACTCATAATTTGTGTAAACTGTAAGAAGAGTTTGGTTTTAGCGAGTGAAACTGCCAGTGGCTTTTTTAATGTACTAAAAATAAGATGACAGCTACCAGTTACCTGAGAGCGACTTGTGGTGGACATCAAGTTTAGTCTCCATTTGTCAGTTTCAAGAACTGTATCACTCCCTTCAAGTCATACCATGACTTTAACAGGAATACAACAGCATGGCAAACTGTCAGCCATCAGAAAGAGGAAGATGTCAACCAAGCATATTTTTGTGTCTCCACTCCCCTACAAAGCCTCATCAGGCAAATATATGAAAACACCTGTATGGGCGGACCAAGGGTGTGCAGGGTCTTTAAGCCACTGACTTTCTTGTGGAATTAGACACCACGAGCCAGCCTGAGCTTCACAAGCCCTCGTGCTTACTAGTCTAGAATCGGTTCACTAGAAATCAACCTTTTCCTTGCCTCCAGTAGTGTTCTGTAACCCAAATTGTTCCCCTCTACCACACCCAATCCCCTCAAGCTCTTTTCGCGCTCAGGGTGTGATTCAGCAGCAACATTTGCCCACAGCACAGAATGTACACTTTAACACACGCCTGACTTTCCACTGAATCCAATTATTGGTGTTGGCTCTCTGTGCGATGATGATGAGCTGACAGAGGGATTTACATTATTGCCCAATTCACCAAAGACTCCAAACCACAGACAAACCTCAGACTTCCCTCAATCACTACAGCTTTGAGATGCCTGAACAAGACAACTTTCTTTCAGTAACATTATCATTATACCATTATCATTACCATATTAGTCATTTAACAAACACAAACACAATGACAGTCTGACAACTTACAGTCAGTCACTTAACTGATCTGGGCTACCAGGCTTCCGGTTTTAAGTACCTAACTTTTTTGTGCAAGCTGCCAAACAAGCAACCTCAAACTGTTATGATGCAGAAATCCCCACACACAATTCACAGTTGTATGTACATGTGTATACCCACACACAGGCGACTTGAGAAAGTTATGGTATATGCCAGAGAAACTTTTCTGCCTCACAGACTCAGCTTTAATTCAGTGTGACAGAGAGTTGGTTAGCTGTTATGGACGTCAGTGAGCCATCAGGGCAGCAAGCTTTCATTACAAGGCAAACAAGACCCGGTTTACAGTCAGCTGATGTCTGAGCTGGCTGTCCGACTGCCACACAAAGGGGATTTTGACACACACACACACACACACACAGATGACATGACTGTACAAACAGTCATGTTTGTACAGTTCACAGAGTGAAACAGAATGACCTGCAGGGCAACCTTAGTGAGACAAGTCAATAAATCACCTGTATAGCCTGTCAGATATTTTGTGTTATTAACTTCCATCCTGGAAGTTAAAATACAAGAAGCTGTGTTTTACAAATCACACATAAGACATGATGGAGTGCCCTGATATAGAAAAATAATTGACCAAAGACTCAAACCTACCTGTAGGAAATGTGTAAAGGGGGTGTCAGACCAGCCTCTCTTTCTCCTTTTCTCTCTCCTCAGTTTAAGTCCAGAGTTGACTTTCTGCCAACTTTCCTCATGACTGGAATAAAACTGTACCTGTGATAAGAGAATTGAAGGAACAAAAGAAAGGTTATATGGTTAAATTAAGATTAAATGAGTAAATGTAAGTTAATTACATTAGAAAACTGTGCCTGTAGTAATGTGACTAGAGCTGAAATGATAAGTGGATTAATCAGTATCCGTTGATAAATAGATCAACATGGATTAATCATTTAAGTCAGTTTTTGGCTAAATTGTTAAAGATTCATTGGTTCCAACACATGCAGAGCTCTTGTTTTCTTCTCTGATGGTAAGTACCTGTGGGCTTTGGACAAATCTGCATTATTCACTATTTTCTGACATTTTATACATCAAGCATTTATTAGATTAATTGAAAAAAAAGTTTGATCTATAATGAAAATCATCTCTAGCTGTAACCACTATAGCATGACACTATGAAATACAGGGTCTATTTTTAAATATGTCTGCCTTCCTGTGACTTCTTGACACTGATGATGATCTGATGCACTTTGTGGCTGACTGCAACTTCTGCAAACACCTGCACAACAAAATAAAGTTTGTCTTTCCTTCCCTCTTTACGGAGATAGTACCCAACACGAGACGACTGCTGACAAGACTAGCAGCCTCTGCAAGCGTCTGCACTGCAATTTATACATTTATATCACATACCACGAGTCAGATTTTATAAGATATTTGCAGGACTACTTTATAGCACAAAGGGTTGCTGCTTTGCAGCTCATAAAACACGAGTGGAGCAAAAGGAGTGACGTTCTTCCAGTACAAACAGAGGTAGAGCTTTCAAATTTCCACACAATAGCAGATGGTGGAATGACTTAACGGCCAATGAAAATATCTTTAATGATTGTCAGTTATTATCCTCTCAACAACTCCATGATCTTTTATCAGCTTTCATTAGGGAAGATACAATATAACCTTAATTCTTAGAGGTATTGTCATAGTATCATCAGTGTGAGATAAAGATATATATATATAATATATTTAATATAATAAGATAGCAACCATCTTTATGTTAATAGATTTTCTACATCTGCTTATCCATATTCAGGGGCAAAGGAAGCCGATGTCTGTCCCAGAATGCATTGGGATGACGGTATCTCAAACTAAATGTTTTTGCACTTTAAACAAGGGAAGTGCCTCCTCTTTCAGGCTGAACACATCCTCTTTCTCCCTCTTTCATACATGTGTTCAAGGACACTACGCACGGCGCTGTGGACAAACACGAGATTTCACACACCCACAAGCAAGCACAAATACAATATTTTGCTTTCTCCCACACATATACACACACAATGTCATACACGCAGTATACCCACAAATACACATCAAATCCGAGCGAGCTGTTCTGACAGCGGAGCGCTGCCAGCTACTGGACTGCGTTTCATTATGACAAGCAGGTGGTGCAGCATCTATAGCATTACTGCTGACCATAACCTGACCCCTCTACCGTGTACATTGTGATTTACAAGGCCAGCACACAATAAAACCAACTGTTGTCTAGAAGCAGTCGGACAGTCAGGAAGTACTGTGGATCCATTATTCAGTACATAAATGACCCTGTGGCCTTTGCTTGAGCTATTTAATTCCTGCGTGGAATCAAACTGGAACGACTCCTTTCTTCTTCTTCTTCTACCATTTTATCCATATTTTACCGTGCTCTTGTTTAATTGGTTTCACCCTCCCAACCTACTCCTCCTGCTTTTTGATCGTGCCGAGTGGAAGACTGGGTGCTCAGAGGAACCGCATTCAATAATAAAAGAAGAGGAGAGGATGGAGGGATGAGAGAAGATGGATAAAAATGTCTTGTGCCCCTTCTGAGTGTCCCTGAATGATTTATAACACAAACCACCGCCATGAGCCTCTGGGAAAGCAGGCTGCACTTCTCCTCACTCCACCCCTGCTTGGCATTTGTGACCAACCAACAACAGAAAGACATAAATAGATAGAGGGAAAGAGGAGAAAAGAATGTGTTTTTGTGTCTTTTACTTCAAGTCTATCTTCAAGAGGCCTTAGATTCAGTTTTTATTTCCTCAAGGATACAATCTTGAATTCTTTTTATTTATTTTATATTCTATTTAGGAATAATGTATCGACTGATGGTATTTTTAATTTTATTGTACATGTGACAATGACAAAAAAGTTATTCTGATTCTCAATAATCTACTTTCAGGGTTAAACGAATGATTATCGTAAGGTTAGCAATTATTTTCTTGATTGATTGATTAATGTTTAGTTTAGAAATGCCATGAAAATGAAAACACTTAAAAACATGCCGCTTTTACAGCTGAGCACATGATTTGGCAGTTGCTAAACCAAATTATTGCAAAGAACCAAGAGTAATTCTAACAGCTTTACAAATAAGTAAGAACTTGAAACTTTCTGTTTTATAAATACTGTCCATTCTATATGCACATATGCTGAGGGACAAAGAAAAGCTTATGTACACATTAAATAAATAAACCAGGTCAACTGCAGGGCCGAGTGGTTATAGAGGAATACCATATATTCACTGCAATGTCATCCAAGGTCAGTGCCAGTGTGTGTGTGTGTGTGTGTAGCGCTGCCAAGACATCTGTTTTGTTGCGCTGAGAAAAGACCAGGTTACAAAGGTCACAGGGCCAGCTGAGGAGGATCTGAGTGTGATAAAACAGCAAAGACGGAAAAGCATGAGAAAAGAAGAGTGAGATGGAGGAAAGCAAAGAGAGAACTATTTTTCTGATCCAATAGTCGATCCTGTGCCTTTGCTTGTGTATTCTTGGTTAATAAGAAGAAATATTGAAAACGGATACTATTTGTGCTTTTTGTTATCCTTGAGTGTGTATACTTTTCTGAAGCCAGATCATTGTAGCAAATTCACTTCTTCTAAGGTGTGTTGCTGTTTGAAAACTTAGGCTCTAACAAATTAGCAGGTACAACACTATCCCTGATAGACTGTACCACAGGCTTCCTTGACAAAGTTCATGATGCACTGCCACTGATCAAAAACTGGATCTTCAACTCCTACTTTCCATTCCTCCTGTTACATGACACACGCCAGAAATGAATCACAACCTGACTCACGAGTCATTAATTTCCGAGGCACAATTTGGCCGAATAAAACTGTTTCGACAACCCTGTATTGCATTGCCTTTGGCAAAACAATCCAATGCAACAGCTTAGAGGATTGTCAAGCACCACCAAGCTGGATGTATATCAGGTATCAAACAAGGACTTTTGGGCCAAGTTCGGCCCTTTCTGCTCTAGTTTTTCAAGACTTCATATCTATGGGCCCCGCTCACCTAATCACGAGTGGATCAATTCTAAGCAAGTAAAAACCCGTTGTATCTGTTAAACAACACCACATTCTTCATCTTCAAACAGAGATGATGTACAGATTTCATATAGAGCAGTGGGTGAAATCCATCCAAATGGTCATTCATATGTAGAGACGATTCTATCATAAGTCAGGTGTGAACGGACGACTCAGAGAGCGTCCACTTGTTGTCAGATCACCCAGGACGTATGTTAATGCCAGGTATGAACATCACATGATGACCCAATCTCCTGGATGGAAACCTAGGGAATTTTGTAAAGGTGAGAGGATCCTCTTCAGCAGCCTGTGAAATTAATGTGCAATTAAAGCACTACAAACAAACAACTGCAATAATACTCATCTGTCTTTATAATAACTTTGAGCCCTGATTAGCCTGAATTTAATCAATGATAATGACTCAAGTGTGCACAAATTCAACACACTTGATGAATCCTAGAGTAGCTGATGATGACTGAGGTGGGGCTTTTGATGAGTCATGCTGAGGTTGGTGGTTGTGCTTTAAATCACATGCCCCATGCGAAATAATTAAGCTAAATAGAGACAACCAAATATGAGGCAAGTTCCATAATATACAAAATTCTCCCAGGATGAAAAATAAACTAAATCCAGTGAGATAGAAAGAAACTAAACATTATGTCCTGATTATCTCAAGAAGTGTACAGATTTTATAGCAGTGACTCATTTTCACAGAGTCAAGAATACACACACATTCTCACACACACATACACACACACACACTCATACATACATACTCTTCGATCTAAAGCAGGATTTGGAGACTTCGGGGCAGCTCTCATCTCAAGAGCTTAGTGACACCATTGAGACATGCATGCATACAAACACACACATATACACACCCACACCAAAGACTGTTACCTTCTCAGATTAGCTTTAAGGTTAATGCCAACATAAATATGGGTGTTGGTGGATTGAGGGACAACATGAAATACAAGGGTCATCCACCAAAAAATCCTTTTGTTGCCTTTGAAGTAACAGTCAGCCAAAACCATATGGGCTACTCTACTTGTGTAGTAGATACCAAAAGTTTAACTGGCACCAATGACCTTTTATGGGACCTCATCTTGCTAGAGCACTCTGGGATGAAGAGTTGATCCTAGATGAGCTTGTGCCTGCAGAGAAAAGTCAAATGTAATAAGTATCTTTATCAGCTGAGGTTTTTGTCTTCCAAGCACTAGATGGGGAAAGTGTGATGACTTGAGCAGTGATCTCCTGAACAAGTCATCCAACTGGTCAAAAGCAGAAATGCAATTAAGCTGAGCAGCTACACCACACATTCACACGCAGTATTCAACTTTGTAATGTGACAGGATGCTGTTTGAATACTAGAGGTTGGCATGTTTAAAATGTTCATTTAACTGTCATCAAAAAAAAAACAGTCAAAAGCTTTCAACCTCACCAATGAATGTCGCGCGCATAGTGCAAACAATCCTCCCTCGCAGACATGTCCATTAAAGTAGATTAGCTCAATCGTATGCTTTCAGATCATTCACACTTCTTGGCGGAAGACAGAAGCCCAGTTTTGCCCCAGTTTAGGTCAATATCAGTCTTAATTCCATATTGATGGTGGAAAGTCACATGTAATGATGCAGACTTACAGGGTATTATAATGGGAATAGTACACGACAACCACAACGCTGAAAACCTTCTACACGTGAGAAAATTTTTTCACACAATTTTTCCCCCCTTGCATGTCCATAGGATTCAGTAGCGGCAGTTATGCAATATTGGTTAGCCTAGGGCATTTGTAGGGTGGTTGGCTAAGCAAATAGGGCTGTGGGGTTAAGATGATCTTCCATTATGGAGGGCTGGAATGTGGAATATAGAAACTTACTATTGTGTTTTAATTACACACAAACACAAATCTGCATACATGCATGTGCAACATTTTGAGGTACTATAGATTTGTCTATACAGAGAATTACAGGAATTCCTGCTGAAGCTAAAGCTGAAGCATAATTACTACCAGTTTCTTTTTGCGAGTCTGGTAAGGTGGGAGTTATGTAAGCCACACAGGGCATGATCATGTCACCCACCAAATTAAAATCATTCTTTCAGATAGTCTGTACGCATTTATCTTGAAAAAGCAAGAGGATCACCAATGGTGAGAAAACAGACAAAGATAACTGCAGCAAAATTAAAATCTCTAAGTGTATGGTTCTCTCGAGAGACTGACAACCTATGACCACTGGACAAGACCATGTTATTATTTTAAGTTGCCTTGACATTTATCCTCAGCTACAAAAGTCCCTCTCTCTCCCAATCTGGAGGCTGGTAGAAAATTACAGTGCCTCAACCTCTCAAATATAAGAAAGTGAAGACTGAGATCTTTTCTATCCAGTTGAGGGCAAGCATTGAGCAATATATGCTATCTTGAGTATCGCCAGTAAAGTAATATTAACAGTTTGCCTTGTGCATTGATACATCTGTACTGTAAAAGGTAATAAAAGATACAAATATTCACATACAGGCACAGACAAGCGCAGCACGCACACACAATAATACCTCTACACACTGCCCTCACAAAACCATCCTCATTCAGTGTGAAAGCTCATATAATCCCATGAACCAGAGGGTCGGGTGTGTCCGCCTCCGAGCAAAGTTCGAGACTTATTAGAAGCCATTCATCCTTGTCTGGCAACTATCTGTGTTAGCGCCTTTTCAGCTGAGCTTTTTAAAAAATTGTCAATAGTGTGTGTGGTCTACTATCTTGCTTTTCCAAACCCACAGTCTTTCACACACAAAATCAATCTCTGTCTTTTTTTTCCCAACCTCCCCTTAAACAGGCACATACAAACAAACACACACACACACACACACACACACACTGAATGAAACAAGCACACACACTAAGTGTAGTGCTGTCACAGAGCTGGCCACCAGGTTGTTAACTATTCAACAGTCCCTCACAGACAATTTTGCACATCAGAGAAAGTGAGGGAGGAGGAGCAGGGGTTGTTCATGGGAACCACTGGTGAGGATTGAGGTTATAAAGATCAACAGGTTACACACACACACACACACACAGAATAGAGAAAGGGCTGAAGAGCTGGAGCAGCACTTCTAACTATGGAAGCTGCAATTTAAATCCAAACCAGGAAATCAGATCCTTTTCTTTCTTTTTGAAGTGAGAATACTCCACAACCTTTACTTGGCATACCCTGTAATCCACTATAACCACAGACCTGACAGTGATTGTTTTAACCTTCTACTGTTGTTTTTTCATGGGCTGGAGTGGACCTGCCCAAGAATAGCCACAAATATATAGTTAAAGACGGTAAACACATTCCCACATTTTTAATTTTAGCTTGTTTTTAAATTTTTTTTTACAAATGCATGTAAACCACCTTTAACAAAATGGTGAATATGTTCACCAATACCATACATAATAGCTTTGATAAATGTTTAAGTTTATTACTACACAGATTTCTTTGCTGAATGAGACTAAAGAGCTAGAATTAAAAACAGAAAAATAACCAGGAGATACTCTGATCAAACTATCTGGACAATATGCTATAAAAAGGGGAGTAAATTAACTGAACCTTGATCACAAAACACATGCACAATTTTGAATGAAGACAGTAAGTGCATGTATTTCCGCTTTTATGTGTTATCTGAAAATAGAGCATGTACAAGCTTATTATGCTGTAAAACTGCTTCAAATATTTGCAAAATGCCACAACCCTGATAAGTAAGACTTGTTTTCATCTATTATTTATTGAAAAATCAGATTTTTAAGATCTAAACAAAACTGATTTAAATCAAGATTTTCTGTATTAAAATAGAAATGTATCATTTAGGAACTGGTATTGAAGGCAATTTACAGATACCGTACCAGTACAAAAACTTTGAATGATAGTCAAACCCACCTACTAACAGTTTGTTTTATTTTCATTACTGTACTTTGCGAGCACTTATTGTTGCATCAGGTGATCTTCCGTGATATTTTGCCTGCAGTAAAAGACATGTCCAAACGTGGGAGTTTCATGTTTGCGTAATTTTCTCCCAGGCACCGCCTTTGGTCAAACTCTATTTTTGAAAAACCCTTGAGGCCCAGCACAGTGCCGGGTTTCATTATTTTAAAGCACGAATCCACCAGCACCACCTCCTCTAAGCTGACTCACTAAACAAGCAGCATCAACATCCACACGCAGTGTTAGATTTTATGCAAATTATGTCTGAAACCATCAATATCTGGAGCACCAGAGACTGTGCGTACACCTTAGCCATAATGTCTAGTCATTGTCCCTGAGAGAGTTTGAGACAACAACAAAAAATAAATAACAAATAAATGAAATAACATCAACCACCCCAGGCTCACACTAACCTAGATTGTCTATTTCAACTTGACAAAAATCCATCCCGTATTAGCTCAAGTCTTGGCTATGTGTCAGTAAGAGTATATAGTTTAAGCACGAGGACACTTTCTACACGAGTTTGTAGAACAAGTATGACTGTGTATGTGTTTTTGATTAAAATGAGACAGAGATAAAAGAGGTCACAAGGAGACGATGACAAAGAAAGAAAAAGAGAGACAAAGAGAAAACAGAGGTAGGGAGGGGAGGAGTACATGACCCAACAAAGGGAGAAAAGGTTGACTGATTTATCTTAATTTCTGCCCCGAGTCCATTGTAATAACAGATGCAGACTGCATTTACTGTGCAGGAAAAACAGAGGTGCACAACAGTAAAGTTTTATTCCAGTGGTTCACCAAAATTTTGCCTGTGTCATTTAAAACCAAAGAATGCCCACTGTGTACCTGCATGTTTCAACGTTATATGTCTAAGCACTGAACACTACAAAATAAATTCTTCCAACACCCATGATTTTTATAGAAGCTAATCTGATGTCATAGCAAGAGGTAATACTGATCGTCTTGTATTTAGGTGTGCCAGCTCATGTGCCTAGTGGCTCAATGACATGTAATACTGGAACACTAAAAAAATGAAGCCATTGTTAATGTGATTATACACCAGCTCTGCTATGCTATAAAAAAGACTGATCAACTGAACTGGTTAAACCTTTCTGAAGGAAAACAACAATATCTGCAGCGCCAAATAAATAATATAGAGAACAGAGAATGAAGACGGAATAACTGGAGTGAAGAGTCCAAAGCTGGTTCACTCACAAGATAAATACTGAAAAAACAAGGTCAGGGCTTTTGATCCCATTTCAATTAGAAGGCACCCAGTATTTAAGCACCCACAACAGCTACAGTCTCATTCACTGACATGCACTAACGACATGCACGCCGGTTCAGGTGGTGGTCCCATGGGCCAATGAGCCCATATCAGGAGTTAATGACAGGTTGGGTGACTGGAGTACCAGCCAATCAGAGGCTAACAGGTGTAATCTGTGTGCCACTGGCCCACACATGCTTCAAATTTAATCCATGAAGCTGTCCTGTCACCGGTTCAACAGAGAATCTGTCTACACCAGCTCACTTTCGCGGACACCAACATTCAACTGCAAATGAACATTATTCTCAGTGCTCACGCTTGACTGTGACAGTCGATTTAGTCTATACGAGTCACAGTATCAATGTCTTGTGCCAATTTTACAATGACACCCCACCCCCCACCCCCCAGAACATTAGCTAATTCAAAAGATAAGTATCTGCTCACTAAAGATTCATAATGTGATAGTATTGGAAAATCACATTTCAACAAGGTGAAATCTAAACTCAGACCCTGCAGTTTTAATACTACAAGAATACTAGAGGGAAAAGAAAACATCAAAAGAAACACATAATTATTAATATTTTAGAAGCTTTTCCCACTGGGACATTTCCCCTGCCTTGCATGCTTACACCATTACAGAAATGTGAATCAAAAATAGCACAGTCACATGCTGAACAGCTAAATTATTCTCTCTCAGTTGGAGCATGATTTGGTGGAAATTGATCTAAATAAGAGGCAAATTTGTATGTTGAGTTTACACAAAAATCTGTATTATGCTTTATTCACACTGCAGTGGGCTTTTCCAACACAAAATAAAGCACAGGTGAGGGACATGTGTGTTTTTTTTAAAAGGAAGTGACTACCTCTCTATCTATTCACACTTCAAAGAAATCCTTACGAAACAAGAAAGACACAAGGGTTTCTCCATGGGATTAACAGACCACAAGCTCTATGGTGTTAACTCCTTACTTTTGCAGCCTTGTCCCCCTGTAACTTTCAAATTTATTAATAGCCGAGTCTGTTATTTTTTCCATGGTCTGTGCCTATCACTTTTACACCTAGTTAGTTTCACTGTTCACGTAGTTTACTATTCATGATATCCACAAAAACTATATGTAAATTTGCTTTAGTTTGGCATGGTATGAGGAGGATGGTAGAAAATGGGAACTTGAGCAGTAAATTTAATACAAATATGAGGGATTTATTGAAGATGTCCTGGGAATACAATACAGGCAAAATAAATTATATTCCTGTTATCATCAAAAGGGAGAAGAGAGGAATACAGCAATTAAGAGTAGTCAAGCCACTAGGGCTCACACACGCCTTGGCCTTTAAAAACAGCTATTATAGAATTTGGTGACACATCAGGTCTTCTAAGCAGCAACATGTGAAGGCAAAAGACAGGCCCAATATGCCAGTTTTCATCAATGTGTAACACTTACTGCCGTCATTACACCCAGCCAGGCCCAGCTAACCGGTGGACTATATGTGTTTGGCAGTATTGATCTGTAAGCACAACCCAGGGCCTGTTTATGACACCATCAATTCCATTGTATTGATTTTCATTGTGGATGCAAAAATACTCTTCAGTTGCACACACAAACACATGACAGCTGTGGAATCACTCATGCATATAAAAAGCACACACAATGTGCAAGCGTACTAGGGCACATGTGTACACAATGACTAAAGACCTATGTTTTGTGCAACTATAAACAAATATTCAAATGCATACACACATATCAACTCATAAGTGGTGGTGTGTCAGAGAATGTAGCAGTGAGACGGACCAGTCTGGGGCTGCTTGACATCAAGGCCACATGACAGACAGCCAACACAGATTGACTATGATTTGCACCCGCTGTGTCGTGGCTGAGGTTTGAGCCCTCTTTTCAAATATTCTGACCCTTCAAAGACTCAGTCGCTATTTGCATGTGTGTCTTAGAGGAGACTCGTGCAGAGAGAGTCCTAGCTTTGTTCCCGACACCACAGTTACAAGTGCCAGTGGTCAAATGCCGACACCAGCTAGTGAGTCATCCTGCTGCTGTAGCCCCATTCTGCTTTCCCACAAGGCCATGCAAAATGCATGAGAGAACCAGAGAGTTTGAGTGTATGAAAGACAATGTGCAAACACACATAGGCTTGGCACATGTACATAGCCATACACATACACGTAGAATGCAAGTAATCATTACATGAAGTGCTACAGTCATTTAATCAGCAGTGAGCATAGACACACACACGCACACACACACAGAGGGGCTTCTCCTCATGGAAGTACACACCAGCTGATCTAGTTTCAGCTCCAAGTGTGTGTGTGTGTGTGTGTATGTGTGTGTGCATGTGTAAGGGGAAGGCTGAGCGTCGAGTGAAGTGCTACTCTAAAGCCCAACAGGATTTTCCAATCAAGAGCAGCAGAAAGATTAATAGAGGCCTATTGGATGCACCGTACTGAGAGCAGTGCAAAGGAGAAATTGTTGCAGTGAGTAGGACATGCAGCTGCCACTTGCTGAGTTTTTTTTCATAATGAAATATTAAAGAGACTCAAATTAACAGACAGGTTGAGCTGCATTAGCTGGAGTGTGAGTGATGCTCTAGTGCCGTGAATGGTGGAGTGATGCAACCACTGTCCTTGCATGTGTCCACCTCTCCCAGACAGGATGAGTGAATCACGTTTTCCCTCATTCTGTCATCTGGTGCAAGAGCCAGAGAACTAAGATTTAGACCCCTTGCCTGAGGAAGTATCTTAATCTTTTCAACGGCCTTATTTCCCTAATCTGCCAACCAAGGTTTGCTGAATTCAGAGCAATACCGACAGCCCCTCCAGACAAAGCCAGAGCAGTGAACACAAGTCTATTCTAAATCCTCCAAACAGCTCAGTGAATGGATTCCATGTAAGACGTCTATGCAGGATGAACGAGACGCCCTCTCTGACTTTCTTGAAGGCCATGTTCTTGGAGGGAAAACGATGATGTCATGCAGTCATTTGCCGGGGCCTCACGGGATGGCGGGGGATGTTGTGATTCACAGTTATACATTTATGGCCAGGACTCCCACAGCTGTCAGCTTCATAATAGACTGAATAAAAATGTCCTGCAACCACTAGTGTATCACAGGGAGCCATTTTCTGAAGGAGCCTGTGGCTTTCAGTTGACCGTGAAGAAAAGAAAACCAAAAAAAAAAAGAAAAGAAAATGGGGTGGGGGTGTCAGGGTTTGTGTGTCAAAGCCTGCAAGTGGTTCCAACACCACAAACTTTGTCTTACTCACTGAATACTAACATGACACAGTGCCCCTATTGTCCTCATTTGATCAGTGTGATAGATGAGCCATTAGTGTGTCATGTCAACACGGAAATGGCTTGATCATCACAGCACATCAGCTGAGGAGTGCCTGAGAAGGTGGTGGGTAATTTGACTCTAGCTATAATGCCTCAGTGGATGCTAAGCAGGAGGAGAAGCATAAGCGTGCAAACCTGTAACCCTCTTTTGCCCAAAAAAGAGAGAATGATCAGCCAAAACGAAAGAGAAAGACAAGGGGAGGAAATTAAGCAGAGGAAACCCCAAAAAGGAAACATGCATCTAGGCCACTGAGTCATTTCCCCTGTGTTTTGCCTCTTCCTCCTCTACTTTTTCAAATATACACTGACAGTATAAATTATGTACATCATCACTGGGATTTACGCAGAGTGGGAGAGGGCCCATGGGTTTTAGGCCTTAGGATTTTAGTTTTTTATCCCCTGTAAAGTCTGCCCGCAATTAGTTTGGGAATTAATTCAGGCTCAGAACTTAGCCTCCCCCTTCCTCTTTTAGATCTGAACTGATTCATCCAAGCCTCTTTTACACACACACACAAAAAAAGAGAGGGGGAGTAAAAAAATATAATATCAGGCCTGTGGAGAACAGATTTTACTCACACAAATGCCTTTAAGGTATCACCTACGTAATAGTTATGTGGTTTAATACACTAAACTCAATGACATGTTTACTAATGCCATTGTTAGAATTTGTCTGTGTCAGGCCAATTACATAAAAAAGATTCAATGTGCATCAATATGCCAACTGTAGCTAAAGTGATGAGTCTTTAAAACCTCAGGCACTGGCGTATTGATGGGTTTTGTTAAACGACTGTTTGTGAAACTATCCAATAAAAAGAGACGTGACCACAGGCAACAGCTTGGCTGGGTCAGACCAGGCTATATCACAGAGATTTCCCATCTCCATGAAGGTACCTGCAGTAGCAAGCCATCGGCACAGCTTTGTTTTGTCATGTACACGTCATATGTGCTTTTGTTTGCAGACATGAGTAATCTGAGGTTGCCTTCACTGATGTTCAACAGCCTTCAACAACTAGCAATCATAGTCATTATTGATCAATTTTTCCACTCACTCACCCACTTTTAGTGAAGCAATTGTTTAGTTATTTATTACAATGTGGGAAAATCATGAACACTCCCCATTACAAGTTCTCACAGTCAGATCTTTAAATTGCTTGTTTTGTTTGACCAACAGTTCAACTCTAAAAGAAATTCAATTTACAGAAACATAAAGCAAATCCTTACAATTGAGGAGAACAAGAGAGGGTTTAAGATTTGTTGTTTGAACTATCAATCAGGTATTAAATTACTTTTGTTGACTGACAATCAAGTAATCCGTGGATACTTTCAGCGTTACCTTTAATACTGCCAATTTTATCACCACAGATTACATCACTGCCTTTATACGATCAATTATTAGACGAAAAGATTACTAAAAATGACGTGCACGAGTTTGAACCAGATGGCTTGTATTTGATAAACGCCCTCAACCATAATTGTGTGCACAGACAAGCTCTCTGTATGTAACTTTCTCACTTAATATCAGTTTGAAGGAATCCAGCAGACTTTTAATGGCAAGTAGACTCACTTTCTTGCTCCAGGACATATGCAGGAAAATAGTCGTACTAGCCAGGCTTTCTAGCTAGCCAGATTTCAAGGACTTTGTCACTCCAATCAGTACACCACTCTGCTGCTTGTTCTTTATTTATTCCTCTTTTTTTCCCCTTCATCTGTAATATTCACTGTTGGTCCAGACTCACTGTTCCTGGTGGGATCCATTAACTTCTGCAACCTCTCACACCCTGTCTCTTTGGGAAGGGGGAATGGAAAGGGGATTGGAGAGCAGTCACTCTTTCCTTCCAGTAAATTTTTCACTATCACTGCATCCTCCACTTGAGCTGTACAGTCCGATCTTACCAGTGCACACAGATCAGACATCCATGACCCCTACAGTCCACAAAACCCTGCAGTCCTATGTGCATTGCCAATCAATAATTAATCATGTAAATATTTATACTGCAAATATTTGTCAGTAAAAAAGGAAGGGCCATAAATTAATAACAGGAGCACTTTATTTATAACACACAGCCCAATAAATCAGGGTGAGAGAGATGTGTGGTTATGTTTGAGAGAGAATGAAAGGCATACATAGACAAAAGCTCTTAGACTAGATGGATGTCAGAGAGCGTCATATGCAGTGGTCCTGCCTGGTGTCCATTATGGCCCTCAATCATGGTTATTATCTTGACTTTGTTTATGTGTGTGTGTGTGGGAAAGAAGCCAGAGCCAGTATTCAGCCCTAGCTTCTTTAACTGTCCTCAAAGGTAGTTCATTTTCTGGTATTACTGTACAATTAAAAACTCCCTAGTCACAATGTCGGTCTAGACTTAGACGTTATCAACAGTTTAAAAGCTTATCTATGAACAACTGCTTAATTATCTTCTGTGTGACAATGATCACAAAGAGTATCAACAAAACAAAATCCAGCCTGTGATTATTGGCGAGAACAGTAACTTGAACCTTGAAATCTAATCTTGCAGTAATATTGGCCTGCTTCCTGCTCCTTCACTGTGAATTGATTTAGAATGCACAATAGGCTTTCCTATCTGACATGGCCGCTGTATCACACCAGGAAACAATAGCTGGACACGGGTCATGCAAGCTGCTGTCTATGAAAACCCAGGAAGGGCGTGTGCATGCAAGAGTTTCTTTGATACCCTCACGGCCTGATAATTTAACCATTTCCTCATTTTCCCTCTGGGACAATATCATCCCTGCAATTATCCCAAGGTTCGTGGCCCCCTGGCTTTGTAGTGCTGCACATCTGGTTCGTTTGTGAGTATGCGGTGAGCTTGTGTGTGCGCGAGCAAGAGAGGAAACGAGAATGAGTGAGGGAAGTAGAGGAGCTGGGTGTTGACTGGCAGAGTTCCCTCCAAGTCACAGTTTAATTGGACAATTGTTCAGTTTAACCTTGGGCTCTCTGGGTTCAGAAAGGCGTACAAGGCTAACCTAATGTGGACTATTAAGCAAGAAAAGGGTGGCAGAAGCACTTGCTTTGGCTCGCCTTACGATCTATTTCTAATATGTTCCCCTCATGCAATATGACACACCATTCACATCCGGCCTGATGAATCAGGGGTTAATCAGGAAAAAGGTCAGCTGGAAAGATAATGGCAGCAACGATGGGAGGAGGCTGAATTGCAAGAAAATATCTGTGTTGTCCAACAGTAAAACCTCTACAATTTGTGAGCCTTGATGTTCACTTGCATTTAAAATCACTGTTGGGGGGGGTGGGGGGTCCTGTGATAAACATATTCAGCCAGGTTGAGGCACAGACTTAACTAAAAAATAAAAAATAAAAGTCACATTTATTCATTGCTGGCTTGACAGCGCACAACACAATCTCCCCCAGATTCATCAGAGGTAAATCTCCACTTGACCCAATGGAGGCTGTCCAGTCGCAGCATTAGGGATGCATGGAGGTTGGGCAGAGGCCTAGTTTCTCTTGGGACTGGGGGGGATGGGGTGGGTTTGGCACACACTCTGGTAGCCCAACAGATGAGGAGTTATCAAGCATTTACATCAGGGTTCTGTAGCCAGACTTCAAGGACAACACGATCTTGCCAGGCGACATCACACTTAAAAATCCTGCACCATTTAGTAATGCTATGGAATGAAAGTGTGTCAGTGATCATTAAATAATGCCAAGTTGCCAACATTGACCACTGAGCCCACTGTTGCGCTGACCTGGAAGTGCTCAAGCAACACACCAGTGAAACATGCTCTGTAATTGACACTTAAAAAGAAGTGAAGGACAGAATCAGAAACATGTTTTAAATTATGATGTAGAACTGTGAGACACAAACGCGCTTTGGGCAGGCAAAGAAAGCTCCCAAAATAGACCAGTGTGGTGCAGTGTAGTACCTCACCCCCACTCACATCAGCAAACATGTCCATCACAATTATGCATCCTAAGCCTTGCTGACATGCCCCACTCTGCTAAGCTAGCAGTGCATATAGTTTTCCCAGCTGGTTGGATGCAGGGGAGAGTCAGCAGTATGGATGCAAATTGTAGGCCTATGACATGACACTTTAAATTTTTTAAAGACCCCTATTACAGTGAACCATATATTTCTAAAAATACATCTGCCTAAGCTCTTTCCTTCATTCTGCCAAGCTAAATTAAGCGCCGGACCCAGGAGGGGTGGTGGTGGGCAGAGATAACACAAGTCAGCCATCAGCAACGGTGATGTCTCTTTGGGTGATGATGATGGCTGCTCATAATTCCCCAGCACTTCAACTTAGCCTAGTCATGGAAGAGCAGAGAGAGGCTTACAGATTTCACAGGAGAGCTGGAGACAGATGTAGCCGGACATAGTGGGGTTGAAAAGAGGGGGGCAGGCGGAGGGGCTAACTCATGGTCACAGCTGCAACCTCGCCAAAGGAGTGGAGGCGCGCTTCTAATGAAGGGCTGTAATCAAGACGCTCGTGCTAACCTCCCACACCCAGTCAGGCTAACTTGCCAAAATGACTCTCTTATGACAGAGGGTTTAGTATGTTTGAGGAGGAAAACAACAAGGGGAGAAACAATCCATGTAATGCATATGAAAGAATGACGTATTTAACAACCAATCTGTTCTGCATGTTGGCATAAAACATATCAATATTAGAGTAGTAGTAAAAACCACAGTTAAGCCAGATGTCATGTTAGCAGAGGTCTGTAAAATACTTGAGAAAAGAAAAAATTCAGCTGTGCCAGGTGCATCAAGGCTGGCCAGACCTCGAACTAGCAATATTTTCAGCTGTTCAAAGGGTGACAGCTGGATCCTGCTTACCCAAGATCTAAACAAGATGGTCAGATGAAGACAGTTTCCAGCAGTGCAAAATTGGCGGAGTGAACCGCGTGGCACACTCTTTCAGGAGGCATTTGCTGATGAGACATTGTTGGGCCGTGACTTCCTCCCTTCAAAAGTAGCTTTCAGTAGACCAAGACCATGACTCAGATTGCACCAGCTGCTGGGCCATGACTGGATCCATTTCATTTTTTCCTTGGCAGCTCTATACTGGGTCAGTGGTACCAATACTGATTTCAACAAATGCACAGTAAATGCTGATGAAAGAGAGTTTCTTATTATGACTTGGTCTTTTTAGGTCTTCATGGACATGGACCACTAGATGGATGGTAAAATACATTTTGCTTAGGCTGAAGATCTTCAAGTAGTCTTACAAACTTTTACATTTAACTGAAAGGCTGAATGGTTAAGTCTATCTTGGGTGCAAACACTTGATGCCCACTGAAAAAGGCAAGAATCACCCGCTGAAGAACATGGGCATGTGCGTGCAGTCCTCACGTTTGGGTAATTAAATAAAGTGCTACTGCTACAGATTAATCCGCTGCAAATATCTATTACAGTTCTCTCTCTTGCTGGCTACAAGACCACGATCTTGCAGTGGTGCAGAGTTTTGCTGTCTTTTGAAATCATCATTAAAAGCTTGATGCGCATGAACACATCTGCTAGTAAAGAGGTGGGGGAGTAGGGAGGCATAATTCTCGTGTCCATCTGAACAGCATTCCTATTGAACTATAAACCAGATCACTGCAAACATTAAGCCTGACAGCAGCGCTTTGCTAATATTTAATGTGACTCTGCTACCGTGGCATAAACCACCAAACTGCTGTAGCACCAAGAGCTAAACTGACAATTCTCTAACCTGTACCAAAGTCAACCTTCCGTCACGTGGAAGTGGAAAAAGTTCATCACTTTCGGCAGAGCTGTGAAATGCTGAGGTGGATTAGTCAGCAGGGAGGAGGAGATGCGTTTTCCAGCAGGTTGCCCTGATGCAAGTAAAACCGCAGACTTTCACCACTGGCATCGAGTTCGACTTTTGGAAAATTTCATCATGGCTGTCTTGCAGATATGTTGACTGACTAACTTTGTAGTAAGCTTTTCCATTTGGGGTTGGTGGCAAGCCATAAGACATATGGGCTACCAGTGGGCTGTCATAGTTCTTCGACAACAGGGCAGGTAAACTGTTAACTTTGACATCCAAATGACCACGCACAAAGAGGAGGGAGGACGGAAGGATTGCACAATCTGGGGAGACATGTGACGGCTGTCAAAAACACTGTTTCGGCACTAATTAAAAAAGGCTCCAGGTTCTGCGGTACAAGCAGCATGTATGCCTTCTGGTTGTTAGGGTAGACAAATCGGGTTCAGCTGAGACTGAAAGAGGTGCATTAGGCTTTTCTGGCAGCACATTAGAAGGCTGTGAAGCAGCAGTAAAAACAGGCACATAGAGATCACACGAACAATTGTAACTATTGTAGCCTGTTTTGACAGCAGTATTTAACTGTACAGATCAATTTAATTTGAAGCTGTAGAGCATCTCAATGACATGGACGAACTACGAGAAATAAGAAATGTTTCCGATTAAGGGTGGGGTTTAGGTGTCTGTTGAGTCCATTTCCTCCTTGTGAAGTTAATGTAGTAATTTACAGCTCCCGTGATGCGAGCCACCATGTGGGTTTGAATTTAGTCACTAAATTTGGGGATGTCCTTCCCACTGATATATGTCATTGCTGCTTTGCCTTCTTCCTATGCAATTTAAAGGCTTTTCATGGATTACAGCTTTACCTCATGAGCAAATCACGATTCAGGTCATAATTTATTTCAAAGTGTAATAAATGCTGGTGTGTCACTGTAATTACTGAATAACAGCCCTCCAGAAAGTTTTGGGGTGAATAGTTGAAGAGAAGCACCTACCTATTGCTCTGCTTTATATTTTAAACTTTACTCACCCAGATTATTCAAACCCCCTTTACAGAACGGGCATGATTAAACTGCTGCAGGCATGCAGCTCCCACTCATCCAGGTCTGCTGGTAGTGTGAACCCATGCCACACTAGCTAAATTTGAAAACACACCTTTCTCTTCTGACATTCCATCAAACCTAAGCCAGCTTGTCCATAAAAATGCCATCTTAGACCCACTCTCATAGTGAGGACAAATTTTATCAAAACGATGCTTGAACGAACACAGTCAGGGCGCTGTGCGAAAGCAATAAGATATAAAGCCAACTTTCTGTCACTTGGACTTCTCTACGTTGCTCACTTTGAATGAACTGTCGCGATTGCTCACAATAAAAGCTGTGCAATCATACAGCACAGCTTTTGAAATTAGACTAGTTTTATTAATCTATGTCAGGCTAAGTCACAATCACAAAACAGTAATCTGACCACCAGGGTCAGTGGACCAAAGTAGAAATACTGGTTACCATGCTATTTTGTTAGTGTTCAGTTGTCTGTCGGCAGGGCGACAGGACCAACTACACTAAAGCGTGACTGCGGGGTTAATTCTCAACTGTGGCATCATGCTTTCATCAGACAAAGCAGACGTAATGCCCACAGCTTTAATATTCTGTTCACCGTCACCAGGTTTTCTTTTATAGCCAAATTTTTTCGGTAGACTTTGGTATTGAAACTTTGGTAGTTTCTGAAATCCTCTTATTCAACAACTGCCTCAGGCTCTTTATGCAGATGGCCGTCCAGGATCATCCTCTGTCTAACATCACCTACTAATATCTCTGGTGTCCCATAACCATCTCTCATATTGGGACTGGACAACTTTGGGTTAGAAAGACGTTTTAACATCTAACTTTATGTCTGAAGACAAATTGTTGAAGCGGCGCAATTATTACTGATATTTTCTAACTGACTGTGAATTCTTCTCATATGACTAACATTTACTAAATTTATAATTGCTTTTGTCTGTTAGTTTTAAAAGCAGGACAAGGCTCTACCAAAGTAAAGTCTTTCCTCTCTTTGGTAACATTTTTGTGAATGAGACCTGTCCAGGGGCAAACAGGTAGTCTTATTGGCGGTTTGTGTTGATTGTGCTGCTGATGAAATCTGAAAAGACATGCAACTCCGCGAACAGGCAGTATTCATCAGGTTGCTAAGTTTGTGAGATTAAGAGGTTGGTGAACCCAACTTGAATGCTTGTACAAATACACACATTTACTATGGATATTGCTAGCACATAATATGGTTTTGGACTGTTTCGGCTATAGAAACAGATAATGTCACCTTGGACGTTTGAAATTTTGGTATTTTTACTATTTTACCGATTTTATAGACAAAATGGTTAATCGCATAAGGCCCAAAGAAAAAATAACTGGCAGGGAACTTGCGTCGGAAAAGTTTAGCAATAAATAATAAGACTTCTTGATAGCAGCACAATCCTCCGACCATGTTGCAGCATAGCTAAAAAGTGTATTCTCACAGTCTGACGTGACCTTGAACACAATTTAAATCAGTCCCATGTGCAAATGGGTTGCCTGCCCTTGAATGAGCATGTAGCCTCAGCTGGGGAGCATGTCAACTCACCACCCACCTGGCTGTCTCACAGCGACATGAGCCAATTGTCAAGAGCAGCTGATGTGTCACCCCAGGTGCATCCATCAGCTCACACACACACACCACTGGGTATAAAAGGATTTGTGCAAATTCATGAGAAGACCCACAGCATCTCATAATCTCTCGCTCTATAAAACACACAGCCAATATAGCCGTTGCCTCACACTGTCTGATGGAAGCTTGTTGTCACATTACATATAGAGACCTGTGTCATCAAGTGTTCAACAAAATAAATGACATGAGCACATCATAGTGGTAAAAGCCACTAGCAGTATATTGATTATATTGCCTATATGTGGCTAACCTCAGTTGGGTCTCATTTACGTGTTAACAACAAACAGAGTGCGTCATAACCTGGGTATTATCAGTCAGTCAATCCAGCCTGGATAAGTAAACATTTACCTTACAATGGCATTAACAAAGTAAAATCATAAACGCCAAACTACTAGATACCATCTCACTAATAAGGAAGTGTAGTAATACTTTCTATTCCCTCTCTCGCCTGCGCAGTCATTAGGTTGCCAATGGGCCTCTAGATGGGTGATGTCAGGTGGGGTTAAGAAGACACAACCAGTCTAATGCCCTTTGAACGAAAAGGGCACCGCAAAACTAAAATAAACAAACTCTTGAGTAGAGACATATTGGCTGAGACTGGCAAAAAGCCTGTGACCCTGACACTCACTGCTCGGAATGTCGTATTCTCTTTAACTGACATCAGTTTTGATACTCCTTACTCAGCATTATGCCAGGGGCGAGTAACTCTATTCTACTAAACAAAATGTGTGTGAAATAACTTTGCTCTTAAATTTAGTATCCCGTCTGAGCCTCTGAGCCACAGAAAGAAATACTATAAATCGATCTGAATGACATGCAGGTGCAATGTCATAATGTGAGATTAAATTCTGTTCATCTGTGCCTGAAATTGCGTGGGCAGTCTTCTTAAAATAAATCTTTACAAATGACACAGTTTTAGCAGTGAAAACCCAGGTCTGCTTGCCTCTCACTCATGCGCTCTACACACAAAGAGATGACATCATGTTGGGTCAGCAGGCTTTAGTGCTCAGCTGCTCTCATCTGTTTTCAGGCGCGTCCTGTTGGCCTACATTACTTTTAGCGCTGTATTTAACCGAGCGCTGACCGTCTGCCATCAGTGACGACCTCCTGCGGCGTTACGGCCGGGAAGGACTTTTAGAAATAATCATTTAAAAAGATTAATGACGATGCGGTTTTGCTAGAAATGCAGGCCAATATTTTAATCCAAATCGTAAAAAGAAAAAGTGTCAGGGTGCACGTAATGTCGACTGCAGCGGACGTAGTAAATGTAATAAAATGCGGTTCAGGGGTCATGTGTGATGGGCCCACACCGAGCCATTGTGACTGCGTGTTGAAATAAAATCTCACTCACAACAATGTAGGATGCAATGGAAATTTGATCATTTTAGATGTGACAGACTCACGCACACTGACCCATTGCATGACAATGCTAAAATAACAACTGGACAGTTTATATAGCGTCAAACAATGTTTTGGCACTTCAAGTGCACACTTCATTACAACCGGTCATCCGTTGTTGCTCTTCATATCACCCCGAGGAACAAACCAAACAGGCCTCTTCTTCCCTCAGGTCAGTTCCACAGCGTAAATATCCTAAATTCAGCGTAGATTTTCCAGCGGTGCAGAGACTCGTCAATCAATGGCTGTCCACTTCGCTCAAGACGGTTAAAAAAAAAACCAAACCTGCGCACTTAACCCCCCAGCGAGCGATGCTGCTCTCCGTACTCACCACCTCTGGTAGTGGCGTTCAAACAACAAGCGAACAACGTCGAAACCAGGCGTGGTGGTCATTTCCAACTAGGTGCAACCTGTGAGCGCCGCCGTTTATATCCACTTCCCGCTTTGACATGTAGCTACGGTAAGCAACCGTTGAGACAAGAGAATGTCATTTCAGTTTAGGAAGCGCCAGGCTATGTACTTTACCAAGACGTTAACCGTTTGCGGGGGAACAAACACGAGACAGCGCAGCAACGACAGAGAGAGAGGAAAAAACGCTCACCTTTCGTAAAAGTCGTCGTTGTTGGAAACTTGCCTTTAAAACTTCATTGGTCCGACTCAGTGTCGGTGTGACTTTCAGCAGTAGCATCGGTTGAGTCTCAGACTACAAGATGACGGAGCAGCAGGAGCACAACCCTCGCGTGTTTGACAGCTGGTTTGACGGTGGGCGGAAGCCAAGTGTCACATGGCGGTGAAGGATATTTTTTCAGCCTGCGTGTCTTATTTTCTTGCGCTGAATAAATACCAATTGATTGTTTTGGTATCTTTTGCGCAATTGGTTCACAGATCAAACGGCAAAAATATACAGCGTACGTATCGCTCCGGTGATGTTGTTTTGGTTAACAAGATAATAATGAGTTAAAAGTTAACGACCAACAATCCTACACCTTATTTTCTTTACCGATCATTAAAGATGCGTACTGAGTCATCCGATTCTGTTGCAACTTCAGCGATGGCAATCAGCTCTCCTGCTTGAATACAACCCATAGCTGAAGTAACACCTGCGCCTTGTTTGAAGTTCAGCTGTAACAGTACTAGCTTCATCAATGTCAGTTATCTAAAGGCAAATACCTTTGAAAAACAAAAAAAAACAACAAAAAAACGAAGTGTACCTGGACTTATGGTAATGTTCCTTTGTACAAAGGCAAAAGACTGAGAAAACACCTCTTTATCTTGTGCACTTTATGGTATTACTATTATCTATAGAAGCAAATAATAACAGTAGTAAATTTTACTAATCTTAAAAATATTGAATACATTTTCATGGATGGATTATAAGACAATGGGTGTTGGCTGGAAGCAGACTTCCAGAGCCCCCAAACCCTCCTAGAGAGGGCAAGACTTTCAGATTGAAAGGATGCAAAACAACTGTAAGTGACATATGGTTTTGTTTGGCATTTCTTTGTTGTCATTTTGTGCCCTGTTTGTGGGTGTTATGTCCAGAGATATACAGTAGGCCTGTTCCTTAGTACTTAGTTATTGTGCACAGTGCTTTCAATTTGTTTCTGATGATGCTGCTGTGATGCTACCTCAGTGTCTTGTATCTGTTATGTATGTATATATTACAGTAAAAACGAAGGTGTGTCTCCTGACAGACTAGACTCTGAAGACCACATTAGACTGGTAAACATCTGCAGCTGGTGCTGACTTATCATAAAATAATTCAATTTGAAACTGCAACTAATTATTATTTTTAGCATTTTAGAACTACCCCAGCTGTGACATATTCTAAACTGTCTGTTGGGTTTCCAATGGTCAGGTGCCGTGTGAATGCCTTGTTTTGTCTGAAAACAGTCCACAACCTAAGGAGTTTCCAGGTTATATGTAAAACTACGGAGGCATCAATAGTTGTTCTACTCCATAGACCTCAGGGTTATGGATATGGTTCCCATCCACTGCATTGATCTGCTACACACTAGATGACTTGAACCCACAATCCCTGGCTTAGGAGGCCAGTGCCTTATCCATTAGGCCACGCGGGCTCTATGTGTTAACCTGCAGCTGTAAGCATGCCGCAACCTGAAGTGATAACAATGGTGACATTGGTTCCAGTTCTATGAACAGGAACAGCTTTTGTGTGAAAGTACAATCAGTGGTGTGAAAGTATGAAAGTGCTCAGTGTCTGCTGATGTTGCTTCAACCTACACTGCACATAAGTGCTAGCCTACAAAACATCTGACAAAGTTGTATTTAAAAATACCTGTTACATATTCTTAAAAACCCAAGGTCTTTAAATGTCTTGCTTTATCCAAAAAGTTCCTAAGCAAAGTTGACAGAAAATAAATATATATATACCGAATCTTTGCCATTTTTGATCTGCTTCTCCAGTTGTCACACATTAATATGTAGACCTATTGTCCTTCCTGGAAAAGCAGTATTGATGCTACATGGATTAATGGATTTATCTGGTTTGGATTATATATTTGCAAGACCTATAACAAACTATCAACATTACCAATGCCACGCAGAATCTAAGCATAAGAGTAGATTTTGGTGGAAGGATTAATATTAACAGATGTTAAAGGCTATTATCTCATGTGTGGTTGTGGTTTATCAGTGTTGTAGTTCCACCAGAAACTGCAGATGTTTTCTCCCACATGAACAGTGAGACTTTCTGATGAGCATTTGTGCATACCTATAAACACAGTTCTGCTTTGCCCCATAGGACAAGGCAGTAGGTACCCCTCCCCAAGGTAAACAATTTTGAAATGTTTCATTCACCTCAATAGACTTACATTCAAAACACACACAGTACACACTTAGACACACACACACAGTTTGGACACCAAATACATGGGCGAGATAGATAAATAATCTTAAATCATTGTGTCAAAATAGATACCATGTTTATTAAGTATTATGATCCTTGTGTGGTGAAGGCTTTGAAACAGTCTTTATCCCAGATATTTGGGGAGAATGTATAACTTGCATTTCCACACAACTGCTCAGTTCAATGACGAAGCAAATGTGGACAAAGATAAACTTTACGAAAACCTCTTTTTGGTGCCTGCCCTAGTCAAAAAAATGTCTTAGGAGTGATGGGGTTAACTACTGGATAAGCATGTTCAAGCACTTGGAAAACAGATAGAAAGGTAGGAGTACATCTTCAGCGGTGGTGGCGTCATTGAAAAACACTTCGTCAGCCATACATTTTGCTCGCCTGTAAGTGTAGAAAGTGGTAAAGGTGTAGCCTTGTGAACTAACCGGGTGCCAAAACAAAAGAGAGAGACCCCACAACCCTCATGTCAAAATATGCCTGTTTAAATATTTAAAATGTTTGATGTAAATTTATAAAATATGGCAATTGTTGACTGGTGAACTCTATCATACATTGTGTGTGCCTTTTATTGTTTGGAAAACCAAATTAAAGATTCTTTTCCATATTATACGTTAATATTACAGACATTGTGCTTTGGGCATAAAAAGGTAAAGGCAACCTTGATACTCGGAGGTCCTGTCGGTTGAGCGCTGTTTGCAAGTACCAAAACACAAATCGATTGTTTATTTTTGTGTTTTGTTTGCATTTTCAAGCGAACAAATGGCTACGACTTTGCTGCTTATCGCCCATGGTGGATTATTACAATGATGAAGAAGAACTTGATAGCGTGGATGACGACGATCAGGTTTCAGAGGAAAGACTCAGAAGGTAGATTAAACAATTGACCCAAAGCCCACAATCGGCTCAATCTACTTGTTGGAAAAAACGGAAACCTTGCGATTATTGCATAAATGTACCCAGTTGCAATTCGGCGTTTAAAACGATCTGTGGCCGGTTTGACTGGAAACCGATTTCTCGTATAATGCAATATTTTCGCATTGCTATGCTAAAGAGAGATTTTTAAAAGTGCCTGTTTCCAAAGCTGGAAAGCTAGCACCAATGCGAGCTGATTTATACACAGTTAACTTATTACGCAAATTAACAACCGCCAACTATGTCCTGCTTAGAAACATTTAAAAAAGCGAGTGTAGTTGTAAACAAGGAAATCGCTTACACTGAGCGACGTTTCCAGCGTCATTATCAAATTTGACCACGGTTAACGATAATACAATATCACCAAAATAAGCTCGTGTTTGTTGACACGCTGCGTAGCTAATGTTTCAGTGGCAACTTTACGCGGGGCGTCAATCGCTTTAACCACATTATTGCTCACACAGGCTAACGTTGATTGTGCAACACAACCAAAGGTAACAGTAATTAAAGTTAAGCTGGTCGCCCTGCTTCCGGGGCGTGACAAATACAGTTTTAATAAATTGCTATCCAGGGGTAGGTACATCGCGTTAATTAGCCAACTAGCTACGTAACGGTTGTTCCGGCATTGACAGGTCGCCAGGCAGGCGAAGCCCTGCGTGCTGTCCACTGCACTGCCCTTTTCACACTATTCAGTGAGACAGGACGGATTGCAGAGAAAGGAGGAAAGAGAGGCGGGAGGAAAAGCAAGGCGATGACAGCACTACTAAGGTTAGCGGATTTCCTGGCATTGACTTCCAACGAACAACCGAACGTATTTTTTACTCACTCCGGATATGTGCTGATGGTTTTGTTATGCCTAACTACGCGAGCTAGGATCAGGTTTACCCTTTAAACAGTAGACTGAGCTTCAACGAGCTAGCACATTAATACTGGCCGAAAATGAAAGCTGCTGTGTCAACTCAATACGACCGAACCTTACCCTTCTCATGTCGGGTTTGAAGGTAACACCGACTGACCTCGCTTTGCCGGTGCTTTGTAAACTTAGCGCTCAAGTTTGCCACATCGTACTAACCTCGGTTAGACATGTTAGCGTTGTCTCGGGAGAGTTGCCATTGGACTGACAGCACGGCAAATTGGCCAGGGACCGTTCTGATTAAACTCACCATGCGGCCGTGCTTGACTCTCAAAGTAACAGCTACGTTTTATCGCTCGATATTTTAATGACACTGAACCAAATCTATAGCCGGTGTTCCTTGTATTCTAAAATGTGCTCACCTTAGCTTTATTTAGCTAGTTTTTTTTTCTGATATCGGTCGAATATATATAGTTATGATCTTTGGTAACTAAACATATTTTCCCTGCTTTTCCTAATCTAACAAACCAGAGGGCATTCCCAAACGGTGTTCACCATTACCTTACCAGTGCCACGCACGTCCTTTGATCGCACAGATCTCTGCTGTCTGTCTGTGGACTCAGTTTGCATCAAGTTGTCTTGGAAGCGAGAAAAACGATTGTCTACCGATGTTATAGCATGCGAAATGATCACATGTAAGGTATTAATAAAACAGAGAATCAGTTTGAATATTAGTTGAGAAATTTGTTTCAGAAATGTGAGTCCATTCTTCTCCTGTCATGCCCTTTTCAGACACAGAGGATACCAGTGAAGGCAGACCTTGCCAAGCATGACGAGGATGACTATGAAATCAAAGAGCAGTAAGTGTTGCACTTGTGTGGCTCAACTGTTTTAACCATAATAAAAATAATTTTAGGGGAAAGTTTTCAATGTTGCTTTAATGCAGCATGTAGTGGAGAAGTAACATGGTATTATATTTGGTTTATTTCGACGCAGAATGTACCAAGAACAAACTAGCCTCCCTGAAAAAGACAGCTGCGGCTGATTACAAGAAAATGATACTTGGATTTTTCTTATGGTTGGATGAGTGAGCTTTCAAACGTGAGTGACTGGTGCAGTTGTCATGTGGGATTTGTGTGAAGGCTGAGATTCATTACACATTTTTAAGGACACAGCCAAATCGCAACCTCATGGTGGTGGTTAGGGATTTACATCCTTCGGACCATAAGGCATAGGTGGTTTCAAAGTGCAGCCATCTTCTCTGGCTAAAGAAACCCGATGATAACTAATATGAATGTCCTCCATGCTGACCAGTTCATTAAATCATCAAGATTGCCTGTTGTTTTTGCAATGAAGGCATTTCTGAACTGCTGATTGTTGTTCAAGGTAGTGTCGCACCCTCAGCTGTTCACTTTGATTTCTTTATTCTCCACAGACTGTTGCTTCATGTAGAAACTGTAGTGACCTTGTGGGCTGTTTGTAAATTCAAATGTAGGTGTAATGTCAGCATAATTGAGTCAAGACTGTGCATGGGTGCTGAGAGTATTAGGCCTACAGGCTGTAAACTTATTTTATTGAAACAACTTGTATTGGGTTTTAATAACCACCACAGAATTTACTTGCTTTTGGTAAAACACTTTCTCTTTGCAGGTACCGGGGAGTATCAGAAGGAGATGAAGAAGCTGGACCAACGGTACAAAGAGAGACTCAGAAATGCAGGCAAGTTTAACAATATTTAGAGACAGAACCGCATGTGCTGCTTATAATGCATCCACACCAACCATGCTTTCGGAGGGTCTTCAAAAATTCTGGAGTGCTTCTTAATTTAATTTTGGTTTGTTTGGCGAGGGAAGGAGAACACTGGCAATAAACAGTGCTGCAAAACAACTGCTTGGGTGAGAGCAGGGGAAAGGAAACAACAACCCAAATTTAAAGAATAAGAGGAGGAGGGTTACTGGAAAAGTGCAATTGTATGCCAGTTCACAAATACATCCTTAGCTAGTAAACTTACAGAACAGAAGTCATTTGTTTTAGAAGGGTTGAGCATGTTCCCTCTGTCTCTGCTGAAAACATCTGACTTTTTGTGACGATGTTTTGCACTGTTGTTTTTTTTTTTTCATGTCATGAGGGTAATCAAAGTTGACTTAAGTTGCCAAAAGTCAGGTATAATGCTGTGATTAAGTTAAAAACATTGAGACGATGTTTGTTCTACATGACCAGTTATGTTTTTCGCTTCCCGCTTTGAATTTATTTCTCCAACTTGAGGTGAAGGTAATATTCATCTTGCTAACATGACTGATGTACTTTATGGAAATTGACTTGTACTTTTTGGACATTACAATTAAAAAACAACTTTTTCCATTATTTCTGTGTCAACCTTCTGCAGACAGAGCAGGTGGAGGAACTACATCAGGAGAAAAAGAGCGGTGAAGGGAGTTTGATGATAAAAGGTGGAACTGAAGGAAAACTAATTGCAGAGCTGGAGGAGAAGAAGAAGATGATGGGAAACGAAAAATTAACGTCGGGCTGACAGGTGATAAGGCAGCCAGAACAGGATTATTAATCAGGAACTTGCTGAGCAGAAGAAAAGAAATGGAGTGAAAATGTAGAATTGGAAGTGAGAGTTATTCTCACATTTTAATACACTAAGTTCCAAATTGAGACTTTCATAAAACCGTTAGAGGCCCACATGTCTGTCCTTTTGTTTGTGTTGGAAGTTTTTTTTTTATAAACTGGGAAAGTGCTTTTGAGATACAACAAATACTATATCTGGATATTATTTTGGATCTCTCTCAGTTTGTTGTTACTTCTTTCTTCCATAGACTCAATGGAGGTAAAACTTCTATCATATTTCACGGAGAGTTGAGAGCATTGTGTTCAGTCCAATACCAGACAAGCGGAAACCTGCACCAGATATCCTTCACTTAAACTTGCAGTCAGACTGGGTACAATTACCTCTTTAGATGAATCTGTTGGGGTACAGTTTTAAAATGCCTTTCGCCAACTCTTAATACCTCCTTCCAAATTGTTGTTAACAGGCGAACAGATAATGGAAGATTTAAGAACATAAAATTAAGTGTTTTTAAATTTGTTGATATTATGCGTATTTCCTGCTGAATATTATTTCTGTTTAATAATTTTTCACATCTTCTGCTTTTACAGCCAGAGTACACCAAAAGCGGCCGGAATGCGTCCAAGCGCTCACCTTTTGCAGTTAATTTGTCATGCAGTAATTCTCTAGTTCAAGAAGTTGTTTGTCATTTAGGGAAATACACTTATTTGCCCTGCGCTTTCACTTTGGTTTTGTACAGATTAAACAAACAATAACAAGTTAATTAATGGAGAGTTTTTTTTATAAATTTATGATAGATGGATTTGTCTCCTGTTTGATACTACAAGCTAAGCCTTTGGCTACTTGGTAGAGTGAGCGCCAGATTCATCTCATATTTTACACTTCTCCCTCTCCACTCACCATAGACATATTTCCCCAAATGTTTCAAAGGGTATTCCATAAGCATTAACCTATTAGTACATAGTTTTACTTGAGTGTTACTGATTGGATATTTCTCCCTCTTCAGTGTCTCCCTGCGTCCCCAGAGCAAAATTTTCGACTCCATGGAGAACCCTCCCAGCGTTGAGGCCCGCATTGAGGAAGGAAACACTACGACAAAAGATGGTAGGTTGATTTCATCCTCAAAACAGTCAACTCAGTGTATCTCTGACATTGTGCTAGTTTTCACATAGTTTGTGTCACCACTAGATAGCCACATTTGCCATAAGGTTGGATGGCTTTGTGTCTGAGCTGGTTCTCAAAGAGGCATTTCAACCACTTTGATCGCAGCCTCTAACATCTGGGCTGCAGAAAGAATATTGCCAGGAGCCACTGAATAAATGCTGGTGTTTGAAGCCATTAAAAATACATATTCAGAACCGGGGAGGCAGCATTCTTTTTTGTGATGCGAATCTGAAGCCAATGGAAATGTGACAGTTTCAAGCTCTGATGGCCTTAGGATTTTCAGAGCAGAGCTCTGCTCAGACGTGTCAGAACATGGGGTCATTTGAAGCAGGATAAAAAATAACATAATTCTAACTTATTAGCTGCTGATACAGACAGAGGAGAGTTGAGGAGCCCAAACTTTGAGGTACAGGGTGTGGACTATTCTTTAAAGGAAAGTCTCATTTACTAAGTGGTAAAGAGACACCACCAGAAGCCTCCTCAAGAGCTGCAAGGGAGAACACATGAGTCAGTATTCTTCAGTGGGATGTAATGATCCAAATACTTTTGGTTGTCAGTCCTACTACAGGTTGGTTTTGTCCTGACAGTTTGGAAGCCATTAAAAATAACAGACTTTTTGTTTGCGACTTTCCAGTCCAATTATCTATTTGAGTGCCATCTCAGGAGATAGGTTTTATTCAGCTGGGTAAAATTATATATAATGAACCCCTTTCTGTCTGCACTTAGCCAGGCTCCCTCACTCCTCACTGTGTCCTTTTCAAATTAATACTGTTTTGTGTGTATGTTTGCCTTTTAGTACTGACAAGGTACCACAGAGCCAGGCCATCTAGCGGAATCAAGGACAACACAAAGATTAGCTGTGTCATCAGCTCAGTGTTAGGGACCAATGAGGTGAGCTTGGATTCTTGCCAGCTTCTGTTGCATACAGAAGTGGGTTTACTACTAAAACACAAGGTGATATTCTATGTTTTTTCTTATTGTCTACCAATCACTGTGAAGAGACCTCTGTCCATGTAGCCAAAACTTGATAGAGCCCCATTTGTTATCTAAAATTCATTAGAAACACACAAATTGAAACCCACTGTTGCATTGGGTAACATGTCTCTGTTTCCATTAACACATATACTAGTTGATACCACATAAACTGTTCCGGCTGCCATAAATACTCACCAAGTGCAAAGTGCGATAATCCACAGCAGAAAATGGTTTCCAACATTATAAAATGTACTTCTGTACTTCTTGCCAAAAAATACGGTAACTTGACTGGCAGAAATTAGAAATGACAGGTTAGGAGAGTCAGTGATTATCAGCCTCGGTCTTTTTGATAGAGTTGGTTGACAGTTAGAAAAGCCCTGACAGAATAACACCTGTGTCTACCTTATCTAATGTTGTGGAGGACCAGGCAATAGTATTACTTTGAGAGGGTAAGAACAGTAAAGACCAACAGCCACAGATTTATTTACAGATTACTAGTGCTTGACAAAGTATTAGCATGAAATACATTTCCCACTCACAATCAATACAAAACTATCACTATGAAATGATCACAGGAAAGGAAAGTTCATCTTTCACGGCGGTGACCCTCTGACAAAAATAACAATGTGAATTTATTTCTAGGACACCCTGGATTTGAAAGTTGAACACGGATGGGAGAATGCTGTTTGGCTGTCTTCTTACAAACTGTCTTGTATTGAATAATGGTAGTTTTACACGACATGTCTTCCTGGTGACAGCCCTGCGACTTTGGAATGCATTATTTCTAAATGACTATGTTGATGAATTTCTGTCTTTGTTCTCCAAGATTGGGTGAGAAGGTGACGACAGTACAAAATGAGAAGTCTGAGACGCTGCAGAGAAGGCGTTGTCATCCATGACAGTGACACGTG
>BRZM01003899.1:0-25907 GCA_033238685.1 Lates japonicus
TGTGAGGGTATCAGGTGTCATTTAAAAAAGCAGTTGTCAGGGCTGGCTGAAAATGGAGCATGACTTTATTCAGTCTAAACTGTAGCTTGGTGAAAACAGCATGGCCTCTCAGTGCCCTAACTGCAGTGAAGTGGCCATTTCTGCACAGCTCTAAGAGCCAGTTTAATGGAACTCTATTAAGTGCTCTGTTTTTATGGGATTGATTTCTCCTTCCTGTTGCACCAAATGAATATTTCGATAGATTTCTGTGCTCCTGCTGGATGCCAGCTGTCACTGAGTAAAAATAACGTCTTATATCTCCCACAGGTAGATTATATTTAAATGAAGTAAACCTAACTCATTTCTCTTTTAAGTCATCTGGGTTTAGCTGCATCACACAGCCACGCACATACACACACAGCCCACACTGACTTCAGCTATTTTTTCCTCTCTATTTAGCCTCACACACATAAGTGCATGTCCGCACACAGCTGGTGGGGATTACAGGAGAGGAAGCAGAGTGAACACACAGGGTTTCAGAGTCACAACAACGGAGCTGGACTTGACCTTTGACCTGCATGGCCATTCATCTGTTGATAACATCAGTCAGTTCCATACGACAGCTCCAGAGTGTGCACAGGCCATTAAGTGTGCCCTGGACAGACAGACAGACAGACTGATGCTATACAGAGGAGAAAAACTCTATTTTTGACAACACACAAACCCCATCTAAAGGATTTAACTTAAGATAGTGATGACTGGAAAGTATAAGGGTATATGATAATTAATGGCTTCCATTAGAGGGAAAACCCTTTTCTCTGCACTTTTCCTGGTGGATGGAGTGCTGAAGTAGCTTAACTCTGTGTTTCTGTCCTACCTGGGGCTATAGACAAGTGGTATCTTGCATGTTAAATAAAGTCTTTCCCCCCTCTCCGAGCCCCTCCTCTGTGGTCCCCATTCCTCAAGTTAAATCAAATCCTCCCTGCTCTTCACATCTCTGTCTCCATCCAGGCATTGTTAATGGGATCATTTGTTAAACTATAACATCCCAGTATTCTACATCATATTACATTTACTCCCAGTTTGTTGAATAGGGTGATAGAAGGGGAGCGGTGAATATTTTCTTTGATATTCTCTGATAAAGACAGAATAATTAAGAATATTGTCTCTGTATACTGTATGTTATGTGTGTGTGTCTTTACCCCTGCAGAGACACTTGCATGTGCGCGTCAGTGCACTATTGCGGTGGGATGTTAATTTTATCTCCCATCGAGCTGGTGGCCGTGTCGTGGAATAAGTAGAGTCATTTACCAGAGGTTACAGCTGCAGTCATGGATACCAGCAGATGATAAGTCATACCAATGAGCCTTATCAATTGCACTTTATATTCAGTGCTTTTCTCTATTCCTCTGTCTCCCTTTCTGACGTCCTTCTTTTTGTCTGTCTGCTTTTTTTTTACCTCTTTATTTTTCAGTCTCTTCCCCTTTCTTTTATCTCTCTGAAATCCGGCTAATTCCCACATCCTTTTCTTGATAGAGAAGAGCTAACCAGCATGTAGCTGTCAGAGGGTTATTATACAGTCTGCCATTTTCAGTGGATTCACTCTACTATATCATATCCACTGCTATGGAGATATGAAAATGAGACAGCAACTCTCAAAAGGGGCTCTCAAAACAATTATCTATACTTCATAGGCAGGGATGCTGCTGGGCCAGTGGCCAGTGCCCTGGGCTTTCTCATTTCTCTAAGAGGTAAATTTTGCTGACTTTCTGCTTTCTCACAGCACCAGCCTTGCCCTTGTTACAAACAGAGCTGAATGGAAGCTTTTTTTTTTCTTTCTCGCTATAGCGTGTCCTTGTGTTTGCAGCCAAATGGCAGAAACAACAGGTATTGTGTGACAGTGAAGTTAGGGGGGTTTAAAGTTCGTTTAGCGCAGCAGCTCAGTGGCGTGCTTTGGATGAGAGGAGAATGGAGGACTGTGGATGAGAAATGGTATTATGTAGGTTAAAAAAAGCATATAAACTTCTGGAAGATTTAGATTTAGTTATAAACACCAGGCAGACTAAGTATATATATATATATATATATATACATATATATATATATATATATATATATATATATATATATATATATATAAAAGAATGAATGTAATAGACTTAAATTTGAGGTATGAATCCCTAACCATATCTTCTATATTTTGTCAACCAAGTAGTATTTGATCTACTATCCTCAGTTTAAGAAGTACTATAACTTTACACATAAGTATTTGGCAAGAATATGTCACTATATCAGTTTTCTTAGGTAAATTCAACCCCAAATTACCAATGTTTTTAATTCTAATTTTGAAAACCTGTATTCAAAGATTTGATGTGAGCCCTCGCCAGCTTTATTACTGCTAGATCTTTGATCTCTGTGCCAGAGTTTCAAAAAGCAGAAACACTTTCAAATACCTATTTTATTTGTAGTAGTATATCAGTATGGGGGAGCACGGCCAAACTTGGCCTCTTTGACTCTCCTCCAAGCTCCTGAGTGTATCCCTGAAAGACCTGCAGGGTCCTGATAAGTTAAAGCATCACATGGATGAGTATTGCTCAGCCCATGTGAACATGTAGTCAGCAGTAATTCTGTAATGAGCAGTTTTGTGCGTCTGTTTTTGTGTGTTTGTTTCTCTGTTTGCCTGCCGGTCTGAGCCTGTGCGTACATGTAGGGCTGTGACTGATTCACGGCCAATCCCTAGACTTGGGAAAGATATATGTGGGTGAGAAGTAAACTCAGTAATGAGCACTCTGAGCATGTGTATGGTAAAGATTCTGACTGTATGCTTGCGAATCAGCGTCTTGCCTAAGGGGGTCTGGGCTGTGGTTTCAAGCCTTTGAACAGAAGGAGTGATTAGGCAGACTCAGCTGTGTGTCAGTAGCATGACTAGCTGTGTGTGAGTATAGGATGAATGTTCTGTGGTGGCTGGAGTTCCCCCTAGATCAAGCGTACACTGTTTTCAGATGACTGTTTTTAGCAACAGCTGTCAGCCTGCGCTCTGGATATGAAAGGCAAAGATGGAAGGCAAGAAGGGCAAGATCTAAAGACCAGGGATACGAACAAAAAAGCAGCACAAAGAGGCTTTAAGTTGTTCCAGCCATTCTATTTAGCACTGACATTTTTGATTATTTGGGTAGAGTTGATACTACTGCCTGAGCATGCCAATGCTTTGGGCTGTAACACACTGACACACCTGTCTGAGTCAGCTGAGTCAGGGCACGCACAGCTGGCGACAGGTGGGTGTGTACGCCTTTATTTATGGGAGTTTGGTTTGAACATGGGCTTAAAAGGTTTTTCTCCTCCTTGCTCTCACTCTCTTCCTTTATATTTCTCTCTCAAAAGCTTGTTTTTGTGCTTCCCCTCCTCCTCAGGTTGTGATATGCTTCTGGAGGCTCTGTGGGAGGAGATCAGCTCTCCTGTCCTCTCTGTTTGTGTCCTAACAGCCCCATACTGCTCTACACGACTTGCTGGCCACAGGCAGCCAAGGGAGTGCAAAACTAATTGCGCAGGTCACTGAGGTTACGCAGCCTCTCTGAGTCTTTCTACTCTTTCTGCCTCCGCCTCCCTTGCTTTGATGTGGCTTGCTCTCTGCTCTCCGCTCGATTACTGTATAATAATACATGACATCACAGTTTACATTGCCATGACAAATAAATACTGCACTCCGATGTTTGAAACTGGAAACTCAAAATGCATCGCTGCTGCAGAAGTTTCCTTTCTTGTTCGCTAGAGAGGTTAATCATGTAGGGAATCCTTGAAAGCTTCCACATCTTTCGGCGCAACCTCCGCTCATCTAAAATCATTTAGAGCTTGTTTTGTTTCCTCTCTTTTTTCCCGCTGTGTGTGATGTAGGAAATGTAGGAGATGTTTGTCTTTTCAGGCGGGTTCCGTTGTCTTTTGTGTGTCTTGTCTGAAACAGCATGTCAGCCAGGCGGGGCGGCTCTGGGAGGATGTGTGTGTGAGAAAAAGAGAGTGTGTGTGCTGAATAAAATGTAAAAAGCAGTACGCCTGCCTGCACACACACACAGCAGCCTTTGGCCTAATGGGAGCTGACACTCTGACAGGCTCTCTGAGAGTGTGTGCATGTTTGTGCCTGTGCATTTGTGTGTCGTATGTTTCTATTTGCGTGCATGTTCATGTGCATGTGTGACTCCAGCAGTGGTAGTCGCCAGGCCCCTAGAGAGTTCTTTAACCCCCTAACAGAGTCAGACTCATTTACATTGAAATGGGAGAGTGGCAGGGCCTCTTTATGGACTGTTTGCTTTCGCTCTATAGAAAAGCCTCAACTCCACCTCTCTCTCTCACACACAAGTGCATGCATGCGTACACGCACATACACACACACATGCAGAGTCACACTGGATACATGGGAATTTACTCTGCTGCAGCTCACACAGTTGGTTTTCCAAACTATTGGGCTGTTATGCCCTCTTTAAGGATGTGAATTGTGTGTATGGATGCATAAGTTATGTGGGGTCAGAAAGGGCTGTTGAATCTGGTCTGTGTGACTGGGGCCATGTGGTTGTTAGAGAGGAGTGTTTTTCCTCCTCACACTACAGCTCTCCTACCTTTCTAATGACTGCTGGCCCAGAGCTGATGCCATTCCCCCCAGGTTCCCATCAACTAGCTGGTCCCTCCAGATAAGCAGCTGCCCGGGGCATGAGATACCCCTAGATCAGAGCTACCTCCTCAAGACTTCATCCTCAGAGGGAAAGCTCTCAGTCTGACCCCAGACCAGTATCTGTGCTAGCTCAAGGCAGGGAGGGTTCCCAATGTTGGCGGTGGCTGCCAGAGAGAGTACAGGACTAATTATAGCGAGCAGGAAGTGAGTGGGAAGGGACCTTTTGATGATCCATACAACTATATTTCTGATCTGAGGAAGGGAGCATCTCTCCTCCTCCTCCTCTTTCTCAAGTCTGTTCACTGCCCCTTCCATATAGCAGGACTTCACCCTCTGTAAGCTTAATGTCATTATTTTTCCTCTATCTCCCTTCTTATCTTTCTGAAACTATATAAAGAGAGCAGAGTCGCTGTTTGAGTCAAGTGGCTGGGTGAGCAGCAGTCGATGTTTTCCACCTGTCGTGTTCTCTGTTCTCTAATTTCTTCCTGATAAATGTTCGCTTATACCACCTATCCCTCTCTGTGCCCGCAAACCCCCGCCCTCTGAGCTGGGACAAGTGTTTCTGTTAAAGACCACAGAGAAATGCACAGTGGAATCTATATTTAGCCTCTTTCCGTATGTATTGTTCATGTGCATGTACATGTAAGTGTATAAGTATATATATGATGTTGTGATCAAATGCTAAGGACAGGTAAACTTAAAAGCAAAACTGCCTTTGATTTATATTAGACAAAGTATTTTTTCTTCTCAGATAAACAGTCTTTCATTAAAATATACAAGTTTATTTTTATACTTTGTGCAGAGCCAACATAACAGGTGGTCAATAAATAGCTGGGTTGCTACAGATCCATTGGATCTCATGGTTTCAGCAAGCATAAGGTGGTCTGTGGGGATAGAATTTGGACCAGGCAAAAACCGAAGCATGTCTCTAAATCTTTGCCATAATTGATATATTCCAAAAAATGTTATTAATGAGGATAAAAGTAGGGGTGATTTTGCTGGAGGGGGAAAGGTAGGACGGTTGAAGGATACAGTGAGAGAGTGAAGTAGAGGGAAGAAAGCTTAATACATACCCAGAAGATCGAGAGAGGGGAAAAAAGAGATAGCTCACTTTTCTATCCTTTCCCTTAGCTGCTCATTTTAGAGTTTTTCTTTCAGCCTAAAGCTAACATCTAACCACAGTGTTTAAATGTTAAAATACACCAGAAATACTGGAATTAACACTAAACCTGATCTCTAATTTCCTATATGAAAGTATGAAAGAAGCACTTGTGTGCCAGCTCCATGTTATACAGTACCAGTGGCAGCTGTGCTGTATATCAATGGAGCCATGCCCTACAGAGGAATGTCCATGTATAGTTAGCTAGAATTTTACACTATGTTTTTAGGATGCAACAATTAATTTTAGGTACAGTTTTACATGTTTTAGCTGCACGCCACTTCCCTTTCCTGTTGAGGATGAGTCATCGTGAGAGTGTATGTGCGTGTATATGTATGTGTGTATGTGTGTGTGTGTGTGTGTGTATGTGGTGAGTTCAGTCACCGCAGTAAGAGCAAGCCACTCTTTGCCTCCCTATGATGAGATCCAGATGGAAATTTTCAGTGGATTGCCCACTCTGTTAACCATTATGGTTCCTAAAATGTTCCCAAAATGTTTTTTTTTCTTTCTCTGAAAGTCTCTCGTGCTCTGAGATAGTTTTATACAGAAATGGACTTTTTAGGCTGACTCACTTTTGCAATTTGTGGACTCTTACTACTGCAGTGAATAAGTTAAACCTACTACATCAAAGGGTTGTTTCACTTTGCTGTATCGAGACTTATAGTATGCTCCCATTATGCCTGAATTATCAAGAGTGCACAAAACATTACCTGCAGAGTCAGTCACATCAAGGGAAGAGGAGAACTGTTTCTATTCCTTCCCATACTCTCCCCTGGATGTCTCATTTGCACTGCCACAAACTAGATCAAAAGGATCTCTCTATATCCACAGTCCTTGGTTAGGTTGTAAGGAAAGTCATGCCAGGATCTTAGCATGCACAAAAACACGCCTTCACACAGGGACACACACACTCATACTGTACATCCAAACAGAGTCAAACGGAGTGTTCTGAGCTGTGACAAACAGACCCACCAGGGTCCAAGCAAGAGGGCTTTCAAGTTTGGCCAAGTGGTCTACCACTCATCCCATCCATCAGCTACCCCTCTGGGTATGGGACACAGATCCAGGGTCAGCTTACTGTTCACAAAAGCTCATTCTCAAACCCACACACAACACTGGCTCAAGTTGTTGTTTGATCAGTGCGGTGAGGTAACAGGTTTTTTGCTCTTTTGTTTCTGGACATCCTGGGTGGGATTTGATGTTTTTGGCTTTTCTGCTCAGGTACAGTGATGCCAGTTTGGGACACAGGATCTCAATCTTTAACTATGGCTGAATTAAAAAAACAAACAAACAAGGAGTGGGGAGAGGAGTGGCCTTTTCTCTCATTTGCCTGTATGTGTTAATATTTGCATATGTATGTATATGTGAGACAGAAGGCGTGAGAGATAGAGAGATATCTTGTTTGTGACTGTTTAAGCGCTCAAATGTTCAGATAAATACATAATGATTAGTCTTCAGTGTATGTGTATGTGTGTTTATGAGCCAATAGTATTGTGTGGCTTGGTGGCCTGTGGGCACAGCTTCATGTTTGCATAAAAAGAAAGCTCATGCTGAGAAAATGCCAACAGCTGATGAATTCTTCCCCCAGTGCAGCAAGGTCAAGCAGTTACTTTGAGCTCACACACCCTCCCTCTGCTGTTGTCCATTTCTCTGAAGATGAAAATGAAATTTTAAAATCGTACATGTACACTTTGTTGTTCCAGACAACACGGGGGTCATGGGGTGGGTTGCAAAGGGTTTTCATATCAGCGGCATCATAGACGGCCACAAGTTAAATTTACACAGAGCAAAGTGAACCAAACAGAAAAATGAAAACAAAACATGAATCTGTCTTTTATCTCTCTTTCACAGCCAGATTTCCATGCTTATCTTCAGCTCTGCTTCTCCTCTCCCTAACAGCCTTTTACTGCCTACTAAAAACTACAGCTGCAAACTTTGCTCAAACCACTTTACAGTGGTGACCTCAAATCTCAGCAGGCAGGCAGGCAGGCAGGGTACTTGAGCTGAGTTGTTGCGTAAATTTGTCTATTTTTTATTTTTTTTTGTCAGACTTCACTAGTATTGAATAATTCACTAGCAGACCTATATATAGGGTTAAGACCACTGGGTTCTGTATTTTTAGCTAGCTCCAGGCTTTATGTAAGGGTCTTTATATAATCACAAGGTTTGATGGTACATTTTGCTGTTAGACCTCACTCATGATGAGCAGGTAGACGGGTTGGAGGACATTAGTTTATGCACACACGCACATACACACACAGGTTGGACCTTGCATCAGTGCAATGTACTGTCTGTTGTCTGAATTGTGTGAGGACAACATAATGAGCACAGTGTTTTGCATAGCTGTATAATTTGGTGCCAAACTTGTCTCCCTTAAAAATATCACAAAAAACCCTCCATCACTGCCTTTTATTACTAGCTATATATACCAATCTACACACCACTGTAATATCACACCTCTGCCTGTCCTGTGCTGATGAGAATGAGTCACCAGCCAGCAGGCACTGAACATCCTGAATGGAGGCCGTGGAAGAGTTATTAGTAAACACATTTATCTTCCTGATGTGCCCTCTGTGAAAAGGGACTTAAGTCTGCGTGTACCAGCATCCAGCGGCTTCTTATCTGGAGCTAAATGGAAGTCGTGGTGACAACCACAATTAGGCAGGACAGCACAGGATGGGAGAGGGTCACACACATAGTAATTACTCTGTCACCGCGGCGAGGCCAGTGACACTAAAATACTGGCTACAGATGAAAGAACACACCACCGAGACAAATATACGCATCATTAAGACAAAGACAAAATACACAGTTTCAGATATGTCCCCACTGAGAGGAAGTCAGCTGTAGTTTGTGTCAGGTAGAAGCCAATGATGTGTCTATTAAGTCTGAAAAAATATGCAACATATTCAATCTGTGCATTTTTCTCATGGAGCTGCAGAGAGGAGTTTTTACTCATCGACTTCCGAAATTAAATCATGAATGACTTGAATTTAATCAAAATGGGTTCTGAACTCTTGACTTCCTGAGAGGCAGTGAATGTCTAGGGCGCCGTGATACCTTATACTTGGCTCCCTCATTTGTTTGCTGTTCTACGGCAGAGGTGAAAATATTGAAAGTTATCTCAAGAGTGAGTTATTATTGCAGCATGGGTCCAGGCAGGTCCGCAGAGCCAAAACAACAGTGTTGGCTAGAGCGTCCTTCGAAAACAAACCTGAACTCTCTCTGGCACAAGACGTTTATTTATCCCACAGATACAGGCTCTATTGCTCCGGGCTGCCTGACACAGCACCGCTCCATATTTCATACATTCACTATGGATAAACAACACTGACTCTGACAGTCCTACCAATACTGAAGTATGTCAAGATGTGTCTGTATGCGCGCATGTGTGTGTGCGCATGTACTGTATGTGTATGATAAATGTTGAATCTGTGACAGAGCAGCTCTGCCTAAAGCAGTCCTTGAGAAGCTGCTACTTTGTTCAATGATTGAACTGTCTTTTTTCCCCATATCTCCCCCACTTTCTCACCCAGTGTGTATCTATCTGATTCTGTCCCTCCTTCTTCCTTGTACTCATCCTTTGCAGCGAGGTTTGAATTTCTCCTTTTGCCTCCCACTTCTTTGTCTGAGACCTGGTGAGGCGCTCAGATTGTAAATAAGGAGTACACTGTACCTCCTCAGACATATTGATCACACACACACATCAGTCAGACGGCAGAAATAGATTGTGATTGATGGTGACTAAAGGACTGGATGCGTTTGACAGAGTTTGTAAGTTGCTGTGTCTGAGTGTGTGTGTGTGTGTGTGTGTGTGTGTTTTTGTGATGTGTACATGTTTCCCACTGGGCCCAATACGTTTTCTGGGATATTTACACCCGGAGTTGACTGATAACATAATTAAGGTCGTGTAGTGATCTGTGGCGGCTGTGTTCCCACTACACACACCAAACCCGGTCGGTAAATAAAGCCCTGGCCCAGGAGGCGATCCTGTGACACAACATATATTCAGCAAAGCCCACACATACAGCCACACACACACACACACACACACAAAAGAAATAAATGAGAAATTCCACAGTCATGTCACAGAGCAGAAAGGTCAGTGTTAGATGGTGCAATGTTGTTGCGGTGAAAGTACACTGGTGCTACTTTGTGACAAAACACAGCTGATACAGACTGTTTATTTAGCCGTGCTCATCCCTTTTTAAAGCAGGAGGAGGCCGAGAAGTCACTGTTTTATGACAGAAGAGAAATTATTCCACCAGACACATTTCAGCCACATTAGCGTCACAGCGGTCCACATTTCTCTGACTGAGCATTATCAAGCTTTCCATTAAAAGTTTCACTCTGACAAAACAAAAAAATATGCTTATTGATAAACTAGAGTCAGTTGAATAAAGTGTCCTCATCATCTAGGACAAATTCAGACCAGTCAGACAGGCATGACTATAAACCTTGAATCTAAAGTAAAATCTTGTACAATCATGTCTGTTGTTGTCAAAGCAGACCTGTTTTGTATATAATTTGTTGTTCTGAAAAGCTAAACTAACGTTATACCTTAGAGGAATATGCTTATTATTCACTTTCCTGCTGAGACTTGCACCAGAGGATTGATAGCAGTGAACCCTGCCACTGGGGGATGTAAACAGGAAATAAAATGTTGCCATGGTTTCAATAAGTTACTCTGTGGGCTTTAATGTTAGCCCCATTCTTTTAACATATAGGCTATGTTTTCTTTTTGGCAATTTGGCACCATTAAAAGTTTCCATACTAGCTATTATCTATGGATTCACAGACAACTGTAACTTAAAATGGAAAACTTAGTGATTCTAAGGTAAGCAACATTGTTTTTCTATTACTTGTAAACTGATTTATGGATGTTCATTTGCAATGGATATCCTCAGTGTAAGAGTAAAGAGTAAAGAGTAAAGAAAGAAAGAGTACATTACACTGAATCTACAAATACATGTATTATATCTGTGTGTTCAGATTTGACTGTGCTGTGACTCCAAGAATGAGTATGATTGTGGCACGTATTGCTTTGCAGAATCTCAGCTTGCAAAAAAAAAAAAAAAAAGGAAAAAAAAGAATGAAAGAATGAATGCCTTCATGTTTTTAGGCTTGACCAAACTGTTATTATCATTAAGTTGCTAAATTCTAATTGATACAAATGGGTTTTTCACTGAGATAAATAACTAAATTCTTTTTAGTGTTTCTAAATCTGCTAAATCTAATTTATGCAAGCCAAAACTAGCCCTTTATCCTAATTGTTCTCTAATTGTATAAATTAAGAAACTTGTCTATATCACTCTTGAATTTGTGCAGCATTGGTGACACAGTGTTCAGTTACTTTATTTACTTTGTTTTCTGTCTTTGTTCTTTATTATGGATCATTTGTGAATTCATGTGTCAGTCTCTCTCAGTGTGTGTGGTATCTCTTGAGACAAAAGATCATCCCTCTCCACATGTTACAGACTGACAGTTCCCTTCACCGGAATGTTAATGGCACCGGCTACTGCAACTAATTGGGCTATGTGTGCGGGCGTGTGTGTGTTAGCATGCATTAGTAAGTGAAGATATCTAAACTTGGTTAACTGAAGCAGTGTTTATTCACTCAACTTAAATGAGGTCTTGAACTATGAGAGAGAAGAAACTGCATGTAGACACTGAGTATGTCTGCATGCAATTGACCTCACATTCACATCCCCATGAACAGATCAAACAATTTTATCATGCAAATTAAAGTGTTTATCTTCTGTAGTGAAGCATATCCTCCTGTCAGAACAGTCTCCTTACATACATTTTAACAGAGTCTCTTTATGGCGCACTTCCCATTAAACCACATCTATATCTTCAAAGAGGAACAAAAAGACCCCTCATCACATGATCAAGACTGACCAGCCAACTGCTTTCAGACTCGTGAGAGGATTAAGGACACTTTCAAACTAAAAACAAAACCTCCACATCTTAGCTAGCTGACAGACAAGCAGGATGGAACCGTGGGTAGAACTCTATGAAGAACTCTTGGCTGGGAGAGCAAAGGGAAACTAGGGCACAGAGGCCACAGGGTTTGTGTGGTCCACTCTCCTTTGTTACTTAGAAAGATGATTTTGCTTATGTGGGCATTGACAAGTCCAGAATGGATTTGTCTGTGACCACAAAGGTGCGGATACATAATGGGGTGCTGCATAGTGCTGTTGTTACATTTGTACACACCGAAAGATGAGCTTTCGCTTACAAAAGCCTTCAAAAGCAAAAGGATTCACACTACATCTACAGACAGGCGGATAAATCTGAAAACACAGTTTACATGTGAAAATGACACACTAAGATCTTTAGGTTGTTTGACAAAGGTTTTTGTTCACTCTGAAAAGCAAAAATAACAGTAGAATAGCTAAAAATCTATTCATATCTTCTATTCTTTTGAGTGGCAAACAGCAAAATAATGTGTTACAGCCGTCACCTGTTAAAGACACAACCAATTCTGCTGAGTCTTGGCAGGTTTAAACCTTTAGTATATTCCCCCCTGGTGTTTCACTATAGTTGAACATAGTTTAGTTGTTCTCATCAAAATGTATTTTCCATTTCTGTTTGAAACTGAATGAATGAATATAAATCAGTATTTTTGTCACAGCACATGGATGTTACCTCTTAATTAGTGAACTAATTCCTGCTGCACTCAGATGTTGATCAATGGGTGGTCAGAGAAAGATTTAGAGGTGGCAGAAAGGTTTATTTTTACTATTGCTACCACATAGCACCTACGTCGGAGCAGACATAAACTGTGTTTCTTTTTTCTGTTATCTGTTCAGCCTAAATCAGGACAGAGGAACTATGAGTTTTATCTTTGAACTGTATGTTTGAGAAGCTCAGTCTTGGGTGTGAAAATGTTGAAATGGAGAGAAAAATATGTGATTTTCAATTTAGTTGCGTCAAAGTCATATTCAGCCACTTCTCTACACTGCAGAAAAAGCAGTCCATTAACCTGCTTTCACCACTGTAATGTTGGGAACCTGTAAATTCTAACAAGTTAGTGCATTACAGCAGGAGGACATCTTCCTCAGTACAACTCAGGCTGCGTCCAACAACTTTCCGTATTTTTCCAAAACTGAGATTCACACGCACTTCAGACTGTGATTGGTCAGCTGTGCAGAGGTGAGAAAGAAGTCAGGTTCTCTCTCAGCTCTTTTTTCATTACTGACACAACTATTTCTGTTACTTTTTATGTGAACAACCAAGAGCAACACTATAAATGAGTGTCTAAAAGTGTGCACCATTATACCCATATTTAAACGATATCATGTCTCCTTCCCTGTCTGTGACAGCAACAGTTTTTCATTCCTCCCTCCGGTGAGGTTTTCCAGAACAACTATAAACACTTTTGATTGGACAACACATCGTACAAACATAACCCAAACCTTCAAGCAATATTTTACTCTCTTCTCTCTAGAGATGTTTCCTGCACCTGGGTAAATAATTACAGCTACTGGTAATGAGCAAAATGTTATTTAGTTCTCATTAGAACACAAAATACGTGCATGCAACATACAGCATATAGGTATCTTTCACTGAATTATTTACATCATCACAACAATAAACATCAATGTAAGGAAGGTGAGTTAATTTGTCAAATAAATCTCACAAAAAATCTCATCTTCTCCATGCTCAGCTACAACCAATAGCAGCAGCAGCAGTGTCTGACATCAAGAGAGATATTATTCTGGTTACTTACCCCCTGTAGCAAATGATGTTCACAGATGACCTGTCAAGAAAAAAGAAAAACACAACCTAAGTCAGCTAGTTTTACCAGGGTTTTTTTTTATTTTTTTACCTGTAATAAGGACAGGTACAAACTTCACCCCTGGCTGAGGTACAAAAAAGTTGTTTTAACTTTGATCACAGCTGCTGGTTCATCAAACTGGGCCTTTATGGAGTCACTGAAGCCAACGCTCTTTCTTAGTTGTAAGAAATGTGCCTCTTGTGGCACAGACATTCACGAATCTTTAGCCAAAACAGAAAATTTTAAAATCTGAATGAGTCTGTGGTTGCGTTAGTTTAACTCAAAGTTGAAAAAGATACAGTACGGAATAGGACAGAAGTTGAATTTGTGATCTAATTATAGCTCCAAACCTCCCAAATGAAGCTTTCAACTGAGCCACGACAATACTGCATATCCACCGTGCTGTTGCCTATCAGAAGTCAAATGGCGGTTTTCCAAAGAAAGACAATAGGCCTGCCAATTGAAAGCAGTCATTCTGAGGTCTTGAAGGAGGCCTTGTGTTACCACATCTAGTTTTGTGGGACCTGTCTAGAGCTCAATTCACAGAGTCTGAGGGTCTTTCATCTCCCTGGGCCTATCACTCTAAGCTGGGAAACAGGAGCTAAGGAACTCTCGACTCACAGTACCCTAGCCCGGCTTTCCCTGCCCTCAAACCCCCTCCTACTCCTGCCTGTCGTACTGGCCCTCTCAAAGGAGTCTTTCAGTATTGTGTTGAGGCCCAGTTTCAGGTCAATGGGAGCCCAGAGATTTAGAGCTGCAATCTGAGTGGGAACAAATGGTTTGTTTGGTGAGCGAACTGAAGTAGCTTTAGAACTTCCATCAAACTGAAGGTATTGCTGACGTCAGTATTCAGTATTACTGCAGCAGAACTAATATGACTGTAATGACAGAGGTGTCCAGTTCCCGCCTTAAATCCTATTGGTTGGTCATAGGCAGAGGTTGGGTCTAGGTCCTCAAACAAAAGTTCATGTAATCTTTTTTTTCTTTTTTTTTTTGATATCACAAAACTTATTCAACATGTCTCAACAAAATGCCACAAAATGTCCAAGATAAATTAAAGCTGGTGACACCTGCTGTGGCATTTTCAGAAACACAATTACACTGACCTGTGAAAGACTGACATTTAAAAGAAACACATTTGCACCCATCAATGGAATTACTGCAGCAAATCTGATTTAAGAGACATACTGTATGAATATATCCAGCACTGAGTAAAAGAAACCAGTTTAAGTGCCAGGTACCACAAATCGGGGGTGAATCAGTACATGTTCATCAGTCTGGTCTTGTTTTGATCTGTGCCACTGGAGGAATGCCTCTGCATGTGGAAGGTCGTATCCTTGTGCAGGATGTGCTTTCTCTTGCCCCCCATCTGCCCTGAGTGGCAGCTCAGCTTCATTTGGGAGACCCCCCCCCCCCCCCCGTACTCTATCTCTAGCTGTCTCTGCTCAGGCCTTTGTGTGAGTCCCAGCCGCTGATTGGGGCTGTATAATGTGACTGATGTCCTCTGGGCAATCTGCTATTGGGACAAGGACGTGCTCAGGTGATCCACAGGCTGATTGGCGCCCGGCTAATGGAGAGGACACCATGACCTCTGAGGCTGTCAGGTGCCAAACCAGCCTGTTAATTATGCATCCGGACACTTGCCTGCCGCTGGAAACCAGTCTGCCACCGCCTGCGCAACGTCTAGACATACAAACCCCTAAAAATTCACCAGCATCACAGGCTCACCAGCACTGGGTATCTGTCTGTGTGTGTGTGCATATGTGTGTGTGAGCATATTGAACCATCTGGTCTCAGGCTGAACTGCCTCTCTGTGCTTTGTGCGAACATCAGAGCAGGGGATACTTCACTACTGCTCATAGGTGTGTGAAATGTCCATATTTCCCCAAGTTAGGATTTCATGGTTGAGCAATATTGGCCAGCTGACCACAATATTTTTCTCCCTGGCACTCCCCACCCTTTCTTCCCTTCTTTCTTCCCCTCTTTCTGTCTTTCTTTCTTTCTTTTGCAGAGCACCATGTCTCCTGCTAATCTTTGTTTTTAACATACATCCTGAATATATTTTCTTTGACTTGTATAGCAATGCCTTTCACCCTTTCACCCTTGTATGCAGGAGTAGGCAAATATTGATATTTTTACTGCTTTATCTGCTCTCCTCCTCCTCATCATCATCACTCACCACCTTTTCCTCATAATCCTACATTGTCTCTCTTTAATTGCTCTTCTGTATGCTTAATCTGCCCCCTCCCCCCTTTGTCTCTGTCCAACATCTCCTTATTTGTTTTAGCTTCAGATGGTCTGGTTGATAGGCTAATTTCTCGCTCCTTTATCAACTACTACAATCAGACAGACTGGCAATCAGACATGTAGCACACTACAGTGTGTGATTCTGTGTGTGTGTGTGGCCTATTTGGTTATTATGCTGTTAGAGGCACTGCCTGCCAAAACTAGTTCTCTTAGACAGACAAAAGCCTTGTTTTGGATGAGCCATGTTTATTGTTCATGCTGACACTGCTTTTATGACAGAATGACTAATGAGTGCACTCTAGTGTGTGTGCGTGTGTGTTTGGGTGTGTGTGTGTGTGTGTGTGGCATAAACACTTTAAAAAACAACAGCAATTGGCAGCGCTCTAAAATCCTGGCAGAGTGAAATTTATGATTTGAAATGAGTGTGGCATGACTGTGAATGAAGGGTAACTGAAGGACATTAGCGAGCCGCATCCTACACACCTTTAGTGAAGCAGTTCTCTATTTTACTGTAAAAACTAATTCATTTGAGCACACAGCAAAATGTGTGGATAGTACAAAGCTCCATTGAAATCTTTCAATAAAAATAAAACTGGACCAACCCTTCACCTTTGCCTAAGAACTGTTATTGTATAACAAAAACAAAACCCAGTCTGTCTTTTCCAGATGACATTGGCGGGTCACGCATTCATGAAGGTTAAAATTTAACTGTCTGTATTACACTTGAGTCAACATTTACTATCGACAGAAGAATACTGACCTCCTCACCAACATTGTAAGCAATAAACAGCAACAAATACATGGCTCTAAGTTACAGTACTCAGACAATACTGTAAATAAAGACAATATATTCCTGTGGGTTCACTATGAACAGTCTTTATATGCAACAGAAATGCACTTGGTCAAGAAATAAGAATCAGGCTGAATGTGCACTTAACAAGATGAGAGTGTAACAAACTCAATTACAAGCAGTGGAGACAGTCGGGAGGAGTATATATCTGTGAAGCACTATTTGAGGAGTTTTCAATTCATAGCAGAAGATTGGACATGTCTCTGCAGCACAGAGTGGGATGGGAAGGTCAGCCCAACAATGAAGAGCCAGGGTGCAAGAGAGTCGAGGCCAGGTGGATTGAAAACCACACTGCCACAAGGAAGAGAGACACGGAAGGAGGGCTCCATGTATTATACAGACATGTCTTTTAAATTCATATTATATTTGAATGATCATTTTTGATACTGGTTTTTCTTATGGGTTGTACTGGAGGGGGAGTAATGGGTATGTTGTAATGTCTGAAGACATCTGAAGGTCAATCACGTACTCTACTCACAGACAGGATGATGTCATAGAGCGAAGAGGGTTAACGAGGTCTGGCATTAGACGTGAACTGAAACATGGCTCAGTTTGCTTCTGATTTTTATGCTCAACAGTCTTAGGCACAGCATCATCAGACACACTTAATATGTTGAGTTACAGTTAAAATATAGAGAATATTAACTACACTATGGGTACACAGCAAGTGAATGATTAAGTCATGTTTTGGTTGGTAGCTCCTGCCCTGAAAGTTTATATGTAATCTAATCTCTCTGCCCTCAAGTTTCTAACATGAACCTAAAGCCAGAGCTCTCAGAGAGGGGTAGGAAGAGAAGAGTCTGAAGACAGCAATATATACAAACAACAAGTTTTACCTACTCAAAAATAATGCCCATAAAAATAGTCAAAAACAGCAGCTCATACAAAGTATTTGTGTACAGTCACTGTTGATTCACACTGTTTGCGGATTTGCACATTGCACTGAGGGCACACTGGGGGAGCACAAAGATTAGAGGGTAACTGCAACCCAGGGAAAACAGAAATAGCAATGTCAAAAATTCAGAGAGCTACAACAATGTACAAGGTGAAAGAGCAACAAATGTCTCAGAGGGATTTGGAAGGAGTTTAGTCATCGTAAGGGTGCACATATATTTTAACAAGCTTATGCCGAGTGAAAAGACTTATCAGACACTGAGATGCACATGCTCTGTGCTCACAGTAAAACATAAATACACTAGTAAAGGTTAGGTGAGTCAATCCCACTCATTGTTCACCCCTCACACATTGCCCTCTCTCACTAAATACATGTACTTCTCTTAAGGTAGCGGCTGTGTGTGGCCACAACTGGATGTTAGAGAGGAGAGACCTGGAGCAAGAGAACAATGCTTGAAAGTGGAAAGTTATCTTGTCTAAGACCAAAGTGTAGAATGATAAGATGTTAAATTGGGATAAAAAAGTAGGGATCAAGTTAGAATCTGGGAAATTATATAACGAGGGTGCCACGTTTGCTGCTTTTAAACCTTTACCGTACCTCAACTATATGGTTATTGCTATGCAACATAGCAGGAATAGTTACTGAAAAACGTTTACAATGAATATGAAAAATGTCAACACTGAACATTATCTGCAGTTCTGTAGAATTGACCATTTGCTTGAAGCTGTTAATTAATAACTTCAATCTCTGAGACTGAGTCATTTACTGCAGCCTTCATTTATTGTGTGCTCTAAGCTGTAAAATATAGTCACTGGAGTCTTGCAATAACATTGGCAAGCTGCATACCATTTAGGGTTTATTCACTTGCAGAAGACATCTTAACTGATAACTGTGTACAGTAAATTGTAATTCCAAAGTTGACTTACACGCAGGATTTGTTTTCGTATTTCAGACCAGCCTAAATCACAGAGTTCAATGTCCAGTTAATGCTCTGCTCTCAGTTCAAGAGTCCAGACTTTATGTCTTTAGTTTAAGTGGTTCAGTGAAACACGGGACTCAATGCTGAACCCATTTTAAAGTGTTCCATCTATTGTTGGTGTGGAGTTATTGCTTAGACCTGACCTTTCCACTGGATTGAGCTCTTCATCCACTTAGAAAAACAGAAAATAGAGATAAGCAAACTCCCACACACTGGGAAAAGCTAAACATGTCACATATGGCTTGTTTAGTGGGAATGGCAGATGTATTTTGTGACACTGCATTCAAAAAGACAAAGCACTGAGCTCAAATGAAGCCACGGCTATCTACATTACTCTTACGTCCACTTCTCCCCTCTTTCCTGGGTTCCTATCCTCGAGCTTGCTGCTTCATATTTCACCCAGATGGATGTAAATGTCAGTGAAATGTAACAGTAGCACGGGCAAAAATCCTGCATCAAAAAGACACAGTGATAATTCTGAGCTGTTCGCACAGTCTAGTGCAGATTAATTTATCCCAGCCACCATTTCACTGTCTGTTACCTTTCTGGACGTCCGCCTCACACTCTGATATCTGACACTGGGCTTTTTCAGTACTGTTGTTTAAATGCTGCAGACTCTGGCTCACTGTTTTTGTGTATTGCATATTGTAATTAAGCTGAAAGAAATACTCATTTCATTTGTCAGCAGTGTAAAATCCTCAAGGCAAATTAGTAATGAACAGTGACATGGTAGATTAAGACTCCCATGACTGGAATCACTTAAGGTCAGGTTCTGTTAGAACACTTTCTATTGTGTCTTCCCAACTCTGTCTCCCTCTAAGTGCTCCCACTGTCTCAACATTGACAAATTACTACAGGGAATGGTCCACCCATCCTCTTTAAATTTCAAATGAGGTTGAATTAATGATATTATCAGAAGATTTGGATGCTGGACAGCCAGACACTTTCAGAGAAATTCTCTATATGCAATCACAAAAGGAAAAAAAAAACATTGTTTGGAATGGTGACTTATTTTCCAGTAAAATTTTATTCACTTGCCCAGAATTCATTTCTGCTTGTACAAGGGCAACCCATTACTAAAACCTACGTACCACCCCTCCATCCATCCATTATAACCATTTATTTCTCTTCAGGGTCATGTTGGGATGATTTTAATTCTAGCGTGCAATAGGTGAAATGGAGGTGAAATGGTCACAGCATTAAAAGATGTTTTTAAAAATTCAACAGCAACATCTCTTTCCAGAAACAGTGGCCCAGTTTTTTTTCTGAATAATCCACAGAACACACTGTAAGCAGTTTTCATGCAGACTATTTCTTCATAAAAAGCACTTGAATTTTAGGAGCAGACTACAGATCCTAAAACATATTGTGCTGTTTTTATGTGAGACATTTTTTTAAAATCAATTTGGTAACCTGCTGTATACACAGGGACAATTCCTTCATATGTAACTATTACAACAGCATTTTTCTTATTAGTTACTATTAAATGAAAGAAAAAAACATTGTTATGTTATTGAAAGGTTAGTTGCCAGTGCGAGTTAGCTTTAAAACTATTTCAGTCATTCCTTAAAGCACAAGTCACGCATACAGGCATTTCTCACAAGCTCATAAAACTATGCTTCAACACATACATGTCGTGACGATGACGTGGTTTATTTGGAACTGCAGCATGTACTGTGTAACCATGCATTATGAATTGCTTTAGCGCCCCATCGCCATCACTACTGCCATTTCAAAATATACCATTCCGGATGAAACGCTCTTCCCGTGTGTTAAAGTGTTTCCTCTGATGCTAAGAGCCAACGTCATTGGTAGAGACAGAAATAACGCAGATAATCTGCTTCAAATATTTATCCTCAGGGGACACAGTGAGGAAGTGCTGCTCTGTTCTCTGGCACCACCAGAGTCCTGACGATAGCACTTCCCAGTTCCTCTCTATCCCTCCAACAAGTCAACAAGCTAATACTATCTTGTCCTTTCCAGATTTGTCAAATGTATTTGAAATTCGTAGTAATGGCACTGGTAAGCTCCTGCTGGCAGATATCTGGGGATTTCCTGCCACAATTTTATATTAAATTGAATCCCACCCACAAACAAAGATTTCAAAGGAATGAGATGATAACTAAAACTGATAAATCAACACATGAGAAATCAGAGGAAAACCCAGTTAAGGTTGCATTCAAGGACGAGTCAGCATCAGGGATGTTGCATGTATTTGCTAGGTGTGCCTCTCTTCTTCTCTCTTTCTTTCTCAGACACATACACCACACCCACACACACACACACACACACACACACACACACACACACACACACACACACACACACATACTCACACTCTCCACCTCTTCTCCAAAACCAGGCCAATCTCCTCCTGTCTGTGGAGATTGAGCTGCTCATCAGAGCCTGTTAATTACATCGTTCTCTAAAGGGATGACAAGTTAAGCCACTCTCTTTTTCCTGGTTGGGTCTGAGGCATGCAGGCGGGCCTAAAAGCTAATCTCAATAAGCCATAGGGTGGAAGGACACATCTCTGCTGTCATCAGTCATCAATGATTTCAGCTATCGGTTAGCAGAGAATAACTGTCTCCATCTCCTGCCAGCTTCTATAGGAAGATTAGGAAACATAACTGTGTCCCTAGAAGGCATTTCACCTCTGTGGTCTTTTCCACACCTCCCTCAAACTCAGCATCCATCCCCCACTCTCCCCTATGCCCTGTTCTATTACAGCATGAACAAGGACATAATTGCAATTTAACACAGTTACAGACACCGAGGAGATATGAGTGTCTTGTGTAAGCCTCATGGCTGTACTTTCCTGGTCCCTGGTCTTTGAGACCTCCTCCCCTGGCAAATACAACACAGCCTATACACAGGAGCACTGATCTGACAGGACTGTCACAGTGTTTTTATAGAGCAATTTAGAATATGTTTTGTCAGTGTTTATGCTGCAAAATGGCACATACATTATATATACTCCTGCCTTTTGCTGAACTGTTGTCAGTGCCCAGTTTGTCATCAGCAGTGCCCCTCCTCATCCATGTTACCATCAGAACATGCTAATGTTGGTGTCTGTTTACTCACACTCCCTTTTGGTTATTATGTTATGATGATGTTTGGAAAAGGTCAAGTGATGCATCTGCTTAGCCTAACCTTTCACCAAGAGCTTTTAATTAGTGCCAGCATCTCTCAGCATATGGCTTAGTTTCTGTGAATGTGCGTTTTTCTGTGTGTGTGTGTGTGTGTGTGTGTGTGTGTGTGTGTGTGTGTGTGTGTGTGTGTATGTGTGTAAGTTTCTGCATGTGCATGTACAGATGGGTGACAAATTAAAGGAAAAAAACAACATGGGCCACCAGAAGCCAGAAGCCATTGCACTGATTCTACAAGTCTCTGGGGGTCTACTGGAGGGATCAAACACCATTCTTCTGAAAGATATTCTTTCATTTGTTGTTTAAGAACTCTGTCTATCATGTCCTGCCAAAATCTGGTGCTGGAGAGGTTTGAGATCTGGTGACTGTGAAGGCCACAGCCTGTAATTTACATAATTTTCAGACCCATCAAACCTCTAATTTATCAACATTACTACAAAATGTTCATCATTTGCCCCATCATCTCATCATATCCTGTCAGCTTTTGTAATACAACATACAAGTGTACAGCAACTAAAGCATAATGAATGTTTTCATAGGGATATTTAGGCACTCAAAGTGCTTGGTCAAGATTAGAGAAACTTTTTGTGCACCCACCATCCACCCAGACCACCTCACTATGATTTTCCTGAAGTTGCACTTCCAACACTGGGAAAAAAAAAACAACAACAAAAAAAAAACTGTACAGCAAATGCAATCCAGGCAGCAGTTACTCTTCCTTCAAAACCTAATTACAGAACAAATCAGTAGTAGATATACATATGATTCATGTCTTATACGGAAGAGGTTTTTTTTTTTTTTATTTGTCATCCTTTTTGCAGAAATTATTGTTGCTGATCAAACTGTAGGAGTAGCTCTGGGTAAAAACACAGTCAGCATACGTGTTCATCCGTGCGTACGTGTTTACATATGTGGACACTCGTGAGTACCTGCACATGGTATCTTTGTGCCTTATCACTTGGTATCTTAGTGAGCTGATAGCGCTGTGGCCTGTTTACCACTGGTTGGATATTAATTGGTGTGATAAGAAGAACAGCAAAGAGTAACTCCCTGAGCAAACAGCCCAACCCAAGTCACTCATTACTCCAAATATACTCACATACCTATACACTTGGTCCTAATTTCTCTGTTTTGTCCTGTATTTTAGGTATAATCAAACAAATCTGCACCTGGGCTTTTTCTGATTCACCTACTCTACTGCTTTTCAATTCTAAACCTTCCTTCCATCCTCCCCACCTTCATTTCCTTCTTCATTCCTTCTTTCCATTTTCTCCCTCCTCAAACATTGCCTTACAAGATGAAATCAGTCTACTCCAGCCGGTTTTTCTATAGCCCAGTAAATATCAATAGCATCTGGGTGATATTTACTGGTGTGGGGAAGATGAATGCCCTGCTCTAAATGCTTCAACCTCATTGCCTCTTGGAGTATTAGTCATGTAAACAACGTCTGCTTATTAATGGTAAAAGCTTTCCCTAATGATCCACACCTCACATGAGTCTGAAATATCAAGTCAGGGCATAAAGAGCAGCCATAGATCATCATAATGAATGATGGGAGGCTGGCGGAAGGTTGGGGGAGGAGACCTGTCCCGATGCTAATTCACTCTCTATTTCCCTGCCTGATTCATATGCTGTTTGGTCATAATACATCAAGGCTGTATGATTCTTCCATTACAGCAGCTAGTTTTGCCTTCACTTCACTGGAGGTTATTTGTCAGCATTATAGGACACTTATGTATTTGGTAGTGATGCCAGTTTTCCTAAAAGTCAACAGTGAGGAGACACAGAAGTCACTGTAATTGCATGCAAAGATGAAATCACAATCTGACTTCCATTTGCACATCCTGAAGGCAACTCCAGTAGGAATGCAAGTAATTTACAAACCTAATCAAATGTGTTCAAAAGAAGCGGTATGTGTCCTTTAACGAGTGTTCTGTTATCTGGCTGACATGATCAGTCCCCTGAGAGAATCCATCAAAGCCCTGTTGTCTTTATCACGCTGGATGGTTCCAAAGAAAATTGGCATGACTGTGAATTTGTTCTTGTCAAATGTTGAGTAATCAAAAGCCAGCCAGCCGTAAATAAACAAATTCACTTCACGACACTGTGGCATACTAACTAGCTTCACCACAATATTGCTCATAATGGAGTGTGATTATTTTTATGGCGCCCGCTAAACGGTCAATGACAACGATAATTCTGTAATGAATCAGAAGTGTACCTGTGAATTTGCTCTAATTGCCTCTTTCACTTATTCGCCACATCCATGAGCATGTTGGTTTTAATATGTCCAATCTGTGTAAAACACCGGCCTGTTCACATCCCATCAGTGGGATAATGAACGTGCCTCAGGGAACAATGGTTAGGGGTCAGGAACAGCGAGTGGTGCATTAATGTTGCTGGGAGTGTAATATTACCCACAATGCAGGTGGATGTGTCTTCAGAGCCTCTTAACTCTGATTATTTGATTCTCCAATTATCTCTGAAGGTTTGGATGGAGAGGCTAATGGATGGGTGACTTAAGCAGCATTAAAGCAATCTGTTGTCAGTTTTAAGCTGCTGCTGCTATGAGACAACCCCACCTAACATGTTGTTGAACATCACACATAAAAGTTTATTTTTAAGATACCAAAGAGATGTTTTAGTGTTTCTACAGCTTCTTTAGCATCTGTGCGCGTGAGAGAGAAAGTGTGGGTGTCTTGCAAAACAGAGAGTGGCATGACATCCAGGGATTATCTGCGGATGTGCTGCTGTTTTCTCCTTTCATGGCCTCTGACTTGAGCAACCAAGCAGCCCCAGAGTTTGCCCTCTGTATTAAAAGGCTGAGATGTATTGCGTGACTAACCTGTAAAGGAGGGGGTGGAGATTTTGTTGTAAGACATCGCTGAGTGGAGCATTGGTGGCATGAATCGAAACATTATCTGAAGTGGTACAAAGACCTAGTAGACCCATTAAGTTGTTTAATGCCTTTAAGCACTAAATTGCACATTGCTGTCATCACAGTCCTTTTTTTACAAACTAGGTGTGTGGATTTTGAAATACATCCGCTTAAAAGGCAAGGTGGATCTCATGAAAGACTGAGTTGCATTATAGGAAGTGTTGGATCCACTGTTTTTTTGAGCTTGACCCATACTGCGGACTATAACTTGGGATATTGCAGCATCTGCCACATCGATTTTGATCATTCTCCAAGGACATTCTGTATCTTGCCAGTCCCCCATCTTTGTGAAACAACAAATCACTGGAATATCACTTTATGTATGCTGTTTATATGTCAAGATAAATGTGGTGTAGTCTTAAGAGTGCATGAGTGTAGGGAAGTGTTTCCATGACAGTACTTGGGAAGGGTATTGCAAAATAGACAAATAATAGTTGTCAGTGATTGGTTGTTGGTCATGCTAGCGTGGACAACCACAGCTTCATGTTTCAGATACTCTGCTCTCTGGTCCACTGAACCTCGATCTTTCAGCTTACATAATCATCAGCAATTCTGTGGGCTGGAGAGCCACAGTGTGCAGAGAAAATTAGCTGATGTCTACTCAGAAAATCACTATATACTGTACATTGCTGGGGCTCATTTTTAAAATGATGCCAGTCTGAGAAGTCACCAGTTTGGTAAATTGGCAGTAATGCAAGGTAGAGAGCATGTTGTTATGCATGAAATCTAGTGCACAGAAACAGAAAAGCCTTAAGCAAAATATTCTCCATTGTGGTTTGTTGAGTTAACACCATAGTGTGCAACTTGTAATTTGTATCAGTTTTCAGTTTAGTTTTTATCAGTTTTATTTGGATAGGTTTTGAGGCATCCTCAAGCAGCAACTGAATACGAGCCATTCAGTCAAACATAGGATTCCCACAAGACCTGATGAGGCCACCAACTCAGTGGTCAACTCCCCAGCAAATACTTCCACTCCAAACGACCTGAGCATGTGTAAGAGGTCAATCACCATTTCCACTCCTATGAATCCCAGAGTCCTGTCCAAGTAAGAAGATCATTCCCACGAGTCCAGATCAGATCACACAGTCTCACACATAGTGCATTACTTATGACCAGAGAGCCACTTGACACAGGAGTGGTCAAGATTATTGCTTTATTGGTGGTGAGAGGATGTCATTTGAGATGCAGCACAAGTAGCCAAGCTTTAAGAGCACAGTGGCTCTCAGATTCCTACTTGTAAAAGTGCTATCAGACCTGTCCAGCCAGCT
>BRZM01003901.1:13047-25894 GCA_033238685.1 Lates japonicus
GACAGACTATATGTTTGAGAGTGTTTGACAATCACTACAGGATACTCAGCAAGCATTATAATCAATATGAGGGACAAAACAGTAGTAGCTTGTTTTGAGTCTAATTTTTTAAAAGATGTGATCTTCCACATTCTGCTGTGTGATAAAGAGGTTATATTTAAAAGTTAGCCCTCCTCCGAACCCTCAGGCGTTTGCTCCAACATGACATCTACTTGACCCATTCAAATAAAGTTTTATTTACCCCCATTATTCGCTCTTACTTTGTCCAAGAAATTCAGAGGGTATTTGCACACCTCTGCACTACTGTTATCAATGATCCTTTTAGTACAACCTGGTAACCACTTTGTGCCAGGAATGTGTGATGAAGGAGGCTGCCGAAAAAGAATGAATTAATCTGCTCGTAACATGTAATACTACACACACCTGCAGCACATACAGCCATATAATAAGAGAGAAATTCCCTCAACCTGATACATGGACAATTGTTGGGTCAGTGACTAATATTTCTATAGGTAGGCTGCTTTGGCGGAATGGTCACCAGCTAAATCAAAGCATAAAAAGAAACCTACACTCAGCCAATAATTCTAGTTTGGTTGACAGGACTAATTTATGTGTTACGGAAAAATATCTTCATTTGAAAATGTGATGCTGCGTTACCCGGTTAGGCTAGCTGGATCAGCGCTGAAGGAAAGAAGTCTGATACAGAGAGAGCAGCAATAGATTCAACTCGTCCAGTCGAAAATATTACGTAACTGTGTGAGAAGGAGGACGTTACGTCAGTGGCCTGTGCTCACGAAAAGGCCAAAGGGCTTAAGTCAAGCAAGTCAAGTTAAAAGGGAAAACAGCAGAATGTTTGATACAGTCTGTGAGCCCATTAAAGAGGGTGACATTAGATCTATGAAACATGGATAGCTGCTTCACTGGAAAGCTTTAAAAATGAATGTGTCTTAACAGCGAGGGCTAATAATAAAGGGACTGCCTTGATCAGCCAACCAAGTGATTGACTGGTCCTTTTGAAAACTACTTAAATTCACGGTAAAGCAGTTTTCTGGGGCACGAAATTTTCCACTAACGTAAATTAGCAAGGTTGGGGCTGTCAAAGATGTAGTGAAGTCAAAACCAGATTAAAGTTTATCATGGTGGAAAATATCTCTTGGGCCCCTGATTTGGATTCAAAGATTTCCAGTATTTACAAAAAATAAGCAAGTCCTTCAACTTTATCTGTGTTTTAGGCTTAGTTTTGTGGCTTTGTGGATCACCTCACAAAAACACATTACTTTAAATATCTGAACACAACACTGCGATTAATAGTGTGATAAGCTCTTTGTGCAGTACTGTATATAGTTTAATCACAAAATTAAAATAAATTCAACATTGGAATTATTAATTGTGTCATGTATCATTTGCGCAACAATGAGCATCAAATAATAACATATTTAGAGAAGAGCAATAACAACGCAAGACAATTTTCCATTTAAACAACAGTTGTATTGTGCTGCATCAGCTCTACTGGCGATCTGATGAGGTCAAGAAATTGGCCAAAAAAAAAAAAAAAAAAACCCCACAGCTATTAAAGCAATCATTTAGACAAAGCAATGATCATTTTACACCACGTTTGGTGCCATTCAATGCTGTGGACTACAAAGTGAAACTCCTCTATTAATGTATGACTTTAGATGTCAAAAGAAACAATTTTCCTCAGGCACTTACGTTTGATGGATGGTGTAGTGATGTTGTGTACATGATCAAAAATCAATAACAAATGTCTCTCCTGTGCATTCATCCTCTTTGTTATCACTGAAAGAGATGTTTTTTGAAACAGCCGTGCAACTACAAATTTTCAGGAAGAAAGGTTGTTTTAGTTCAGTGAGGACCAACACTGGGAATCCTATAGGAAAAATGTAATATCACATACACATGGTGACCCTCTACAAGACATCCCACGTGAAAAATTGATTTTTTTTACTAGTTTTACTGTACTGTATATTTGGGCCCTAATTTGCCCTGGTCATGAGATCTAACCTAAGGCAAAAGGACTGGGGACATTCTTTGTCTACAGCAGCCATATCAGTTGACATGTGATGCGGAAATGAGTTCACAACCCACTAGTTGAAAACAATTTTAGAGTGTAAGGTCTGTTTAAATGAACACGCTGGGTTAAAGAACAAGAGATGTAATAGGTGGATTTATGAGCAGTGATAGCAGGATTACAGTGCTGATCTGGGTAATGGTCTATGTCTATAACATTTCAGAGCCTTGTTGTCACATCTACCTCATAAAGAAAACAGACAACCTGGTCTTATGTTTCCCACAGGTCCAGACTGATGGTTCACCTCATCAGATTATACTAGTAAAAAAAAAACGAACTGAAACTAATTCAGAAGACTTAGCTGGTGCTTGTGCATGAGAATATGTGCCATATGTAGCATCTTGCGCGATCAACAAAGTAAAGAGAATGAGAATGGGAATCAGAAACTATCAAGCTCATGGTTTTAATACAGGCTGTTGACTCTAGTTTGGGTCTCATCTTCAGAAACAATCACTGTGAAACCATAAAAGCCAGTATTCGCAAAAAATTGAGTTTCCACCAATCCTTGTGGGATCACAGCAACCATCATCAACTTTGTTCAGAGCAAATCCATGCTTTAAGACACAGTGCAAAGAAGTGGAGAAAGCTGTGCATTGAAAATGAACATCTGCTGTGTACAGACATCACGTGTAGTGGTCTGTCAGGCAGGCAGTCATTCTTAGACACAAGACTCCAAGTACAGTGTGTATCTTGGTGGGTGGACTAAAAATAACACTCTCTAATCTCAGTGGGAAAATTAGGTGTTTAATAAATCTGTTGAACTACATATCCTGACAGGCTACAACTAGAACTCAATAAAACACATCAACTATTCACTTTTTGGACACTTAAACATTTAGCATGTGCCTTGGAGTCATATCCATGAAGTCTGACAAAGCAGACAGCCTCAAGGTTAAACCCCACCACACCACACACACACACACACACAGCATCTGTGCACACACACATTTTAAGTTGTGTTTGGATATGTTTAGAATGTGTGTGATGAAATAGCCTCCCAGCTGTAACTACACTGGAGAGATGCACAAGGCCCCTGGTTGAGCTAGTGTGCCCTTCCTCCCGATAAACGGGAGGGACAGCACACACAAAAAAGAAGCTTGGCCAACTGTGGTTTGGACACAACAAAGGTTTGCTGCTGTGAAAGTACAGTAATTCACTAAGATCCTTCCTCAGTTCCTTAAATCTGTGTTTGTTTTGGTTTCCTTAAATATGCATGGGGTCAGTAGGGCCACATGAACCATAAACGAGCTTCTGTTTCACTATTTTATTTACAGGCTCCATAAAATTCTCTGATAATTGCAGCACAGCTCTACATCATTGTGTCAAGTCTTTTTTTTTTGCAGTCTGAACAACTTCCTAATCGTTGTTTTCACAGCACTGTCAGTCTTTCATATCGTAGGTGAGCAGGTGATAAAATTCAAAGTAGATGGTAAATAAACTGGGAATGTTTCTATGTTCAACATAGAATAAAAAAAAGTTTAATATGTGTAACAATAGAGAATTTGTCTTGTTATAAAGTTGTATTCCTTAAGCTTTTAAACCTGATTAATCTGATGACATCTGTAGTTACTGGTGATAACAACAAGCGTGGTTTAATACAACATCAAACACAGCTTGAGCAGCTGCTTTGTCAGAAATATAACTGAAGAACTGGTGTATCTTCAGTATCTTTAGTCAATAGTAATCTCACTTCATGCCGAACGCAACTGAATAGCTTCCATAACTTGTACTGCGAGCTCATTACCTCAGTCAGGTGACTGGACTGAGGTCGTATTATGATGAAAAAAACATTGTTTATCTTTTTCCTTTTGTGGATTTGTCTTTAACAATTTCTGAATCCAGTGAGGCTGGAATGGCACACTCTGCCACACCAATGAAAATTACTATATAAAGAGCGATACAGAGAGTACTAAATGTAAACAACTCAAATGGCTATTGCCAACATGATCTCATGGGATTGCGAATACATAGCACGCCACTCTCAAGACATTTTTCACATATCATGTCTAAGCATTTTAAGCTTTTCACGTGTGATTTAATGCGCATATCGTTTAACGCCGTTTTGGTTAGGGTGCGGGGTTAGTAAGTAGAGACAAGAAATGACGAAGCCTGAAATGACAAGCAAACAACAAAAAATGTGTCGTGTTAACACCTGAAATGACTTACGGAAATAGGAGTGTTGTTCACATGCTATGTGGTGATATACCAGGCTGCTATTGCAAGAATTTTTATGAAAAGCTACAAGTCAAAAGACACAGTCACTGATTAGAAATTTGTTGATAACTTGTCCTTAATTGTTAAAATGCTTTACTAATCACAAAAGCTTTATGTCCCAATACAGTTCTCAACATCTATTATTACAACAAGTCATACTCACAACACACAGGTTGTTTTTAGTTTGCAAATTTTTATCTACAATGTGTAGAAGCTATTTTTCTATATATTTGTCTACATGCCTCTGCAATAGTACCATTAAAATACTCACATGTATATGGTCGACTCCAACTACAAGAATTATGTAGCGTCTCAGTGGTGCTGGCAGTAGTTTTGCAAATAAACCTCATGTGTTAGCACCAGTGCAGGTGAAGAGTTTGTATTAACATCTGTTGGTAATTTCAGCCTCGCTTTGCCTGGAGGTAATGAAAGCCCGCACTAAATGGATACTGTATCTGAGAGCATTATTAAACCTTAAAAAAAAAAGACCGGATGGCCATAAATATGGGAATAACACAGGTCCCTTTCATGAAACCATTAAAGTGGGTAGTTTGGCTTTTACAAATACTTAAAACCAATCCAGTCAAAACAGCTCCTTATCTTTAGTTGATGCCTTTGCCTGACTGGGAAGTTGCTTAGAAAAACCACATGTATAACTGTCTCACATCACTGTATCACCAAAACAATAAATTGGACAAATGAACGAAAGTGCGCACACATATACTAACTACATATATATGGCAGACTATCAATATATGACGATGCATCAGCCAATGAAAGCAAGTAAAAGTTGGGACAGCGGTGGGTGTGCCCTTGGTACCTCTTGATCCGTGCTCAACCCAACCTTAAGTCAAAGGTAGTTTAAGAAAAATGGACCCTGCTGTGACAGCCCTGTCACCCACCTGAACAGTCTGCATTTACTGTTTGGGCAAAAAAAAAAAAATCACAGAAATAAACTTTTGCTTTAAGGAGAGTTTCAATAAAGGAACTGACTTTTAATAATCAGATTACAGCCAATGATTTTTTCTACTGAAAATATTTTATGAGCATTATTCAGCTGTGTGTGAAGTTGTGGCATGTTTCTCTTCAGGAGTGCTGTTTCTCCTTCATCTCAGTGCCAAAAACAGGCAGCTTCATTAGTCATGACTGCAGCACCTAATTAAGTTTGTGCCACTCATTTGGATTTTTCTGTAAATTTAAAAGAATCTCTGATGTTTCAAAGTGCCTCTGGGCCCTTCTGTCTCTGTTGTCATTAAAACTGAACATTTCCTGTGCCAGCGTTTTGAGGGGGTAGTGCCTGTTTTCAAATCAACACTGTGAATCTAGAGAAAGTTTTTTTTTGCAAAAGGTGCTGTGACAGCTTATAAATAGATGTAAGAAGTAATTCTTCAGTTCTGTCTGACTTGTAAGCATGCCACATCTTTTGGATGACTAACCGCCCTGCATTGTGCTACCTTTCAGCAAGTTGATTCAAATAAATTGGAGGCTTATTTGAAAGATGCATACAAAAAAGAATCTCTATTGTTCCTGTGGAACAGCTTTGTAATTAGCATGAAATGCATCTTTGTGCTCTCCTCTCTCTCCCTCCCTCTAACATAACTGGTAGAGATGCTGGATAAACTTCTCCTGCAAATCTCTAGCTCTTCCTGTCTCCTTTTGCATTGCTGGCCAATTATTACAGATGGAAAATTTCCCTTGACCTGGGAATTTATGGCGGGAATAAAATCGCGCTTCGACTCTTACACCAATTCAAAGCAATGTAGTTAAAATTTCTCAAGGCTGATGAAGACATGATGAAATTGGGCACATATGACAACTTGGCCACATGACAAAGAGCTGATGAAACAGTGAGACAAACCTGGTAACTGTCTTGAACAGCATCAGATTGCAAGGGCTGAATAGTTTGGGAGGGGGTAGCGTTTGTGTGTGTGTGTGTGTGCGTGTGTGTGTGTGGGTGTGCACGTCTGTGTATGCCTGTGTGTGTATGTATGGAGAGAGAGAGAGAAGAGGGGTGGGGGATGTAGGGGGCACCATTGTTTAGACTTTATAAAAGCAGCACGCCGCTGTTGTGTGATTTTTGTCTGTCATAGTGATGCTCCCTCTCACTGGGGAACATGGGAGTCAAGCTGCTGATGGATCACTGGCCTAATAGTTCAAGTGTTACACCACTGACAAAATATCACAAACCATCAAACACTGTTTTACATAACCCCAATCTCACATCTGAGAGTTAATAAACTTGTCATACCTCAGCAATGTTATTATTAACAAGTCAGAAACAGTTCTGCTTGTATACAGATGTAGCAAAGTGAATAAAACAACACAGAAAACAGGCTCTCAAATCTGGGAGTGAGTAGAGAAAACTGTGTTATACATCATGTGGCTGTTTTTATTAGTATGTCAAGCTGAGAGTTTACTGATGCCATGTTTAAGATAAGTGCACAACACAGCGCAATACTGACAATGAACACATTCATACTGGACAGATAAAAGGTCTGTCTATTTCTCTCTCTCTGGGTGTGTTTCTATGTGGAGCTGTGAAGTCTAAAACTAATAAGCAGAGTTTATTTAAAGCAGTATCTGCGAAAGCAAAAAACAAAACAAAACAGCAACCCTGATGTGTTAAGGCTAGTTAAATACTCATAACAGACTACTAAAGTTGAACAGTCAGTAATTTTATCACACTAGCAAATCTACATGCCAAAGGGCAAACAAGTGTTTATATAACATGCTGTTTAACTACATCATGTTGAGTGTTATGAAACTGGATCACATCATCACAGTGGAGCTGAGGAGATTATTAGACACTTGATACACTGTATCATACTTTCATCACATTTAGTGCTTATACTGTAATGTAGGGTGCTGATGCAATGATCCACCACTGATGTTGAGGAACATGAAACGGTATATCCAGCAGTGCCTGTGACTGTGGATCACATCACTCTGGTGAGAGTTTAGCATGAGACTGGTCTGAGCCAGACAAAAAGTAACAGGGAGTCGCTGCACTTGTATTGTAGGTTTCCATTAATACACAACAACAAAGTTTGTGTGTATTCATTAAGCAACTTTAGAGAGACTAGTGGTGATAGATGGCTGAAGTCAGGAGGAAGTGGTCTAAGTGGAGGCAATTAGGCTAATTTGCATATCACTTGTTTTAGACTGAGTAATTTCTGAACAGAAAGACTGTGGATCAGCCCGGACTTACGGAGCAGGGTTTCAGCACCGGCGTGGTCACACAACACAAAACTAGGTTACAACACACAGCAGAGGGGTTTCTTACCTTATTGAAGTTGTAGTAGCCCAAACAGTGGGCAAAATCCAGGTTCGGTGGATCTCCTGGAATAGAATTTCCACCAGCGGTCGGATAAAATCTTACATCCATGGTGCGTGAGGGAGCCGCGCAGCTGTAGCTGTAGCCTACTCTGCACGGAGCTCAATTTGTTTCTGCCGTTTACAATCCAAGCGCACAGAGAGAGAGAGAGAGAGAGACGGAGAAAGAGAGGCAGTGAAACTGACCCCAGCTTTTGTTGGGGTAAACGAGATACTGCTGTGGGGGAGAAAGGTTTCGGGGTAAAGTTTTGATATTCCTCTTCTACACCTGGTTCAGACGCTTCATTTCTGAAGAAGCCCACATGAAGGTTGGACTGAGCCCAATAAGCTGTCGCTCAAGGAGCAGTAGACGCCGTGTGCCCATGCATTTACACACAGCTGCTGCTGTATACAAAGAAGCCACGAGACCGGCGACTGAGCGTGGGTCCACCTCCTTTTCCTCCCTCTTCAGATGCAGGAAAAAGAAAAATGAAAACTGTAATAAAGTGGAAATGAAAACCGCCAAGTAAGTCCGCACGTCAAAACAGTACGCGTACACAGAAATAAGTCCGTATCCTTCGCTGTGTCTCTCAGAAGTTCATTTCTCTAACTTAGAAAACTAGTTGGTGGAGCAGTTTGACTAAGAAGCAGCTAGCTGGCCGCACGAGCCCATCTGCTAAATGCAGCGTTTGGAGGGGTTTGTAAAACAAGCGAAACAACACTCCACAGATGGTGTAATTAGTGAATATGATGTAGTACACTCAGTATCCCGGTTCAGCCTTCGGCTCTGCCTGTCGTAGTGATGAACAAGGCAAAATGTGTGAACAAGCCAGCCACTCCCCAAACACACTAAGCCACTCCCATGAAAACACTGCATTTAAGTCCATGTGACATGTTGGCATATGAGAATTAATTACAATTACAGCAGTCTGTTTTGCACGTCTGTGTGCATTTTATCATTTGAACATATCAGTCAGTCCTGTATTTTCTTGATTGTCTGTGTTTTGATTTGGACACAGACACAACTTGGGCAGCCAGTTAAAATATTTTTTTTTTATCATTGATTGGACTGAATATTTTCTCATCTAGATGGTTGAAAGAGTCTCCTCTAGAGATACCAGAACAGTGGCAAGAATTTTAAAACCATCTTCCGGGTTTTTCAAACATCACAGGTTAATTATCTTTTAGAGAAACCGATGGTTACCTCTGTGACCCAAATGTATGCTAGCTAATGAGGGGTACAAGCTGGGGCTACCTTTGAAAAAGCTCCTCTAGTGCATTCTCTCATGTAATATAAGCATTTAGACTGTTTCAACATATTCAGTGACAGGTCACAACCAAGTATTACTATGCATTCACTCATTACATTTACACTTGCATCACTAATGCTAAAGCTAGCAGGGAGCTTGCCATTTTTTCTGGGCACCTGCCAGCTTTAAACTTAATAGTGTATGTGTGTGCCTTTTCTTCTGGGAATTTCTGTCTTATTTATTCACATTTGATCACTGGAATGGTTTTGCAGTGTTTATTTGCCTAAAATAGCTAATGTACCAGCTAAATGTTAGCTTGAGCTAGCTAGCAACGCGTGTGTTTGTGTGTGTGTTTATGTGGCTGCAAACTCTGACCCGGAACTTACCATGACCTCCAGTCCTTTCTGTTGTCTCCATACACTCATGAATTAGAGTCATGAAGTCCCAGAGTAAAGGCAGGTTTTTTTTCTCTCAAGTTCAAACATTTTCAGCTAGCATAGACTTCACCTTTGTTTGTGACACACCAGGCAAACTTGCGTCTGCTAACATGTTTGTCTTGATTTTTGCACCCCCTCTAAAATTCACTTCATATCACGCCACCACCTCAGACAGTCAAAGTATATAGACATTTGTAATTTTCACCTTGTAGTTATCTATGTCCAAGATTACATAGAGTAATATGTGCGCAGGATAGCAACAATTACAAGGTAACCAACTGCAAATACATAAACGAATTCCTTTGTAAAATGTGTAAAATTCAGGAAACAAACCAAGGTTGGCTTTACAGTATCGTAGGGTTAGCTAGTATTGCTGAGATAAAAAGATTGGTAGTTGAATCAGTGTATTTTGAGAACTGAAAAAGGTGAGTCACACCACACTGCCTTTTTATTTCCTATTTCTCTTTCATAAAAGTCTGCCTCTGGGTACACATATCCCTGCTGCCACTATACTATAGTGTCATTATTGTCAGTCATCTGTTGTTTTTGTCATTTGGGTAGCTGAGGTTGTTTGCTAATTGCTCTCTGGCATTATTTTGTTCAAAGATTAATGTAAAACATCACCTGGGGTCCTGTCCTCCATTTGACCTCATTATCTAACTTGAATGTTAGCTACACTTGCTTTCCATTTATCAGTATCTGTGCTTTTAATTGTTGACTTGTTTTGTTGCACAATAATCCACAGTAATATAACTTATTCATCCAGATGCAGCATTTACATTTCTTCATATGTAAAATACAGTTTGCTCACAATAATACGTTGTGCTACTGTTCTAGATTGCAGGAAATTGTAACATAACAGCCTTTTACCACAAACCAGACGTCAGTTAGAATTTTGCCCTGTCTACAGCCTGGTTCAGACCTCTTAAAAAAATAATGGTCAAATGCAATAATAACAGGCTACTCAGTAATTATGATAAAATGAGGACAAAAGACAAATATGAAAAAATACCACAGCTAATGGGAAGTGGTGGTGGTGCTCAGAGGCCACTGAGAAAACAACACGCCCTGTTCTTGTTATGCTAACTGTAATATTATTCTGTATATTATTAAACTATTTTTTGAACTTTCATGATATGAATACAAATGTGTCTTAAACACATCATATTGTAGTGATGATTCAACCAGCGGAGATTCATAGACATATCACTTAGGTATCCCTGACCACCTGACACAACCCTGTGCACTTCACTGCTTGACGGTAAATGCTCACAGTGTAGTGGTTTGTGTACAGTACAATTCTCCCAGTACACTTCTCAGTTTTCCTCTCAGGGTCTGAGTCAGAAACAAGACAAGTTTGTGCAAGTGTTACTTTTAGGCGGTTGCTAGAAACTGTTATTTCCAGACAATCAGATCAGAGATATTATTTTCCTGTAGAAGTACTGCACAGCATTGGAGGAAAATATGTGCACACCAGGGATATATAGAGGCCCACCTACTTTAAGACTGTCTGATCTGGTTTATAGGTAGCTGTACTGTATGTGTGGAAGTAAAAATAGTTTATTGTTTACTGGCGAAACAGTTGAAAGGTTTGTGCAAAAAGAAAATAATAAAGAAATAGAAAGCAAAGCCTTGAAAGTAAAACTGAGTGCAGTAAAAAATATATTGACATGGTGTTAAAGAAAATATGTTACTGTTTACAGAAGAGATTTCAGAAACAGAACCAGAAAACAGGAAATTGTTCATTATTGGATATTGTACAAATTAAATAGAACATCTGTTTGTCTTGCAATGAAACATTTGCTATATTGTGTGACTATCGGGCAGATGAATAGATCATTAGTTGAACTTTAAAGTTATAATCCACCCAATCTATATTTAGCACAGCCCTTTTCATTGCAGACATTTTTGACTTGGCATAGCAGGAAAATCACAGGTGTAATTAATAACATTAATGATGGCTGTGTCACATTAAAGTGTCCCAGTAAGACAGCATGTACAATACCAATACCTTGGAACATGCACACCTAAATAGAACACAGCCATAATTAGTGATATTAATTACACCTGTGCCTTTCCTGCCAAGACATGTCAAAATGTCTGTAATAAAAAAAGGTCTATTAGTAGTACCATTGTGAATTGCTAATACAAATGTAGAGATGAATAAATAGAGAAGTGATGCATTTACTGCTCACTACACTCCTGGTTGTATGGTGAACAAACAGAGTTTTTTCATGCACCTGTCACATTCAGCTCTTCAGAGTGGAAAGAAGAGGTCAGAATAAATATGAAAATCAATGCTACTGGCCATGAGAATACATAAGCAAAGCTTTGGCTTATGTCATATGTGTCTGTAAATGTCAGATTTTCTTTTATTAACTATTAAATCTCTGCTTTTGAAATATGTCAGAATATGTTCTCTGTCTATAGTAGCATGGTGTGCTCTGTTTAAGTGAACATCCACTACTGTTTAATCTTAACCATTCTCCCATTTCTCTGATGTTACAGCTACAGTGTTGCCTCTTATTCATTGTCCATGGGAAGTACCAAGGTCTATAGAATAAAATAAGAAGTAATTCTTGGATACACTTGGAGGCAGTCAGACTGCTTTTGATATTACTTGTTAAACTGTAACCAGAGAGATGATGAGCATGAACAGAAATTTAGGTGCATCATGGGTATATGATATTAGGCTTTTTTACTATCTGATTACAATTCAATTATCTAGGTATTATCGTGTTAAGTCAGAGTTTGAATGTTTGCCTTTATGTATATATATATATATATATATATATATATATAAAAATCCAGATATGCTTTTTGAAAGTGACTCTTGGAACTAGGGTTAAAAATACACTACCTTCAGCTAAAGTACTTTGAACTAGGAGTACTTTTTTCTTTATATCTCTTCTACTTCTTGTTTTGTCCTTTTTCAGTCTGTGCTTTAAGGTCGTATTACCCCTGCCCTTCAACTCTGGGAGTTATTACACAAAGTCCCTGGATATAAAATAGAATATAGGTCACATGTGCCATACTGATGTCTTTTAACCTCTGAATCTTGCTGTGCCAGGTAATTCAGAATTATACTTATATCTTACGCATTGACTAATATATTGATGGTTACATCACTAAAATTTACATATAATAGCAATGATATAAAGTAACTATATCTGTTTTATTTAGAATAAATCATACAGTATTTCTTGCATATTCAGATGTGTTTGTCTGTCCCACGTGATGGTGCTTTTAGACACTTGTTACGAGACAGAGGAAAACACTATGCAAGTGGGATGTGTGTTGGCATGTAATATACGCAAGCTTAATCAATGACATTCAGTACTAAACTGTGCTGTGCTGTGCTGGAGGAGATAATCCTCATTTGAACACTCTCCAGTGCTTGCTTAGAGATGGTCAACAATCCATGATAGTGGCCAAGAAATCTACTTTGTAATTATGGACACATTGATGCATATGCAAACCATTTTTCGTCATGTTCGCATTTGATAGTGGCTCTTGCATGCATAACGAAGCAATGCCTTCACATG
>BRZM01003902.1:0-10682 GCA_033238685.1 Lates japonicus
CATTCAGTACCGCAGCATGTCAGATAAACGGAATGTCAGTTTAGTTGGCTCCTAGCCTTCCCACAGGGAATCCCTGGGTGCACTGGAGGAGGAGGCGGGAGCAAGGAGGGGGAGTACTGGAGCAGGGTGTTATAAAGGATGAGTCAGCAGAAAAGAAACCATTTTATTGCAGGTGCAGAAAAACTACCAGCGCTCCCTCTCATCTCTCTCTCATATCGTGTCAACCTTCCCTCTGTGAGAGTTATCTGCCATCAGGGTCTCTACACCGAGCACAAACTCGGGCAAAAGTGGCTGCCAATTTGTCACAGGTGCTTTAGGCTCTGTCACATTATGAAGGGAGACAGGGGCTTAATTCTGGCAAAGGAGAACAGAGCGAGAGGTGTGAAACTCTCCAGGGAGCCCGAGCCATGGCAGAGACGTGATGCATTGAAGCTGAGCTTTATTTGACTGGTCACACTTGTGTGTACATGCAACTCTGTGTGTGTATCAGAGAGTGTGTGTGTGTGCACTTTTAATGAGTTTATGATTTAGAGAGAGAGAGAGAGATATTTCTTCTTAGTGTGCATGTGTGCACTAAGTTAATACGATGAAATTAACTTTCTGCAACTTTCAGAAAGTCACTAATGATGCAAATGTGAGAAATTGTTTTGAATGAATCACAGAGCACGCACACTCATACACACCGTGCGCACACACACAAACACATACACATAGCAAGTATCTGCACAATGCAAAAAGGATGCGGCCTCTGTTGGTTGTCATCTCTGCCACCATTGTTTAGGTGAAATTGGATTTTTTTTATTTTTATGTGTGTGTGGATATGCGAAGGTGCACGTGAATGCACGTGCATGTGACTGGGAGGAGAATGTTGCTGATTGTCTGGTGAAAAACCCAGAGGGCTCCCTTATGTAATTGAACTGAGCTGCTGCACTCAGATGAATCGCCAAGCCAATAAAACCCATTAGAATTGAATTGCATGAGAGGGTGTGGGAGATAGAGGGGGAAAGAAAGAAGGAATGAGAGAGGTAGAGATGGGGAGATAATAATTGTTAGTGTTTCCATATATGTAATGCACTTATATCCGTGTGCACGTGCGGGTGTGTGCATATTTCTGCAAAGTGGAACAGGAAGCGAGCAAGGGGGGGCAACAGAGAGACAAAGTTTTATAGAACAATTCATGGAAGGCAGAGGGGAGTGATAGAAAGATGAAAGGGACGGATGCATAGTGAGATGGAGAGAGATACTAGGTGACCAGGGATTAGTCTGTGTCTCCTCGACTGTTGTAATGAGCTGTCAGGATAATTGGAATGAAAAACACAGACCTCCATTTAATGAAGTGAGACTTTCAAAAAACATAGAATGAGAATGAAAATGGAAAAAGGTTGGGGGCTAGTGGCAGAGGAAGCCAGACAGAGATAATGCAGAGTCAATTTTGTTAGAAAAGAAACTGTCTGTGCTCTTTTCCTCCACACGTGACACCACACCTCTGTTGGCGTGTGAGTAAATTTGGAATGGCTCCTCAGCCAATCAGCATTGACCTTTTCTGGCCTCAGAAGTGGAGGTGTGACAAATGTCTAACATTCAGCACGCTGACTGACAACTGCTGTCACCACTGCTCTGGGCAGGGCCCCTTATAATCAGAAACACTGAACATGAAAGAATAACAGGACTCATCCAAAATGGTGGCGCAGTATCCTCAGGCACACTTCTGCAAGAATTAGATACGAGGAGAAACGTCATTATCGCAAGTGCCACCACATCCATCCCTGGAAATAACATGGGCTGTGTGCCTGATTGGCAGCCATATAGTGTTAATGAATAACAATATGATGTGGGGGAAAAAAAGGGACGCTATCGGCCAAGAGAACGACAGCTGTATGGCATTCTCCTTAATTAAGTTGAAGAGAGGCAGTGAGGGAACGTAGTCACCGAGGAATGAAACTAGAGAGGCAGCTGAATGAAGGAAAGTGAAGGAGGGAGGGGAGGGTGCAAGTGAGGGAAGGGGGAGTTTGGTAGAAAAAGAAAGAGGAAAAGGAAATGAGAGATGTTGGTAGAACGATAAGAAAAAGTTGGAAATGGTGAGAAAGAACTATTTTTAGGTCAGTCATGATAGTCGGGAGAAATTAATCAGGATCCAGTTAATTAGTGCAGCGACCCCGGCCATTAATCCTCAGCCCTCAGGCTCAAGTGACAGCCACGTACACATGTACATGTATCAACTCACACATGCAACATATACTGTATGCACTCTTGCAGCAGAGCATCTAGAGACACACACACTCCCAGGTAATTGCGGAGTCAGTTCTCTTTCTCTCTATCTGGTTCAGTTTAGCTTCCCCCCTCCCTCTCACTTTTTCTTCACACAAAAACTCTCTTCTCCACAAAAAAAACATCATGTACATTTCTTTACAGAGAGAGAAAGAGAGGAAGACTGAGGTAGAACTTGAGGAAAGAAAAAAAAAGGAAAAGAGGGAGAGGGGAGGTATAGTGCTGACATAAGAAGAGTGCAAAAAGAGATTGATGATCTCAGGGCCAGTGGGAGAAAGGGAGGGAAGAGACAGAGGAATACTTACCAATAAATTACTCCTGAGCAGAAAGGGCAGTGTGTGTGTGTGTTTGTGTGTATGTGTATATGTTTTTGTATGCTTTTGTGAGTGTGAGTGTGTTGTGTGTCTGCGCGTGGGCAATTAAGCGTTTGTGTGTAAGTATGTGGCCTGGGTGTGTGCATGTGTGTGCACAAGCCTGCTTGTATTTCAAAACAAGATTTGTGAGTGAGAGAGAGAGAGGGTGAGCGAGCGTGCATGTGTGTGTGTATCTCCATGTGTCCTGAGACTTCAAGTACATAGAGTACGTTGCACGTTATGGTTTTAGGGAGATTGTTTGATGAAGTGGCGTGTTATTCACTAGAAGTGCTGATGCACACACACACACAGACACACTCCTTCACACCCACTCCTCCATCGCCCTTTTAGTTCTTGTCAGCCATTATTTTTGTCTTTAACAGCAAAATGAACTTTCTTTCTACCTCTCTACCTACCATTGTGTCTCAGCCATTGATTTGGAGAATGTGTCAAGATCCAAGCTATTGTTCGCCGCCATTGAATGAGACAGTCCCTGCATGGCACTGTTCCATTGGGAATGCATCTGTCACAGACAATGTCTCTGTCTCTCCTGCCATTTTCCTGTAAAGAATGTGTCAGTGATAGAGAATGTGTTCCTATATATTCCATTTGCCTTGTAGATGAATGTCAGTCTGCCAGGTGTAATTCTCTGCAGCCCCTGCTTTAAAACATGCTTTTTCCTATTGTAAATGTTTTCTTTAACCCCCTCAACTTGCATAGAGGTCCGCCAGAGAACGACATTTGTCCCTGTCTTTATCGCTTGTCAGGGGTCGAGATCGATTCCATTTCGTGCACACCCATGCAATTTGGGCAAATAATTAGTAACATTTGTCTCCGGTAGCGAAATGGCATCAGCCTCAATTGCTGAACAGCATGTTTGAAATAAGTCTTTCCTCCTTTTTCTTGTGTTTTACATCTCTGCCTCCCTCTCCAAGCTCATTGGAAGAGATGAGCTGTCTTTAAGACTACCATCCAATGATTATCGAGCAGGATGCTGAGCCAGAGGAGCCATGAAATCCAATGAATATTCAGCCATAACAAAGCATGTGTCATGTTTTATGTGCAGTAGTAACTTTTCTATAAAACCCTGCATCGCCTGTGTTGAAATGTCACTGCATGTTGTAGATAATAGAATTTGTGTATGTTTGTTATCCCATTCCCTGTCTGTCTGTAGATAATGTGTCAGTCACTACCACGGTCCCTCCCACTCCTACCTCCACCCAACTAATCACCTCCCATTCTGCCACCCCAACCCTCCTAACACACAGCTTCGCCGTGGACCCGGAAGGTAACACACACACACCTTTTGTATTCTGCCTGTGCTACCCTCCATCTCTCTCCTCGTCCTTTCCTGCTCTCCTTTGGTGTCTTCCACTCCCCTACTCATTTGATGGCTCTCAGGTGGCCCCCACACACGGACACACACACACACACACCCCTTTTTCTGCTGCAACCTTACTTTGCCCTGCATCTATGTGAGCGTACGTGTCTGCAGACGCTTGGGTATGCATCATGCGCAACCACCCACTCTCCCTCTTTCTTATCGCTGGCTGTTTGATGCACCCCACACACATTGCCCAGTCAGCATTTGTGTACGTGAGTATGTGTGTGGCGTGTGTGTATGGTCTGGGGTGGGTCTCTTGGTGCTTGGTTGGTACTGTTAATGAATCTGCATTAAGAGTTTAAGGAACTGACAGAGCCTTTAACTGACTGACACCGGCCTCTGGAGGGCTAAGGAGGATACACAACATATTTATCCACACTCACAAGCACACACATGGCCAGAGAGAGAGAGAGAGAGAGAGAGAGAGAGAGAGAGAGAGAGAGAGAGAGAGAGAGAAAGAAAGACCAGGGATCCAGGTGGTTGTCAAATCACATTCTCCCAGATGAGTGTTACACAGCAGGAGAAAGAAAGGCTGCTTGGCACTACTGCTACCCTGAATGTGTGTGTGTGTGTGTGTGTGTGTGCATAAAACTACACAGTCTTTCACCAGTCTCCTTCTCTTTTTATCTGCAGAATCCATTTATCTCATACATAAATTCACACAAACACATAGTCGCTGGTATCTCTTCTTTCTCTTTCCACACCTTTGGCTGCTCTTTGTTTGTTAAAAGGGGGGATGAAGCGAAAAGGAGCAGGAGCATCCTTCTTGTTCCTCTGCTGCCGCTGCTACCGTCAGTGGCAGGTAGAGGTTGTGTCGTAAAGACATGTAAGAAAAGCTCTGGCTTGAACAGTTTTAGTCAATGTATCATCTGAGGGGTTCCTCTGAGAAACAACGTTTTTTTTAAATACCAGTCGTATCAGTCATTTCCTGTGGAGCTTTGGGGTGCAGTGGATTAAGAGCAGGGCGGCGTGGGGTAAAGGTGGAGCGCTCAAGCGCTTGCTTTTTCACACCCCATAAAATATTGCCTTGGGCCAACTGCTTGATCCTATCATAGCTCTAATCGCACATGTCCTGTGTGCCTGCAGATGCACAGATATGTACTTTATTTAATGCATACACACACGCGCATGCGCCAATACTTGATCATGCACAAAAGCAGGCATGTGAAGCAGTGTGTCACAGTGCACAATGAAACACTTGTCAAGGAAATACATGTACAGAAAACTGCCATCTTTTCTTCAGTTGTCAGTGCCTTCTCTTCTTCTGCCTCGTCCTTTCCCTTTTCTCCTCCATCACTCTCCCTTTCTCTCTTGATCTCTTATGTGTTAGTACTGTATTAATGATTCATGTTTTAATTCTGCTCTGTCAAGGTCCAAGAGCTGCATCAATAACTCTGAGTCCTTGCCTTCTATTGGCCTTCCCAACCCCCCACCCCCAACCCCCCAGCCCCAGCCCCATCAAAAAAAGAAGCCTTTTGTTATTGTCAGCAACTCAGACGCTGTCTCAGTATTTAAGTCCAGATTCAAAGAGCTGTTGCTGTACAGACTACTTTCATTTGCACTTTACCAACCATGTCTTTCACTTTCTCTACATCCCTGCGCTCTATCAATCACCTGCTTTTATTGTTGTCAGACAATATTTACTGGTGAAACTGGGCGCTGACACAGTGCTGCACAAAAGACAAGCGTTGTCTAAGTGTTGCTTTATGATCAATAGTAGGGTTGCATCTTAATATTTTTTTTCATTGTTTAGTCCAGAAAGTGCTGAAAATTAACAGCTCAATTTCCCAGAGCTCACAGCAGGTGATGTCTTCAGATTGGCTATACCACCCCTCCACTACTCAATTTCTGTTATATCACTTTATTCAATTTAAAGTGATCTAACACGAAGGAAAGAAAGCAGTACATCCTCACATTTCCAAGGAACCAGTAAATATGTAGCATTTCTGCTGTCATTAAATTTTTCTGTCAGTTGACTAACTGCATAATCGACAAACCTTTTCAACACTAACCTTCAGTTTCTTTCATTATTCCTCTTAGTCGTATTTGTCCTTTACTTTCAAGCAGTGTGTACAGTTGGTGAAAGGTGAGGTTGACATGAATAACTCCTCACCACTCCCACAATTTTATATCACAAAATGTCACTGAATTTAACTTGCCTTTCATATCTTTTATATCTCTCTTCACTCATCTTGTGGTGAAGTGTTTGATTTCATTTCCCAGGGCTGCGCTATCTGGGGTGTAAACACACTCAAAGTTTACCTCATTCAAAATGCATTGTGCTCTTGACAGGTGCTTGGCTGGAGTGGGTTTTTAGAGGCTGACATACTTATTTCTTTATTCACTCTCCTCATTTTTCCACCTTTTTTCCCTGCCCGATATGACTGTCTGGCATTCTCTGCAGTGGGGTGGGGTGGGGGTGGGTGGGTGATGAAAGGTGATAATGCAAGTTGGGTGGAAGATATCGACTTCTCTTTTCTCCTGTCTCGCTCCCTGTACTCTCCCACGCTGGCGTTTCTCTCACTTTTATCTCTTTCATTTTTGATCCATCTCTCTCTTTGTCTCCATTTCTTTGCCTGCACTTCTCTCTCCCTTTATCTCCATATTTTCCTTTATACGTTCCACACTCCACCCACACACATTAATTGTCTCTCTTGTTCTTTCTCAGATCCCGGTGCAGTGGTGGAGACTCACAGCGCAGTACCGTACGCGGTGATAGGTGGCGTTCTGGCACTGCTGGTTTTCACCGTCATCTGCGTCCTCATCGTCACCATCTGGTGCTCCGTCCGACAGAAAGGTAACACACTCGCACACGCACGCATCAAGTAGCACAGACGTTTCTTGCACAAGCAGGGGACATGTCTTGGCACTCAGATTTTTATCACATTTTTCACAGGCACGTTTTCTCTCTGGTGTAGCATGCTATGAAAAAATCATTGGAGGCCAGTTACACCCAGATTCTTGGAAAATAATCTTTTAAACTGAGGTGTAAAATTGTCAGCACAAAGCAGACAGGATAGGATGCTCCTCTCCAGTCAGGCACTGTCCGTGATGGACAACCTTGGCCAGGACAGCAGAAGAGATAGGGTGGGGTGGGAAATGTAGGTGTGGTCCCATGTTTTATGACTATATGTTGGTGTATCAAGGCTCATCTATTAAAAGCAGCCACCCTGCATTCCCTATCTTTTTAAGTGCCCTCATTTTGGCAGCCTTTGACTGTGCAAAATAGCTGCCAAGAAATGATCCGGGAACAGTGTAGCAGGCTGCAAACCGCCATTACTTACCCTATGGCTAGACAAGCCGTCAGTCAACATTCTGTATGGCTTGACCGCCAATCAGCACCGAGACAGGACCATTACAACCAATCAGTGCTGAGACAGGGCCATTAGGGCTTTGTCTTTGGCCTGCCGTGACTGTCAGCATGCCAGTCAACCTCTGCGGTAAGGAGAATGAGAGTGTCACTCACCCCTGGAGTGAAGGGACACTCGGGCAGGAAGATGACTTGAGCGGTTCTTGCTCCCTGTGACCTGCACTGCACCGAATCATTAATCATACGGACCCGAGGGCTGTTAAAATGTGTTTGATGGGTTTTTTGAGTGACGCAAACGTGCCATTGTTCTCTCGTACCTCACCTTCCCTCCACCCTCTTCTGCCAATCTCTCCTCCCTCCCTGTCTTTTATTCTCTATTATCTTCTCCACCTACTGCTCCTCCTCTTTTGCCTCCTCTGTTAACACATCCTTTCCCTACCTTTAATTTCCTCCTGGTAGGCTCTTACCGTACCCGAGAGCCTATTCTTGCTTGGTACTGACCTAACAATCAGTTAACTAATGAATTAATCAGTCACAGGTATGGTACTCAATAATATTAGTGCTGATTGTTTTATGATAATGCTGCATGGCACCGCAGTGATCATGACGCTTACCTGCCACCTAACCTTCCCCTCCAATCTCCCTCCTCGCTCTCTCTCTCTCTCTCTCTCTCTCTCTCTCTCTCTCTCTTTTTTTTCATTCAGGTTCCTATCTCACCCATGAGGCCAGTGGGTTGGATGAACACGGTGAGGTGCAAGAGGCCTTCCTCAATGGGAACGACGCCAGCCAGGGCAAGAAGGAGTACCTACTGCAGCCCTTCTCCTTCCCTATACCCTTCTCTTCTGACCTCAACCCTCTATCCCTTCCTCTCCCCGTCTCCCTCCTTATATACAGTATATACACACACATACCCACATACACTTCTATACAACACGCCATAACAGGCGGCCTTCTGAAAACGACTGTATACAGATACTGCACACAGCCAGTCCTGCTTCATTCCACCCCACATCCTCACATCTTCCATACACGCACACGCACACAAACCCAGAGACAGACCGAGAAAAAGAGAGCCTATAGACCCACCAGCCATTAACGACTGTGCCATATACTGTAAGTCGGAGAAACTGGGAGAAAATGGAGAGAGTGAGAGAGCGGTGGGGTGGGAGAGGGTGAGGTGTATGTAGGCAATAACAAAATTATGCCATAATTATTTTGATCGAGAGGGTTACAAAGAAAACCGCACTCTGCCCATGCATCCACCATGGGAAGGGGAAATTAGAGCAGATGACTGCTAATTCCATGCCTGGAGAAAACCATCCATTTCACAAAGCTCAATCTTTAACCATGGAGACAGGGAGCAGTGTGTGAGAAGGGGAGGAGAGGGGCAGAAACCTGACCAGGTTTTACTTGAGCGCCCGCACGAGAAAAAAATTGAAATTTTTAAAATTACAAAGTATCTTGCCTGCTAGACAGTCAGAGTATACTCCCTTTAACAACACTGGAGTGTGTGTCTTATCCCGGAAGTATCCATACTTATGAACAAGCTAATGTCCTGTTTCATATCCCTGTTGCGCTTCCACAACACTCTAGAAGGAAAAAATCAGCTTTAGTGATTTTTTCCCTTTCCTCTCACTGTAACAGTGAGGGAAAGGTGGTTCTTCTATCAATTTACTCCCTCATCTCCTTCTTCCTCTCCGTTCACCTGTTCACCATCCTCTCCCCTCTCCTTATATCTCTCTTTTCTCTGCCTGTCCCTTCAATCGCTCCTCCTTTGTTGGCTCCACAATGAGGATTTAGTGTTGGGCTTCATTCCCGATAAAGAAGAAAGGGGAGTTATGATTTCAGTTAAGGTAATAAAGAAAAGCTTTAATTATTTTAGAATGTCACAGAGGATAAAAGGTTTAAAAGTCTGTTAAGAAGGGGCAAAGGAGCTATAGTAAATGGAATGAATGGGAATATAATGGTGGATATTTTTTCGAATGCTACCACACTATGCAGATACATGCACACATTCATAATGTGACAGTAAACATGTTGATAGAACAAGCATACATATCTCTGAATTCATTTGCATAAAAAAGAAACAGCAACATAAATTAAATGAAACTTTGCAGCGTGTTAGCTTACTATTGAAACGCACAGAAACAACTATACTAACACAGAATATTAGCCTATAGAGGCAAAGCCGAATAAACTAATGTCCAGTGATCTTTAAAGAAAATAAAGAAAGAAAAAATCATTTGTCTTTAAGAGAAACTGAGGTCTTATTGATTTTTTATTAATTATTATATTATTTAAATAATTATGATTGTTATATTGTTTATTATAATTGTTGTTATTATTATAATTGTAAATGTTAGCAATTGTACACTTCCTATGGTTTGTTTTGGTCTCACTGTAGAAATTGTTGCCTTTTTTCACTCTTTCCTCTTATCTTCCCTTCCCAGCTCCTTTCTCTCTCTCTCTCTCTCTCTCTCTCTCTCTCTCTTTCTCTCTCTCGTCTCCTGTGCCTAGTCGTTCTCTCTTCTCCTGTCTTCACCCTTGTTTATTTTAGAGTCCATGTGTCATTGTTGATATATAGCTAACTATTTCTTTTATAGGGGAAAGATACAAAGCACGACAAAATAAAAAAAGAGTTCAAAATAACCCTGGGATCAGACTGGTTTTGGATGTATTTACCAAAATTAGTGCAGGTGCTGTTTTTGAAATCCTGTGAAAGAGAACAGGAGACTGAGCATATGATTAGATCAATGGGAATAGTGGTGTTATAGGTGGGGAGATAAAAGATGAAGGCGGTGGAGTCGGGGCACCAGCTCATTCTCGAATAAATAGAATAAATAAAAACAGAAGGTTCTGTGGTGCTGCTAATGAATCATAAGAACAGATAGTGGAGAAGAAAGGTGACAGGAGGGTTGAGTCAGATGCACACAGAAAATATGACTCTGCCATTAACTTCCACGTAATCAATACCCGATTCTGCTCTAGGAGCACTCCAATTACGTCCCATCTGTGCACAGGGCTAGATTTGAAAGTCAGCCGGAGGTCGCTAAGATAGATCGATGTTTCTTCCATCGATGGTAAGGCTCCACGGTCGCCTCAAGGTCATAAAGACAGATTGTCAAACCGGCAATCAAAGTAATGACTTGCCAGGCGCTTACTTGTGCGCATGAGTTGGACACTCTGGCCAACAAACAATTCACATACACACGCATACACACGTGAAATAACGGCAGACATATCTTCAGTTTATGATGACGCAAAGGTAGCAGGTAGTCCCTGCTATCAGACCCACTGTGGTCATGGGTACAAAACTGAGAATGTTGTCCCTTTATATGTCTTCAAAACAGAAGCGCGTGGTCCTTCC
>BRZM01003902.1:15664-30185 GCA_033238685.1 Lates japonicus
TTGATGTCTTTGGATAGTTACGTATTAGCGATCTGTGGCCCAGTTCAGTAACCAAAAAGCAACATGCGCAGGTCAAACAACTACTATCAATGGTGTTTCAGTCTTACTGATCAACAGCAGCAACTGCCTGTCATTACCTTCAGTTAAATATGGACACACAGGTGTGTTTGCGTGTTGTGCGTGTGTGTCTGTGTGTCTGTTAACCTTGTGCTGTGGTGGTGAATCAAAAGAGCATTTTAGCTGGCAGGATATGAGAACGAAATGGTTTCGGTGTTGGTGTGGTGTTAGCCTGGGCTTCGCTGTATGCTAAAGGCGTTATCAGCATCTGTTTTCACTTGGAGTTATAGGAACCCCCACCGGTGCCTGCATTCTAACTTATTGTTTCACAAATAGTGATAAATCTAGTTTCCCCAAAACTGACAGAAAAGCCAGAAGAGTGGAACATTCTTTGATTTTTCTGCAGGTCAGTTATCTGAAATGGAGTAGACCTGTTTCAAATTTGAATTGATTTATAATTATTCTGTTTTCCTACGTTTGTCTTCCTGCATCTCCTTCTTTCTTCTCTGTGTCTGTGCTCGCTTTACCTGGTTCCTCTTCCAGGAGCCACCAGGAAAACTGACAGTGGCTAGCCAGATGAAACAGGTGACACTCTTTTCTACCTGCTGCTCTTTCCCGCAGAGGGCGTCACGCATTCACCGCCAGCGTTCACCTCATGAAAAACACCAGTCAAACACTAAACACCCGCTTACCAGGTTTTATACTCTTCTACACAAGCACTAATGTATTTGGTTAACAAGTGAAATACCAGAAGAACTCTAGGTTAGTTTACTTCCACAGCTTTTGTCACTGCAGAGATAGTCTGCTTCATGTTGTGCTTGCATACAGTATCTACCTAGTTCATTAATCTGTTGTTTAAAAACATTTAGGTGACAACTCTTCCTTGTTATTGGTTGCATCACTGATCAGACCAGAATCCAAAGTGTTTTGTCAGTGCTTAAAGGGCTTTTGATGGAGGGTGTTTCATGAAATCGGCGAACTTGAGTCGTTAGATTTGCAAAAACTGCATCTCCACTGTATTACTGTAGAATACATTAAAGTACTGCCAGCTATGCTCTTTAGATTCTCAGAGATCAGCATTTATGCATATTAAGGTGGTGAATAGCAACTATGGTGTAAAACAGGCTGTTATCCAAGCAGTTTTACTGCAAATATGTTGCATCACAGTGGGTGGGTGCGCTTATTTAAAGCCCTTTAAAGGCCTCCTCTTAGTAAAGGAGCAGATTTGGCTTTAGTATTAATCCGGCCTTGCATGAAGAGATGGCAACATTAGAGGATATTTAGCCTGATTGGCTGAAACTGGGTTACAGGGATTGGGAAAGGTACTTAATTATGGCTGTTGCTGCAAAAGTTAGTTGTGTGAATATGTGTATCTCTCTGTACACCATGCAATACTTGTATATATGGATGTGCATTGATTGTGAACAAAAGTATTTCACACATTATTACAGATGCACATGCATCATTGTGTCTCAGACAGTCTTGTCTTCAGCTTCTTTTCTGTAAAATGAGTTGAACATTACAGTTGTCTCCGTCTACAATGTGCAGAGTTCTCATGTTAGGCAATTGGTGCATATGGTCATTGTTGTTTCTCAGAGTTGGAATGCTTTGGTTCCGCTTTCAGGTCTGGCAGGTAATTTAGGTTAGAATGCAGCATTGGCTAAGAAATTCCTCCTCAAAGAGAAATTGGTTAAATACTTGCAGGTTTCCTGATGGCTATCACTGAATGAGAACCTCTGAGAGAAACTAGAGATGTAGATAAGAAACCTGTTGAAATACTGACACTGAGGCAGTGTGTTCCCTGTTGACCAGAGTAAATGAAGAATTTAAACAAATGTGAATGTTTTGCAAGCCTGACTATGGCACTTACTCTCCTGACCACAACCAAACTAATTGTTTTAAACCTTTCAGTAACTCGCTGTTCGTCAGAGAAACCAAGGAATTACGCAGCATTAAAGTCATGAAGAAATCTCTCCACCTCAGCAAAAACATGATAATGAGAAAAGAGAGCAAAGGTTTTCAAGTGTCAGGTGTAACGTAAAAACAAAAAGTTAAAAGAGCAGATGGGAACAAAAACAGCAAAGAAGATAAAGTACAGTACTTTTATGCTGTCAGTGCTTATAGTATAATATTGACTCAACACAGTGGTTAGTAGTTTTCATACTGCAGATTATAAACCAAGGCTGTGGTGCAGATTGAAGATGTAATATCTTGCTTTACTGTGTTGCAGGCATTGCATGCTTGTTTGTGTCTGTTGTCAAACTGCAAAGCTAACTGATCTCACAAACACGTGTTAGCTCATATAGGAAATGAAATGAAGAAATTAGGGGAGAAGTTGCATAAGTTGAATTTCAGAAAGGCCCTGACCTTTCTGCTGTTTGTTTGTATTTTTAATGTTTAGGAATGAATTGATTGCTGTAATTTCTGTTGTTCGAGGCAAGAGCCGGCCAACTAAATACTAAAATATACAGAAAATATATACTATAAAGAAAAGCTAGCACAAAACAAGTGTAATTAGCTCTCAGGCTTTGAACACAATCTATAGATGTAAAATATGATGTGTGTTGGGATTTACTGCTCAGCCACACAATAAACAGTGATTGCCCTCCTCCTGTTTGTCTGTCCCACCCTGACCACTGACCCAATCATGTGACCCTGACCTTAACCCTGTGAAGAGCATGCAGCGGCAGCCCGTCCATACCATTAGTTAACGATGACGTCACAGCTGCATGCCCAGTGCCATAACTCTGCCCCTGCATGATGCCACAGCAGCTCAGCCACTCTCAATCTATGATCCTGCCTGAGAATGGCAAGGTACTCACCCACAGAGCACATACACCAGCCTGCAACTGCAGGAAACACTGCAGATAAATACAACAGAGGGAACACTGCACTGGTACACACACACAGACATATTCAGACAAGTGCCTGTACATGTCCACTTCCTGTCTTTCAGCTGGTCCAGCAGTGCAGGGATTACCTCCTGTACGTGACCAATATCGCTCGGGAGCCTCCGCCTCCGGAGAGTTTCCAGACAGCGATATGCACACCGTGAGACCACACTGCCTTTTTAATTTATAAATTAATATACCAATGATATTTTACATGAATTGGACTATACTGACAGATAGAACCTATGCCAATAAAAGACTAAACATCTGTCTCTCTGTTCTCTTTTTTTCAGTAGTTTGTTCCTCACTGTCTTTATATACTGTATCAACTTATAACTTCATATATTTAGTATTAATTCTGTTCTCCTGCACCTTTAAACGGGGCATACCGCAGTGGGGGATTTTAGAGTAGCTCCCTCCTGCTATTTTTTTTGAATGATGTAACAGTCAAGTTACAAAGTTCGCTTCAGATGCTGTATGTTACACAAAAGAAAAGCCCTGTGCTGTACCAATGTTAACATTAAACTTGTCCTCATACTCTTATTACTGAGTGATAACATTAGTGTGAATATTAGTTAGAATACAGCAGATTTTAATTTTTAAACCTTTTCATTGTAGTTTCAGAGTTGAGAAAGCGGGTCTCTTGAACAAGACAAAATTGCAGAAGGAGGCCGGAAACTGAGGTGAGACGTCAGGAGGCTGCCCTATTGAGACAGAAAAAGTTGAATTAGATTGCACCTGTTTTTATGAATATAGTGAATGTAGGCATGTGTGATTTGTTGCCAGAAAACTGAGTCCATCCTGGGTCGTATGGGTCGTGAACAGTCTGGTTTTCTTCAAAGATCCTAAATCACAGACCCTTCCAGCTGGGTAAGAGCCAGACAGACCCTGTGCTTGGCTTGTTTTAGTCGAGTAATGTAGTGTACAAACGAGTTTTGCTTGTGTATACTCTTTAAAATAACTGGGTGGAAAATTATTGCATGAAGTTTGTAATTTCTGTTGCAAAATCCTCAGCAAACACTTAGTGTGAGTCACTTTACAAGTGCAGATGTTACTTTTCTGCAGGATGGGTGTCTCATTTACAATTAGAAAATAGCAACTTACCCAAGTCGCTGGTTCTGTCTGTTGCCCAAAGACTGAAGCTTTGACACAACTTATCACACAGCTGAGATGACAATATCAGCTCTTCTGTTCACAACCAGGTCATACAGACTAGCGTCGTGTTGTGTGTGTGAAAGGTGGTCAATCAAAAGTTGTGACTCATAAATTTGTGCAGCAAACACCCAACCAGAATGTTGAGAAAATGTCACAAACTGTTGTTTTGTGTGTGTTTGCTTGTTAATTGAAAAACAGAAACCAGGAAACAGCTGCCCCAGAGCAGGGTGGATTTGTGAGGGGAGCACATTGCACTGGGCCACCCAGGCTGTCCCAGCAAGAAGAATACCAAGGTGAGAAAACTTTGAGAAGCACATGATCTCAAAACGCCTCGTGATACATACGGGAGTGAAGTGTCCTTATCAGTGAGGGAAGAGTGGCTTTTCATCCCGGCCTCCGTCATCAACACCTTCAGGGAAGAAGAGGTTAAAAAGTAGTTTTGCTACTGAACAAGGCAGAGATTTAAGAGTTTAGAATCAGGAAATATAGCAGCGTGAAGAAATATATACTGAAAATCCGTGCGGGAGGTTCACGCACATTACATGGTTTGTGAATGTGTGTGTTTCAGCTGAGGACGGTGACAGGCAACGAGTTCTGCTGCATGTCAGAGACGGAGACTCTCTGATCAAAGAATGGTGCATCATTCAGAACGCCATCGACAGACTGGTGAGACCCACAAACACATAGCATGCACAGAGTTGTACTTTCAACTTACTACTTCGTCTTAGTGGCTGAAATGGTTATGGTTTCCTTTGATCAAAATAGTTTCAAACCCGCAGTATGAAAAGTTCATGCTCTACTACCTTTACTGACTGTTATCCACTACAATCTACGTAAGAGTTTCCAATCAATATTCCTATGCTTATCTTTGTAGCTTCTTTAGAAACTTAGTTTAGTTTCTACCCAATGCCTTTTGTTCTATTTAATGTCATTTATGCAATCTAAACCATACTTCTCATAAAAACAGAAACAGACATAAACTGCTTGCTTTAGGGGACTGGTAGACGTATTTTAGAATAAAAGGATGATGAAAGCAATTTAAATAACTGGAATTATATATGCTCAAAGAAAAATTATATATGTCTCTGTTAGAGCACTGAGAAGCCAGTTTGAATAAATGTGTTGATATATGTAAGAAATAGCACTGTTTTCACTCCCTCCTGCCTCCAGGACCGTGAAACCCGTTAGACAACGTCCTCTGTACTCTTTCTGAGGAGAGTGGGCAGGTGACAAGGGACCAGAGTGGAGATGAAGATGAGAGGAGAACGCCACGAAGTCATCACCATGATGCCTCTCATCGCCTCCACTCAGACTTCCTCCTTCAATGGTAGCCACACGAAACCATCCCTGCCCTCCGCTCCACTCTTTACTTGCAGCCTCTCACCCATCACACCTTTTCTTCTTCAAACTTCCACAGGCCTCTACATCCTCCATCCTCTCCTCCATCCTCTCCTCCATTCAGCCCACGTACATTTTCACACGGCCCCCGTGGCAGATAATCCCGCCATCGGTCCTGTCTCACCTCCGCCGTCGCCCGGCTCTCCCGCTCTTCATCCTCACCACCATCCCCTCTCATCTGCTCTCCTGCCCCGCACTGACCTCCTCCTCCTCCTCTTCCTCCTCCACCTCCTCCTCCTTTCCTCCCTCTGCAGTCCCTCGCTCGACGTCCAACCTGGAGAACACAGAGAGGAAGAGAGTAAAGACCCGGCTGAAGAAGCTGATCCTAAAGAGACCTCCTCTGCAGGCCCTGCAGGAGAAAGGGCTCACAAAGGTGAAGACTTCTTTTGAAGTTTTTGACTATTTGAATGCCTGTGTTTCCTTTATTCAGCAGCGTACAGCGCCACGGTGAGCGATACAGATACATGTTCTCTTTTGCTCAGTCATTAATATTACAGCTAAAACTATCGACCGTTGACTTTTATTGTGATGTTGAAGATATTTCCCCATTTAGCTGGTTGCCATCACAGTTGTGAGAGCAGACAAGAAATCTGTGTGTTTATCCTGCGCTGATGCCACATCTTCTACTGAATGTGAATCACTATCTTCCTCGTCTGTTTAGTAAGAGCTTCTCAAAAATGACAAAGGTTTTCACACAGCCTGTCTGCCGGTTACAGCACTGTTATGACATCTTTTGCACATCTTTCAGAATAACGAAAACAATCCCTGGGATGTTTGTGTCTTTTTTTTTTCATATGGGTCAGAGGATTTTTATGTTCCATGTTTGAAGCAAAATACATTTTAATCGTGTCATCATTTTCAAAAGGTGACAAAAGGAAAAGCTGGAATAAATGAGGAGAGAAACACACAGTGAATGCAAGTCAGGAGAAGTCACTGAAGTGTAAAAATGAGTGTGAATCACATGTGGGCTGACTGATAAGTTTGTGGTATTTCTGTTTCTGGGTAATTGAAAATTGCAAGTCAGAACTGTCTGAGAAGATGGACGACATCGGCCTCTGTGCGGTCACCTATCGTATTCGGCTCGATGGCACCATCAGACTACGACAGATGAAGATAGTGACTTGCAATTTTCAATTACCCGAAACACTTAGCACGCTAACTTATCAATCAATCACCCCTTGTATGCTGTAGGCCTTCACAGTTAACACATCTCAACCCAGGTGAACAATGTAGAGATGCAGTAGCTATAGTAGATGGTACAAGTAGGGGAATATCCTTGGAAGAATGATGTCAACCAGTAGAGTTTGGCATTTGTAGAATCCATGAGAATGAGCACTCAAGCTGCTCTGGAAGATCACGGTGAAACAAAATTACTAAATATGGATTCAAATCTTTTTTTCCCTTAAGATTTCTCACCTTCTTGCACATGGACTCTTTTACAGCACTTTTCTTTCTTCCTCTGAAAAGTTTAAACATGTTATTTGGTGTTTTTTTGCCACATTATTAGCTGAAAAAAACCATAAAGCATTTTTGAGGTATTTCTGGAAGAGTGGTGACACAAATAGAGGAAGAAAGACGTGCAGCAAAGATTACTGGTCGGACTCATTTGCAGTTTGATGTTGCAGTTGACCTCTTGGCCACCAGGGCGCTCCAACATCTCATATGTTTACAAAGATAAACCAGTTATTTTGTTAGTTTGAACAGCTACAGCTTCCACAAGGCTTTAACAGCACACTGATCGGGGCTTAATGGTTTAATGTGGCCTCAGGTTCACCCACATATTGTTTCCTGCAAGTCACTGGAACATAAGAAGAAGTTCAGATAAATCATGAAGCATCTGTAGATTTAGAATTAAAAAGATGATTCTACACAGACTTTTCCAGCTACTATGAAAGTGGTTGAAAATAGAAACCAAAGCTTTCATGGCTGAATATGGTTCAGTTAATTGCAGCGAGCTCATTCTTTTTTATAGAGATAAAATAATGTGATCATACAGCAGTATCATGGTGCTGCACTCTGGAGCTGAGGATTGCATATGATTTTTTACACCTTATAGAATATACAGTACATGGGGTTGTATTGCATCATCAAGCGTGAGCCTACATCTCTGCTGGGAACAGAGTCAAATGTGGAGGTTTTCTCCCACAGCGCACCGTAAATTTATCACTAGATTAACTTAAGATTGTAGCTCTTACATCATGTCTGTTATCTGAGGGAAAAAACACTTCTGAACAGACTTAAAAAGTGTGTTTGTGTGTGTGTGTGTTTGTGTCCGTCTGTCATGGCTCCTCAGATCAGGTGTTTGGCTGTCGTCTGGAGATGCTCTGCGAGCGGGAGAAGAACACCGTCCCTCGCTTCGTCAGGCTTTGTACTGAGGCTGTGGAGAGGAGAGGTACAGTCACTGCAGACAGCTGAGCTCCTGCTAAATACCATTCTCAACTTAAAGTGGACACATGAGAAAACAACCTCAGTCCTGTTTCAAGCACCAGTCACTTGACAGCAGTTTACAGAAAAATGTTTTTGATCGCCAAAAGGAAACGCACAAATTAAGAGAAGGGCTCATGACAGCTGCCAGAAAGAGAGAGATGGAAATGAGAGAAAATGGAGTTGTTTGGGAACTGTTGAGAAACAATACTGCAAATGAATATTAAATTCACACAAAAACATCTGTGTTTTGACCACGAGGGCTTTAAAAACCTGGTTTTGATGATTTAAATATTTCCAGGGAGCAGTTTCAGATTGAGACATTTACATTCAAGGCTGTGACAGACTGAAAAACTTTTACGAGAAAGTGGCTAAACTGCATCTGCAAAAATAGAAAGAGGAATTATTTTGATGGTTCTCGTTGCTACAGTGTGTAATTACTGTAGAAGAAAAGAAAGAGGGTAGAATCCTTTGTCTTCAGCGAAGTGTGTTATTTCAAATACATACTAACAGACAGTGTCTGTCCTGGACGAGAGATCTGTCCTGTGTTTCTCTTGTTTCCTGATAAAGACTTTTTTTGTGGTTTTGCTTTATCTGAAATTAGGGTTTAAGGATAAAGGGTGCCTCATGTTAAACAGATAAAAGCTGCAGCTAACTGTTATTTTCATTATCAATTAATCTGCCAGTTTTTTTTACTTAATCAAGTCGTCATTTATAGTGTGTCAGAAAACAGTGAAAAATTTCCGTTGCAGTTTTCCCAGAGCTGGAGTAGACCTTTTCTTATTTTGGGCGACCAACAGTCAAAAACCCAAAGATGTTAAACAAATTTGTGATTTCATATAGTTCAAATTGATTTGATTTGACGAATGAAAAGTCAGTGACTGTGAAGCTGTGTATTTTAAACATAGAGCGATCTGATAGGATTTTAACAATCAATGTTATAAAGTTTCTGTCATTGTACACCAGTGTGGAAAAAGCAGAAACACACTATCATAAGACTTCATCGAGAACACTTTGAAATAGTAAGAGGAAGTTTAAAAATATTCATGGGGGCTGGGGCCTTGTGATCATGCAAATTCAGACTTTTTTTAACGTCTAAAAGTGGCAGAATGTGCTTTTGCTTACACAACAATACAAATTCAAATCAGACAAAACAGTTTGTGTAATATTCCAGTTGTGTTTTACCCCCAGCCTCCTGATGTCTCAGTAGATTCCTTGACATGCTCCTGGAGATCCACTGGTCTGACGACTGTGTCTCTGTGTGGTATGTTGCAGGACTGGACACTGATGGCATCTACAGAGTATCAGGAAACCTGGCAGTGATTCAGAAACTACGCTTCCTGGTGAACCACGGTGAGGATGAAGGGGGGGAGGAGGGGAAAAACTGAACAGCATCTGATGATTAACGTTGATAAATTCTTATCTGATGATGAGACCGGGGAGGAAAATGTGAAGGGTGGAGAAAGGTGGGGGCAGGTGGAAGTTTAACGTTCCTGGCGTTTGTCAGAAATCAGGTGATTTTTATCTGATTCACCTTTTGCCATCTGATGCTGTTTGGTTCATTCTGATTACATGCAGTGATTGGTAGAGAAAATACCAGACATTTCACACACATGAACATTTTTGTTTTCAACACACACTCACTTGAAGTCTGTCATTGTCTCGTCCTCATGATGAAGTGGGTGGTGAGGAAAGCCGACTGAGTAACTGTTGGTTTTTGCAGAGCGAGCGGTGACTACTGACGGCCGTTACATGTTCCCAGTGGAGTTGGTACAAGGTAGATTCAGACGGACGAGGAGAACAGCCACTCTCTCGTGTTACCTACCTGGCCTGCTTGTTTTTGTGCGTTATGTGTTGCATAATGTGAGCACCTCAGTCAAAAACCACCCACCCACAGGCTGACATGCAGAGCCGAGCTGCAGCGCAGACGTTGCGCTGAACAGTTTTGGTGGTTGTGCTACCATTTGCTTAATGTATGTGCGTCCCTTAGGCTTTTCTGCTTTAAGTTTTCTGATGTAATAACACGCAGCAGGTTGTACAGCGAGCTCTCACACAGTCCATGGCTGCCATCAAGTGGACGAAATGGAGAATCAGCTGCTTGTGTGTTGTGAAGTGCTCTAATCCCACAGCAGTAGCTCACTGACTAATGTTTCTCATCATAAAACATCAGAGATTATACTTGTTTACACCAGCAATATTAACCTAATTGACACTGATGTCAAATTAAAGCTCTTGATTTTTTTTCCCTTTGGTTTTTATGATCCAATTTGAGGGGCATTGGTCAGACCTGGATTTTTAAAAAGTAGTGTGCTTTATGCTGTAAGTGTGTGCATGCTTGTGTGTGATTTAGAGTGTGTTTGTGCTTCTGTCGTCTCACAGAGCATCTCTATCTCCCTCCTGCAGCTACAAGCCTTCATGTTCCGCCTCAGCACTGACGTGAATTCTCGCTCTGCTCTGTTTACGTTCTTCACTAAATGACGCTGTGACCGTAACTCCACTTTGTTTCTCTCTCCTTAAATTCTAACTCGTTGTCTCTCTTTTTCATATTGCCTCACTTTTCGTTCACTTCCTCTGACCCTGTCTGTCTGAATTTCTCCCCGTCCCCTTCATCCTCACCTCCCTTACCCTCCCTCCATCCTCCCTGTCTCTCAGAGGAGAAGCTGAATTTGGACGAGAGTGAGTGGGAGGACATTCATGTCATCACGGGAGCTTTGAAACTTTTCTTTCGCGAGCTTCCCGAGCCTCTGGTGCCCTACGGCTTCTTCACAGACATCGTGGAGACAGTCAGTGAGTGACCCGTTTCAGACTTCAGGTTTCTTTACACCCTCCCCCCTTAATGCAGTGTCTGGGCATCATCTCGTCCCAGCTTACACTGTTTTATTAACTAAAAAGCAAATAATCACATTTATATTTGACATTTTTATAAGACACAGTTTTCCAAGTCCAAATATTAACCAATATTCTTTGTCTTTTATTTGACTGAGGGAGGTTACGTGTAGAAAAGTCCCGGGCTGAACTCCGTATGAAGATGTTGCAATTGTCTGATCAGCATTTTAAACATCTAGGCCAGCAGGACATCCGCACAGGACCCTGTTTTAATCTCACCTTATTATTTTTCCGCTGATGTTGTTTAGTCACAACACTGTTGTGGTCTTAGTCAAAACCAGAGCCATGTTGGTTAGGGAGTTCACTTCCTTTCACACTTTGAGCTGCAGTGAAAGTCATGTTTTTCTTACAGAACTAAGTATATTTACAGCACTTTTTTTTCCAACTTTAGAAAATGTTGCTCAACTCTCTCTTTCTATATGGACACCATAAAAGAAAATGATGCCTCCCAAGACGAAAATTGTATGAATTTCAAGGCGAGAGAAGAATAATTATATACTGACGCAAGTGGAATTTATTGAGCAGTGTTGAAGAATCAAGTGATGGCTTTACTGCAAATCTTCACGTTTCAGCTTCACTTCTTCGCTCACCCCCCCCCCGTTCAAATGCAAAGTTATTTACAGGATAAGGCTGGTGTTGTTCTATATATATTTTAAATCACATGAAAAGACCAAAACCAACAACGCGTTAGTTTGTTTTTCAAATACTTTACGACTTCCTTTATCCTGTTTGTGGCACTCAGCCCAAAGCCTTTTCACTCCTACTGAAGACATAAATCTTAAAAAATGTGCCACAGATATAGTGTTAGTTTCCTTTTTTACAAACACTCACTAATTTCCTAAAAAAGGCGCTGTCGTTTTTAGAAGATGCTTCTCAGACGGGAGTAAAAAGGGTTTTTTGGTGATAAATACATATTCTGTTTGCTAGTGAGCAGGATGGTGTCTGTGGGATTAACTCGAAATAAAATAGAGTTCCCGGGTTCATTGTAATGAAGAAACGTGTCACTCAGCGCAGCGGCGTGGCTCAATTATGTTTTTTAATCATGTTCAAACAACAATGTACAGTAGACTAAATCAAATCAGGCAGACACTTGTTGGCAGGATTAATTCACTGATCACACTTTTGATCTTTTCATGGGATTTGTTGATACTGAGAAAAATATAGAATATCTCCACACTTTTCCTTTATCTACAGTAGTATGTGTTTATCAGTTAAGTTTCACGTGGTACATCAGTGTATCATGGCATCTTTTACTCATCCTAAAACAGCAGATAATGTAGCATTTCAAAATAAATCATTCAGTCAGAAAACTTGCATGTTAAGGGGAAAAAAACTAAAAAAATTATCAATGTATTCTGAGCATGAACACAGTTTCTTATCAATCCGTGGGAGACTGTGTGAGCAAAGAAGTGATCAGCAGTTCCCTGTTCATCAAACCACAGTGTTGATAGTGATAGATAATTGCAAGCAGCTGCATCAAATTAGATAGTGGATGCTAATAAAGTGCAATGTGATATCAGTTAATGGGTGTAAATCAGGTTTCGGGTGCTAATAAAAGTAGACGAAATATGATGCAAATTTACTGTGATCTGACGTGCCTGTTGCTCTGTGTTTGCAGAGATGTCGGACTACATGGACAAAGTGGACCGTTTGAAGTGTCTGGTGCTTAACATGCCTCCTCCGAACCACGACACGCTGCAGTTCATGTGCCGCCATCTCAAACGGTAAGAGGATGAAAATGAAACGACGCGCGGTACATCTCTGCTGGGGTTTTTTTTTTTTTTTTTTTTTTCTGTCTTCATCTCTGCTTGTTTCCATTTAGTCCTGACAGTTTCAGCGCCGTTTCATAACGCTGAATATTCCCTCGGCGCGTTTTCAGCACGAGAGAGTGAACCAGATGCCCTTGTAGGAAGAATGAAATCTCCCGCTTGTAACTTTTCTTTTTAAATCTGACCACAAGATGGGGTAGTTCCCTTGTTGTTCTCAGTAATTTTCTGTCAGGGATTCTTTGGCCACGGTTCTCAAAGCATGCCAGCGCTGTACCAGGATCACACTGTTGTTAAGTTTGGGTCCCTGTGAAGATGAAAAGGCTGGAGGAAGATGAATGGTGTACAATGTTCTGCGAGCCAGTTCCTTTTACAGTACATAAAATGTGTGTTTTTTACCGCCTATGGTTTTTCCTTCCACTCCAGGGGTGAGCGATCGTGTTCTGAGGCTGATGTTTGTGCCAGGGTGTGGTGGGCCCCATGAATTTGTCAACTCTGTGTCTTTCTCTCATTTTCTCTCCGCTGTCATTCCTTTCCCCCCTCGTTCTGTTTCTCATTTATTATCTCCCTGCTCAATCACCTCTGTCGCCTCCTCCCTCGCTGGCTTCCTACCTTTGTTTCCTTACTTCCTCCTCCGTCCTCTTCCTTCTCTTTTCACTCTCCCCTTCCTCTTCCTCCCTTCTTCCTCCTCTTTCCATCCCTCTCTCTCCTTTTTCTCTGTCGTCCTCCTCCTCCTCCTCCTCCCTCTGCCCCCCCCCCCCGTCCCGCTCTCCTCCTTGCCTCGAAGGTCCCATGGGAGCCTTGTGGTTCGTCTGCTGGAAGGCATACCAACACCACCGCCGCCACCACTGGAACCTCTCTCTTTTCTCTCTCCTCGCCCTCTCCCTCGCTCGCTCCGTTTTTTTCTCTTCCCTCTCTTCTCTCTCTCTCCCTTTTTTCCTCCTCTCTTTTTAATGTGGAAGTTTTGAGCAATTGCTGGCTGCTTCTGTGGCTTGGTGGGAATGGCATTTTTAGAAGAATGCCTCATGCTGTGGCTTTAACCCATTCCTGAGTCCCCCCCGATCACACACACACTCAAAGACACCAACATAGGTGGATACAGGCGGTGGACACTTGTGTGCAAATATCCATGTTGTAAAATGCAGATACACAGGCATGAACATGCAAAAACAAGATGGACAAATGCAGATTCTTTTAGTTGCTGTCCTGGGTTTGTTAGGATTATAAAGATGTCACATGCTCACCACAAGAATGAAGCGGTATGGCCAGATAACAGTCATCTATATGCCTGAAATCCCAAACATGAACCTAAACAAGACCAAGAGTCTGCAGCCATGTTAGCAGCTCTGTGAGCCTGTACTCTGCTTTGAGCTGGATGCTAAAATCAGCATGCTAACATGCTCTTATTAAGAAGGTATAATGTTTACCGCCTCAGTATAGTGTGTTAGCATGCTAACATGTGCTAATTAGTGCTAAACACAAAGCACAGCTGAGAATATCATTTGTTTTCTACATGTGTGTTAACTCGTGTCTTTAAATTCTGACCTGATGATGGTGCTAGCTGAAAAGATCACCAGACGTACATTACAACTCACTCTGAGCAGGGACATGAATGTCTCAACCAAATTTTATGGCAGTCCATTGAATCGCTGTTGAGATATTTCGCTCAAAAACCACAAATGTCAACCTCATGGTGGCTCTTGAAGAAGTTTCAGGGGAACACCAAAGTCATTAGGATTCATCATCTGAAGACTATTAATGTCTACCAAATTTCAAGACAATCCATCCAGTAGTTGCTGAGATATGTCACTCTGGACCAAAGTGGTAGACTGACTGACACTGCCATCCCTACAGCCATATGGCTAAAATTAAAGCTTCCTTTATTTGGAACCATTTCTGTTATTTTTGTTGACATTTTAGGTGTCATTAAAAACTGTATGTTCC
>BRZM01003904.1:0-19629 GCA_033238685.1 Lates japonicus
AAGAGAGTGTCGCAATGGACCGTATCCAGAGAATACTGGGGGTCCTTCAGAATCCACTCATGGGGTAAATACTTCAGAATATACTTCGACGTCTGCTGGTCGTCTTTGTTTCCTCAGCTTTCTGTTTTATTTTTTGTCCAAGGCAGCCTGATCAGATAGAAATGATGATTGCAGCCACATGTCAGATAAACAGCAGTTAAAACCATTAGAGGCTGATTGAATACAGTCAGGAATGTTTGTCAGATAAAATAGTTGTGGATGCACGTATGGTCACACTTTATAGTATGTATGAATGTATCTTAACATGTATCTGTAAATACATACAAATACAAATAATAATAAAATAAATAATAAATAATACATTTTATAATTTTATAATTTAAATAATTTCCTTTTTACTTAAAACAAAACCAAACTTCTTCAATGCATTGTTTTTTGTTTTTTTTACAATTTACTTAAGATTTTATCATAAAGCCTGACATCACACCTCAGAGTTCCTCTAAACTCAGTTCACAATTATCAACACTATAATGTGATCTTCAATAATGTCAATCTGATGAGAAACAACAGGAAACAAGTGGAAGAATCTGATCAAACATTTGATTCCAACTTTCAGTACTTGACAGTTGTTGATGCTCAGTTTTAATTAATAATTAAGTATACAGGGTACAGTATACTGGGCCTGTATACACAAAGCATTTTATCTAACCACTAAGAGTGCTCCTTTATTCGCTCTAAAAGGTTCTAACTAAAGGTTTTCTCCTCAGTCCCATTCACAAAGCTGTTAGACCAACCTTTACTGAGCCTAATTATGACATACAAATGAAATAATAATGGATCAGGAGCATTTTCTGTACGTTGGTGTGATAGAAACAGGACAATCAAATTTCACAATAAAAACATTCATTTGATTCCCAGCGGAGATGAAATCTAACTGATTGTGTTGTTTGGGTTGGAGATGTTAGTGCATCACAGTTATTATAATTGACGCAGTGTCTTTTAAGTAATTCAGCATCATTTAAGGTTTCTAAAACACTGTGACATGACAGCAACTGCTTTTATGATTCTTTGTGATTTGGTCTTAGTGAGTTTGGAGTCCTCGCCACTACTTTTAACCTCACAGACTTAGGTGCTACTTTTAGTGCTAAGTGACTACTCATAGTCTAAAAAAAATAACTAGAAGTCCTAAAGTTAGGGTTAGTTTGGAGTTTCACCTGAATTGGCAAGTCAGGAGCTACTTTTAGTCTTAAGATGCTTTGTGAACACTGGCACAGATGTTTGATCATGTTAGTCCACAGTCACTGACGTAAAAATGACTCTATCTTTACGACTTGGAGAAAACAAAACCTTAATCTCTCATTTAACTGTAACAAAGAGGGGTTTTTGTTTTCATTCCAATATTAATAATTTGAATTACAAACTTTCAGACATTAAACCAAATATATTTGGTGTTGTTGAAAAGACAGATTTCTCTCAGACTTATTCTTCCCTGCATCGTATATTCTTTCAGGACTTTCTTTGACCCTCCAGTAACGTCACAGACATGAAATACGGCTGATAAACTTCAAACAGGCTGAATACACAAATGATAGGAGGCTGTTTCCAGCTGCTCTTGATCATCAGTAAAGCTTGTCTCAGTCTTTGATGCCTAATGGGTGGAGTCGTATATGAGGCGACGTGACGTTTGTTTGACAATCGCAGGAAAACATTTGAAGGTCATTTTATACACTTGTCTGTGATTTACAGCTCATACGACTCTCTCAGGACTGAACAGACTCAGCTCTCTGCAACCACCTGCTTCTCTGTGTAGATTAAAACAAATGAGGGGAATTATTTGTAAAGAATATTTGATAAAATTGAAGTTTCCTGCGAAGCTCTGAACTTTAGCAGTTCCTAAACTCTGATTCTCTGTTTCTTTACATTTTGAATAAAAGAGTCTGATGGAAACTGGATTTTTGAGGCTGAGAGGGATATTGATATTTAAGTATAATAATAATAGTGACTTTTATTTACACACATAAGATGAACAAACATTTTGTGACCAAGACTTTGGTATATCTTAGCTGAATATTAGACTTAATTATTACATATGACAGTTACAAGAAATATAAGACATCAGTAATTGAAATTTAAATGATTTAAAATCTAAATAAAAGACATTAAACAAAACTATAAAGAAGTTCAACGTCTTAAACTTATCTGTGTCGCTCAAAGACAGGCGATGATGGATGATATAACAGATATTGTTTTCACAAAATCATTTTGACAGAGCAACGTCCAGTAGAAAAGGTCCAGTAATGGTGTAACTCTATCACTCACTGATAGTCAGTCAGTCAGTGATAGATATTTGTGTTTGCAGGGCTCTGCACACCAGGCCAGTTGCTGCATGAAGTGGGCATGAATGTCAGTTTCTGCTGTTGGAAATGAGTTTTCAGATGCTGTTGAATGATCCAGCAGTAGGTCAACTGTTCCCTTTGTTGGCCAAGAGGCTGACCTGCTTTCTTTGACCAAAGCTCATACTGTTCTGTAAAATTTTCAGTTTCTCCTGGTTTGACACATAAATTTGACATGTGGGCTGTGAAATGAAAGTCTATGTTTAACACAGTGCGTCTGAGCCGGACCACACATGGAGCACCGCCGTGTAGGTGGCATTAAATCTGTCCCAGTAATGTCCGATTTAACACACATAACGTCCTGCGGTGTGGGGAAAATATTCAAGTCATCAGCCACCGGAACAAATTGGATGTTTTTTTAGGCTCCAGTGTTTCACATTTGGTAGAATAAATGGCTGGGGTATGTCAACACAGGCAGCAAAACATGGCAGCAAATGCAGTGATGTTGGCAGAGAGGAAGCCGTAAAAATCAGTTAGTTGAGACACTAACAAGAGTAAAGCCTACATAGTTAGTCAGGACTGTATCTGCTGCTGATTTCTGAGTTCATGAATAGAGATGATTTAAATGAGTTGAACATGAAGGCCTCCAGGCTGTTCTTCTCTTTCTGTCAGTGATGAAATACATCTCAGTTCCCCACTTGTCTGTCCATAGTGAAGTTCAGTGTGTAATAAAACCTCCCTCTGTTAAACATGTTTTTTATTGTAGAGCTGAATCACCTCCTCTCTGCACTTGTGAGGCTGTAATGGATTCTCTTATTATTGTGAGGTGATTCACTGATGTTAAAAGAATCTAAACCTCTAAAGGACTGTAAATACTGTTCTGAAGTAAGCTGATCTTTAGAAAGAGTCTTTTACTTTTGTAAAGTTTTGAGTACTGGACTTTTACTTGTAACAGAGTATTTCTACACTGTAGCATTGCTACTTTTACTTAAGATGAGACACTACAGGCAAGAAATTTGAGATTTTGTCCTTTTTTTCTTCCACAACAGGTTTTCTTTCAGACTAGTGGAAAGAAAACATCCAAATTAAACATTTAGGAGTTTATTTCACTAGTCAAGTCAATTTTATTTATATAGCGCCAATTCACAATTCACTACATTTTGTCTATTTACATCTGTAAATTTCAAGGCCGGAACCTCAAAATGTGTTTTTTTTCCCAGAAATCTCCACTTAGGCAGCACTGCCATACTTTACCGAACTTTCCAGTTTTATTCTGAGAGGTTTTTTAGAGTTGTTTGTTGGTTATATGTCAGTCATAACCTGATTTATTTTAACATTTTATTGCCAAAAAATAGTGTAAATGTTTTTTTTTAAATGCTCGTTGACAGTATTTTCTGGTTTAAGGAGTGATAAAAAGAGATCTCTAAAATCCCCTCTGCAAAAACCTTTGGCTCTAATATGTCAACGAAATGAAACAAGAATTTTGAATCTTTATTCAGATTTCTGCATTTTTGCTGTGCATTTTAATTAGAAAAAGTCACAAAAACTGTAATTCAAAAAAGAGCTGTCTCAACGTAAATAAGAGAAGTTTCGTGGTGATATCGGTTAAACCTTTACCCTCTTCACCTGTAGTGTCTTGTCTTCAGTAAAGGATCTGAGTTCTTCTTCCTCCAACTGTTGGAATGTATGACGCTGTGTAGATGTTTATTTTTGTCACTGAGGTGTTTAGTGTGACGTCGAACAGCGTGGTGTGTGTGTGTGTGTGTGTGTGTGTGTGTGAGTGTGAGAGACTCTGTCCTGGCTGAAGTCGTTCATTTTTTTAAACTCCATCTCATGGCTGTGAGCAGAGGGGTGGAGCTGCTCCGGGGCTTATTGCTCTATTTATAGCCTGTGAATGGAACGAGGGCCTTCCCCCGCTGCCACGTGTGGGCTGCAGCCTGCCTGCATGTGCGCGCGCGCACGCGTGCGAAGGAGCGCCGCAGCGGCAGCAGCTCGCCGCGGTCACATTTTTCATGTGGAACTGAACATGCTCCACTTGTATTTCCTCCGTACACGTAATCACGTGATGCTCGTATGTGGATGTGTAGTCAGATAGCATCACACACGAAGACAGAGGAATGCGCGCGTGTGTGCACAGATCATCCTCACACTCACCCCATCGCAGCCTTTTCATTTATTCAGTCTTTGCACTATTTCATGTTGTCCGCCAATCAGATAAAGGCAGAGCGCTGAATGTGTTGGCAGAGGCTTTATGAGGCTTATGTAATGGCCATTGGCGAGACATCCCTAAGCCATCTGAGCTGCAGGGCGGCTCGACTCTGACTCTGTAATCTGCAGCTGAAAAACTCCTCTGCTGTAAAACTGCCACAGTCTGAGGAAACAAATGACTTCACCTCATCCTGTCAGCAGCACTGTACTCACATACTGTACTTAAATACAGTTTTGACGTACTGTTGTACTTTACTTGGGTATTTCTATTTTAAGATGCTTTATAGTTCACTACATTTCAAATGTAACTATTGTGTTTTTTACAGGTGTAGTTTTTATCTAAAATATATAAAGCACTGTACAATGCTCAAAATCTGCTTCTTATATTTTGTAACAACAACGTGTGAACACTGCGACAGTGTGAAAAGTGTTTGGTCTGCAGATAATTTTACTTGTTTTAGGAAAAGGTTTTTAAAGACTGGTGGTGCTGCCACTTTTACTTCACTAAAGAGTCTGAATACTGACAATGATACTGTTTTTTGTCTGTCTCTCTCTCTCAGTGGACGTTTCCTCAACATTATCCTGAAAATAGAGAAAGGCTTTGAAGTTGGTTTCCTCATAAACCAGATCTGCCCCAGACAGACAGCAGCACCCCAGCAAAGAAGCAGAAGGTAAATACGTTTATACAAGGATTAATCTATCGAATCAGTCACTTACAGCAACAATCATGATCATCTTTAATCAATCATTTGAGCAGCATCTACACAGAAACTCAGTCCAGCTTCTTAAATGTGGATATTTCTGGTAAATGAATCAATAATGAAAACAGTCATAAGATGCAGCTGTAAAAAATAACAAAGACAAATATCCTGCACACTCAAGTTAATGTGCTGTTTATGGAGATAGAGGGTCTAAATTCTTGGTACTGTGGCTGTGATGGTAGGAAGAGAGCCGTGAATCAGATTATGTAACAGAATCCTGGAAGAGGACCCTGAAGATATTAATGTATTTTTACTGGAGATGATTTTCACCAGGCTCAGACTCTGATGAATCAATCCACAACTGGAAACTATGAAGCTGAATTTAACGGAGCATGTAGTAGAAGGATTTTACAGAACAGAAACATCTACAAACTGAGCGCATTGTTCTCGTCACATAACTTCTTCGGGGAAATGGATTTCTTCTTCTTTTAGAGCAACGTGTTCTGCTGTTTTCAGTTTCACAGGTTTGGCTAAAGATCATTAAAAACCGATCTGTTGTTTCTTTCCTGCGAATAATTTGCATGTCAGTATATACTTACACACAGAACGCAAACATTATGTGGTGAAAAGCGATGTAATTTTTTCCGGCGCTTTCACATCACAAATAAATATATCAACCAATCGCAGACTGCCAGAGGCTTCTCTGGGTCAATCCTCTGCCTCCTCAGATGAAGCGATAGCATCACCAGCAGGACCTAAAACTGTCAAACACTGACATGTCCTGAAGCTGCCGTGGTGGAGCTTCAGCTCTCGTATATTCAGTGTTTCGCATCGTTTATTAGGCATAGTGAGTAAAGGCCTTAAGTATGTGGTGCGGATTTGGGACACGCTTGTAGTTTATGAGTGACGCCTAACAGCCACTACAACAGCACAACACAGACAGACAGAGAATCATGGGAGATGTGGTTTGTTTAATTTATGCAGCTGCAGTAGTTTGAGAACAAAGCAACTGTAGTGTTGTGAAACATTGAGAAAAGATGGTGACACTGAGGCTGATATGATCCTCCTTCCTTCCTCCAGCAGCATCATAGCCGTGCCTCCCCTCCTCCACCGTCTCTCTGCTCCTCAGACGTCGAGCCAACGGCCTCTCATTTCTCCTCTCACCTCAAATGGCTTCACATCGGCTCCCTGAAAACTCCCGAATCAACGTTCGGCCAGCCCGCCGCCTCCGCCTCCCCTGCACCCTCTCGCTGCAGCCAGGAAGTGACCCAAGACAACGCCGTCTCCTCCAGCACTGACTCGCACACCCTGCGCCGCCTCAGTGCTAACCCCCGCCCGAGACAGGAGCCGCTGCCCTTCAAGATCAGCTCACCGTGTCTGGAGAGACTCCTGCAGGCGAAGGACAGCATCATCACTCCCAGGACTGTGGGAAACGGAGGTTGGTTGTCGTAGCTTCCCCACAGAGGACAGTTAATGGGCTGTGGGGAAATCAGTGGCTGATCTGAGGACAGATCTGCGTGAGACAGGATGTCCTCATTCATTCCACAGAGCCTGAAAATACTAAAAGGCCTTAAAACAAAGCATGTTTCAAAATCTTTTTTTTTTTTTTAATCTACAGCTCTGCTTTCAGGGTGTCCAAGATGAGAGTGACACCAAAATACCAGATGGGTTTTTGGTTAAAGTGAGTGCTGACTGTGGTCGCCTGTGAGAGGAAATGTGGAGCTCTGGGCTGAGTTTTCACTTGTAGTTTGACTTGGACGGATGTCATCCTCAAATGAGTCCAAAGGTTAAAACAACGTTGGCAGAGGGAGATTCATACTGAGATAGATTCCCTCAACACAAGATTGAACAAATAAGGCAGCAGCAGCTCTGAGCTTGTCTGAAAACACGGACATGATCATATTTATGGAGCGAAAATATGAATGAATGCACATTACATTTGGTAAAATTAAGACTTCTTGGTTGTCATTCCAGAATATTTTGACTGTTACCTTGTTTGATCTGCTTCTCTTTAGATTCTCTGATGATTCCTCTACCTCATGCTGATACCATGTCACAGTCTGACCGAGTCAGAGACGACTTGTGAAGCGTTGCTGTTAAAAAAACATCTCAAACTTTAAATTATTTTTTACAGGCCAGAAATATATCACAACATGTATCCAAAGTCTTTTTTTTTTTTTTTAATTTTCTTCAAATTATTAACTTAAACAACAGCATGTGATATAACAGCCACTGAAAGTTAGTACTGAATTGTGGCCCAGTCTCTACTCAGTCTTTACATCCTGGAGAGGTTTTAAATGGTTTTATCAGCCCTGGTAGTTTGTTGAATGATGAGATCCCTTAAATACCCAGGAACTGGGTAAGTTGGCAGATTTTGTTTTTTGTCTTTTCCGCCCTGCATGTTTCTGAGTTTCAGGCTGGTGAACGTTAAGGACTTCCAAATTTGGTCACGAGTGATGACAGTGTCTGTAAATGTTTCAGTTTCAATGCTGATGTGAAAAAGAACGATCACAGGGACCCCAGAGGAAATTCAGAAACCAGAATCGCCACAGTTTAAAGACAGGTTTGGCTTTTTTTCAAGTTTATCTTAAAACAGTACCTAAACATGCTCTGAGAGCATTACAGGTCACTGTAGACTTTTATTTCTCTCTATACTGGCCTGAAGCTGATATGAGGCTTCAGTAGGTAACAATTCTAAAACCAAGACACAAAAGTCCACAGTCACGTGTCGCAAGCTCGTCTGCACAGGAAGAGTTTAAGCTGCGTTTTTCAGTCATCTTGTGCATCTGACCAAACAGATTTGCTTCTACGCCGAGAAATGTTTTTTACTGCTCTCAGTACTGAGTCAATAGCTCTGTGTTTAAATACTGTGGTAGACTATCGACACCTCTCTGATGAGTGTGACGTACAAATCGTGACATGGGGTGGTCATATGATTTCTGGTGTGCTGAAACATCTTGCTGCGATAACATCAAACATGCACAACTAAAGTGACTGTGTGAATGACTGACCACTGCCAGAACATGGGTGACCTACACTCACCACTGTACCTGAATGCACCTTGTGTAGATGCAGAGTGAGGACTGAAGCAGCCGCCAGCATGGTGCTTTCACTGCTCAGCCTGTTGGAGACGCTGTTAGGTCTAATTAGAATTTTTTAAACGTGACACCAACTAACAGTGAGCAGTAAATCAACGTACATGTGACACAAGTAAAACTGCAAACCTGTCCTTTAACCAACAGCTTCTTGCCAACACGATCAGACAGCGTGAACGCACTGCTTTGACATGTACATAGTTTTTTTTTTACTGTTTATTTACCCCCCCCTTAAAATAATATGGCCTTTGTGCTATTTTGTACTTCTGAAATAAATGTGATATCTGCTTTCTGAAAGGAAATGTTTGTTTGTCTCACTTTAATTTAAACACCAAACCACAGCAGCGGAACAACAAATCAGTTATGCAGCATTTATTGTTGTTGTTTTGTTTTTTTTTTGAATGCTTTGGGAAACTCGGCATAGGCAATGAAAACAATAAATATGGATATTATGCAAAACATTTTCCTAATGAAGCATTTTACACAATGTACAATGTTCTTTTTTCTTCCTCCACCACCACTCGCCTGAATATTCTATACACATTTCCAAACAAACATTACCTCCATGCAGAAACCCTGAAAATGGGATGTGGAGTAGTGGGGGAGGGGAAGAAAAGAGAGAGAGAAAAAACTAATACTAAATACACTTCCGTGTGGATTTTTGTGTCATTAAAAACTGCTAATAAACCACAAGGAGAAATGCAAATCTGTGCTGTTTAAAGTACATAAAATGGATGTAAAAAGTGGCCCATTTTGCTCCGGAGTTCCTTACAACTGATGCAGTGATGACGATACATCTGTGTTTGTGTGTGTGTGTGAGGTGTTTGAATAAGACAGTCCGTGCCCAGTCATTCCTGCGACTCTATAATTTTATGTGTGCATGTGTGGAACTGACTGCATCAGTAGTCCGTGTCCGAGCCCTCATCGTTGTCCACGTTACGGGAGAGCATGTAGTTGTCCATGTCAATAGAGCGGCAGTTGTTGATGGCGTAGCGCAGTCTCTCAGCCATGACAGCCTGGCTCGAGTACGGAGGCAGACGCAGCTGGAAAAAACAGGTCTGAGAGGTGGGGAGGTTGGTCGCATCGCTGTGACCATACACAGAGAAAAAGACACTTTCAACACTGAATGGCCACACAAAGCAACATTATGCAACTACTCTAATCTTAATCTCAGCCCAGAATCACTGTGATTGTTCACTGATTTGTAACAGGGAGAATGTGAAGCCTCAGTCCCACTCTGCCCTGAACACCTGTTCTGTTCTGTGTAACTTAGTGAGCAGGTACGATCTCCCTCTAACTGAGTGACAGTCAGCTAAACTAAGGAATCAGGTCCAAGTTCAAGAGTAATTTGAACTGTAGGTCAGGTAAAAAAGACTTAGGGAAGCAAGTTGAACAAGACTTTTGAGCTGACACACATATAATAAAACAATAAATATGAGTATAACATTTGCAAAATGCTTCCACCACTTTCTTTCCTAGAATTAGAAAAGAGGATTGATTATCACTTCCATGTTCATGTTAAGTACAGAGCTAGAGTAAAAAGACTTAGCAATTGCCAAAGTTTCAACTTAGCGAGTTGTTTACTAAGACTACAAAACATAAATGAGCCCAATGGTGCTGCTTTTTTGTATCTGCAATAAAACCCCAGCCTGGTCTCTGGTATAGAGATGAACACCATTTGATAGTTTATCACCCAAAAGAACTGCAAATGCTTGCAACAAACTGATTTATCTTCAAAATGTTTGAACAGAATTCTAAATTGTGATGAAGCTTCATCTCCAACATGATTCTGCACATAGACCATGATTCACTCACCCCAACCACCTCTTCAAGGATCTGAAACCCTGAGAGATGTCACTGTACATGGCAGCCTAGAGCGTCCGACGGCGCGATGAAGAGGACTCGCCCTCGCTGAGAACCTCCAGCCTGCCAGGAACCATGCACCAGGGAGTGCTGTTGGCCCACCTCTCTGTACCGGGCACTACCTTCTTCAGCACGTGTCAGCAGCAGATCTCGGCAGCACACCATCTGCTCCAGCTGCTTGGCCAGCAGGGACAGCAGGGGCACCGCACGATCCACGACATGCCCTCACAACCGCCACCTGAGAGGGACAGACAGGTGAGGTTTTATGCCTAGAGACAGTTGTAGCCAGATGCATTACTTTGTCACTTTCAAGTCGTGTCCAAGGATTTTCAAATGAAACATGCAGAATCTTAGAGCCTGAAGGAAACTAGAATTACCAATTTTGAGGTTGTAGGCCTCACAACCAGCCCAGTTTCAATTAATTAGTAAAGTAACTCTTGAGTTACGGACGCTGTGTGGTCACAGTGACGCCAATTCACCAAAATCTAATCAGTTCTGTAAATCTACAATTGTCCAAATACTTAAGATGGACGCTTCAAAAGTAACTATAAAACACTCAGACCTGTAGTTATACTCTAACACTCAGGGTCTGCAGGATTCATACCAAATTAAAGTCTTACCTGCCGATCAATTTCATGCAGCCTGTACTCACAGCTCTTTTCCATATACTCCTTCCTGTTGGAGAAAGGAGGATGCTGTTTCCTCCCGATGATACCATTTTACCATCTGCACTCTGCCCGACAAAGGGAATCAAGAGAATCATCTGAAAACAACTACAAAGATCATCAGATATTCCGATGCCCAGTGAATGTAATCAGCATTTATACTCTGCTTTTTTATTGTAAATTGAGTGCAGTTCAGTCAGCAGCTGTGGGACAATTTGTAATAATTGTCTCTAATTTTCCTTATATAACGTATGAAAGCGATCTGTTGTGTATATACATTTATTCAGTGACCTACGAGCAACCCATAGATTATAAAATCGTGGTTAGTATTTGACAGCTCGTCTGGCAGAATTCAAATCAATGCCAACGGAGAAGCAGAAAAGGCGTAACAAGGAGGTTTTTCTCTCCCACACCCTCCTTTCATGCCAAAGCAGCAGATGCAGCCTTCTTCTCTCCTCCCTCAGCCTGGCTGGGACGGAGCTGCTGCGGCAGTGTTGTGGCTCCAAAGCCCCCCACCCTCTGTCTCCTCTACAAGGCTGGGAGTAGGCCAAGTCTCCGTCGGGCAGGATATGTTGCATCAACAGCGGCCCTGCATTCCTGCAGGCCGGGCTTTACAGCAGGGGTTGTGTGAGGTTGTTTGGACAGAAGAGGGGCCCGGGATATTGTGAAGCCAGCCGGCCTGTTTCAGCCATCTGTGGCTTTGGGTGGGGTCTGGGGGTGGTCTGTGTCAGAGTGGCTGTACTGCAATGGCCGGAATCACAAACATGCTGAGAGTTTTATCAGCCCTGTGGGAGAGGAACAGAGTGTACCAGAGAGTGCGAGCAGCCTCCGATGAGCTCTATGCTGGGTGCTGTGTAGTTGGCCCACAGTGTCACCAGCAGGGGCTTAGATCAAGCCTTCACAATGCTTCAAACTGGTTACAGCTTACATTACCGTCATAGCCAGCCAGTTTGGTTCATTAATAATGTTCAACTGTGCTGTAAACAGGTTTAACTCTCCCATAAATCATAGCCTACTGTTGGTGCGGTGGTGGTATGTGACATCATTAGATGTTTGTTTTGGCTGCGACACCAAGTCTGGCTATGAAATAGCAGGCTCATGGCTGTTTCCAAGTTTTAAGTAGTGTGCTTGTGATCTCTGATGAATCAAATGTTCACACATGACTGAGGCAAATGTAACATAAACCTGCTGCCCTGTCCTGTCAAACAGTTATCAGTCGCCTGTGAGCCTGCACTTACTAAGATGCTGACTTTGAAGATTCTTTGTTGTGTTGTTGGAGCCTCAAAGTAGTTTCCAATACAGTGTAATGTATCTTTGTGTGACTGTGTTTTGCTGCTAAGCCTTCTGCAGGTGGAATGACGGATGTTAAAAAGGATTCCAATCTGATGAAGCCAAAGAAAAATTTACTCTCACCGTCAGAAACGTAGTCTCTGTGCGCAGCTGTGATGGTTTCACAGACTTTTCTGCAAATTTTTTTAACAACACACTTGTTTGTGTAATCTACAGATACTTTAAACCAACATATCTCCCTTGTTACCTGTGACTAACTCTCTCAGGCAGGCATGACAGTAAAGCAGCTGAGGTGATAAAGACGCCACCCGCCAGTTCTGTTCTGCCCTCATTATTAGGCTGCACACCCAACCACCAAAATGCTCAACAGGATCATATCTTGAACCATTCCTAAAGCTTAGTTTATATCATGAGGATTGATGCAGAGCCCACGCCTGCGGTTAGGAGTATCACACTTATGCTGCTCTGACTCTGTGTTGTTCTGCAATTACACCACCCAAACACTGGGTGGCTGTGGGCTCGTGCTACAGTTACTTTTACTGAAATACTGTACGTGAAAAGAGACAAAGGATATGGGTAGAGCCTCACCACTGAACTGACTGAGGCAGAGGGCGCATTCTCTTGTGTTTGTCCGTCCTCTTAGAGACATGTACAGCAGAACAAGGCGTGGTGTTGGTTACATTTCGCTAGGGAGTGCACATCATGCTAGCATACGATACAGCGAGAGTACGAGGGCTATACTGGAACTCACAGCATCGATTCAACACAGAAGCATAAATTGGCCATAACTTTTACCACAGTCAGGACTACATGACAAAGTTGGAAAACAATAAATGGCAAATATACGGGGTTGCCCTCACATTGAGCAGAATAATCATTTTGTAGATTTACTTGTGTTGTAGTGTTAATTGTGAACAAAAATGGGTTACATGAGGATGAGACCACAGCTGGCTGCACCTGCAGGTCCTGTTTCAGGAGTGTGACACCACTAATCATATTGTCAATCAACATAAATAGTGTGATGTGGATTATTTCCACATCACCCAAAAAGAAAAAGAAATTTTTAACTTACTTATTTGAATAAATTATTTACATTCCACCAAAATCTAAAATGTCAAAGTTTCACCTCATGGAAATTATCCTCAGTGATGCCAGCTGTCTTCAATGTGAAGAATGCTTTGAGCTGCCTGTATGAGGAGGTCCACTTCTCAGATCCTCCCAGGAATGCAGCACAGCTGCTTCCACAATTAGAGGAGCCAGGTGCAGACCAGGGCTTTAAAAGTGATATACCTACTGTGATGCCTCAGAAACTAAAACTGAGTATGTGTCGCCCAGGCGGACGGGTTGAGGAGGAAACCTAGGTGGACGAAAGGCCAGTTAGAAATTAAAGATTTGGTATTATTGATGTAGCATAAAATATTTTAAAGCAGCATTTTTCATTTTCGGCTATAAAATGAAAGCTGCAAAAAGATGAAAATGCAAGAATGTTGCAATGTTGTGGGTGCTTCCAATCCAGATTTAAGAAATTAAATGCGCCTCTGAACAACCAAACAAAAATGTCAATAAGAAAAAAAAGAAGTGTGTCTGTGTTTCTTTTCAACAGTATTTGAGCTACACTCTCAGTGTTGATCAATATCATTCAAAAGGAATTTATTGATTCAGTATTGTTTTTGCCGGACAGATATCTGTCAGATTGTGATTTCTGTTATCCTGTTTTTCTGTGGAAATACTGCATCGCATCTCACATAATGAAAGAATAAAAGTATCATGGTTTTATTTCACTGTCATAATGGTTTTAACATCTGAAATGTCACCACTTGCACTTTATTGGTGGAAAATATCAAAGTGATGTCATTTCAACAGTAAAACAAATGTCTCTGCTTATGCCTCTATTAGAAATCAAACCTGGTCTTCATGTTTCCTTGGCCACATGTCCCCACCTGTCTCTGTTGTAGCCAATCTCTGCTGTGGCGTTTGGGGAAGGGGATGAGCAGGTCTACTTCACCCTGGGTTCCAACTCCTATGGAGCACATAAACAAATATTACTGCATCATAAGATCGCCCAGTAAACATCTGTTCATTCTACGGATCTGTCCGCACTCCGACATACTTCTGTGATGGTGTCATCAAACGCCGCCGCGCTACCCGCCCCTCCCCTCACCAATTTGCACCTTCCAAGCCTCGGCAGTCAAGGTCCGGTAGCCCACGTCAATGACTCGATTGAGCGATCTGCACAAAGATCGGTTACACTCTCTGCCCCGCGGAAGAAGAAGACACTTACATTTTTACACAGTGAGATGCTGCACAAAATACTCCTGACCCCGGCCAGAGGAATCTGTTTGCTGCCACTGTGGGAGTGAGAGAGATACAAACATGTCAGAAAGACAAAGTCACATGGAGCACTGACCGAGTGGAGATTCGCATGACGGTGATCTGGGGCCATAATTCTTCCCTGCACCATGGCTCCTGCCTTGTGGAGCGCACTGCTGGCAGAGTGTGCACTCAAGCCAACAGGGGCCTCAACTGACCCTGGCCAACCCCAGGCACCAGCGCTAGTGGAGGTTGTAGCCTAAAAAGTAAGAGTTATATTTACCATCATTACACAACAGTACAACACACCTGTCCCTGTAAGTTAATTAGGCCACCAGGGCGAGAGATGCGTCCTCCATAATCATCAGACCTGTGGTGTAGCTACTGCTTCCTATTTTGAAATGTAACCTCATTTAATCTTCACAGTAGCGTTTTTCCCCTGAAAATTCCAGCCGGTAATCTCATCTATATTTCTGGTGGTAAATATTGGTTTTATGTGTACACCAGTCCTGGATTTTCGCCACTGCTGTTGCTGGGGGCTGAGGCTGAGCCCATGAGGAGCAAGAGTAGTGGTAGAGGAGGCGAGGCGAGCCCTCACTGCCTCAATGCTCACCTCCTTCAGCCCGCTGTACTGAGGAGGCATTCGCCACAGGCAGACCCAGCTGGAGAGGTTCGATGAGCCTGAGGAGGGAGATATAGCAAGGACACAAAGACCACGTAGAGAAGGGGTGAGGGGGTTTGAGAGAGATGAGAGAAGAGACATCACAAGAGGCAAGAAAGAAGAAAGAAGGAGTGCAGAGACAGAACTGGTAAACTCACATGATTTTACACCTAACAAAGATTTGAAGGAGAAAAGGCAAGCTGAATATTTTGGATAGGTGTAGTATATAAACAAAATCATGTATAAAAACTGTAGGATATACAGAATAAAAAAATCATTATGAAATTTAATGAACAATTATTTCTCTCATAGGATCTCTAAAATCCCCCAAAGGCCCATTGGAAACTTACGGAGGAACTACAAGGACCTCTGATACTAATACTCCCAAAAGACCCTTAGAAACTCCTTTAGAACCTCCTCAATGGCCACTTCAACCTCCTAACAGTCCCCTGAACATCATAAAAGACCTTTTGAACCTCGTCACTAACCCCTACAACCTCTTAAAAGACCTCCCTAACCTCCTGAAGTGCCTCTAGAACCTTCATCGGGAAACCTTTAACTTTCTCAACAACCCCTAGAACAACTTAAAGGACCTAAAACCTTCCCAAAAAATCATTCCTAAATGATCCCGAGAACCTCCTCAGTAACCACTGGGATCTCATAAAGGACCCTTGCCTGTATCTAATTTACTATAATCAAAAGCAGCAAATCTTCACACTAAAGAAGCAGAAATGTCCACAATACTTGTTTGAAAAATGACTGAAACCATCAACCTGTCTCGGTTCTCAGTTTGAGTTCTATAATAACCATCAAGAACCACATCCATGTTTAGATATTTTCACACATTCTCTGTTTTATTACTACATTTGGTGCAGACTCTGTGCACTCTCTGTGGAGAGCCTCAGGCAGCTTTCCAAACACAACACATGAAATTCCTCAGTGTGGTTGTTCACCCGACAAATGACAAAGCCTCATCTGACGACAATGTGCTGTGCCCTGCTTTGGTATCTACTACACGTCCCAGCATTGCTGCAGGAAATCTGACCTCCAGGATAGAGTGTCCACCCATTAGACAGCAGCGGTACTGCAGGGGACATCAGGCAGCATGTTGGGACAGGGGAGTCTTTTGTGTGTGTGTGACTCACCTGGTGCTCGAGGCGGCACAGAGGGAGCTGTCCATGCTGCGCTGTGGCAGCGTCCAGCAGAGATCTGGTGGATGTTCTTGCCCTGCAGCGACGTCACCAGTGTCGGCTCTCTTACGTGGTTGGTGTGACCCAGACCCAGCTAGACAACAAAGATACAGGTCACACAAAGTAACCAAGAATTAATCATTTATATATTTATTATTTATGTTTATATACGTATTTATATCTTTTGTCATGGTCACGTGATGATATGTGTAAATTATTGTACAGAAGAATTTCCACTGGGGACAATTAACTAATAACATTTTCACTGTGTCCTGAATCAGCCAAACACAATCCTTTTCTCTTTCATCAGATATTAAGTAATCAGTTAACTTTTTTTTATCTTTTATAGCTTTAGCAAGGACTGGAACAATTATCTTAGTTATTGATGACTAAATATGTCAGAATATAGTGAAAGTCTGAGTCCATCTCAGCTTCCAAAAGATTCCTTGTTTTGTCCAAACTATGAAGAGAAGACAAGATATTTTATAAATATATATATATATATATATATATATATATATATATATATATATATACACACACAATTAATTGATAATGAAAAATGTAAATATGTAATTACATTTTGAGAATAATTAATTCACTAAGTGTTTCAGCTCTGTACGTAATAATTTTTGTAAATGTAAGATTTTAAAACTCATGATTCATGCTTTAAACTCAGTTCCTTTTGTTCCTATGAATATATCATTCCTCAACTAATAAAAACTCCTACATTTCAGAGGAAGGATACAAATAGTGTTTCCTCACCCTGATGTTATTATTATTATTGACACTTGACTTTTGCTGCCCCCTGTTCTGCAGCATTAACAAACCAAGAGCGTCAGCCTCTCAGCAGGGATTCAGTGAGTGTGTCAGCAGGTTACCTGTCCCTCTGAGTTGCTGCCCCAGGTGTAAACGTCTCCTGTGGAGGAGAGCACCAGGCTGTGCTCGGCTCCGACTGCAATATCCTGGATATGGATCCCTGACAGAGCTGGCACCTGCTGAGGCCGGTTGTGGTTCCTGGCTCGGCCCTCTGGCAAGCCAATTAGCCGGTCTGTAACAGAGGAAGGAAAAAATGTTTGAATGACATGTTCAATAAAAAAAAAAAAAACAACCTCCAGTTTCATAGAATTTGTTCATATGAAAATGAAAAATTTAATTGTCACAGAATGCATTATTTATCATTATCAGGGCTACAACTGACAATTACTCTCATTACTGATTAATCTGTTGATAATTGTCCAATTGATTTGTTAATCATTTTGTCTATGACACATCATAAAACAATGTTATCAAATATCTTGTTTCTGTTCAAAACTTTCCATTTACTGTATAAATAAAATAAGAAACAGAGCGTACCTTGGCCAAAGGTGAAAACTTTGCCATCTTTGGTTAAAGCCACAGAGAACTGCGTTCCACACGCCACTTTTTTGATGCCGATCCCACAGAGCACGTCCACTTTCTAGAGAATTATTTCAGAATAAACCTACATTACATTCACTGAAAAACCAGATCCTGTAGAATAAGTTTCTTGAGGTTTTACTGTGCAGGTGAAGCAGCAGGTATCACAGTGTGTACCTGAGGGGAGGACTTGGCTGTAGAATTTCCAAGTCCCAGTTTTCCATAGTCTCCATCACCAAAAGCCCAAATCATCATTCCATCAGCAGAGACGACCAAAGTGTGGTTCAGACCACAAGCCACCTGAGGATGGAGCAGATGTCAGCATACATCAGCTCTATGTGGTCGTTAAACATCTCTGTTTTCTAAACCTTTAAAATATTTTATTTAAGAATATTTTCTGGCCAAGAAGTACTTAATTATATTCATTCTAATTGTTAAATTAATGTATTATGCTCTTTTTTTTTTTTTTATCTTTATAGTATTTTTCTGTCCCACCTGTCCGACTTGGTAGCCCTCCAGAGCAGTGACTTTCTCCGGCAGCTTCTTGTTTGAGGTGTTTCCCAGCCCCAGTCTGCCGTAATCACCATTACCAAAGGTGAAAAGCTTCCCATCAGCTGTTACCACTGCTGAATGTTTGAATCCACAGGACATCTGGTAAAGAGGTGTAAAAAAAAATAATAAAAAAAGTAAACATACAGTATAACACCTAAGCAAACATGTGTCAAAATCTATTTTACTTCTAGGTCCCTTTGAACTGTGATCTTCACTTTTATCAGAATGACTGAATAAAATCAGTTTCTACTGTGTGCACTGAGTTCTGAAATACTCTGTATTAGAGACAGACTGACCTGCACCACCTCCTCTCCTTGTAGAGCTTCAATCTGTCTGGGTCGGCGCTGGCGGTCACTGTTCCCGTGGCCCAGCTTACCGTAGTCCCCGTCTCCCCAGCTGAACACCTCGCCGCTCTCCGTCAGAGCCATGGAGTGACCGTCGCTGCCACACGAAGTCACCAGCTGGGTCACCACAAAACCTGTGGAGCAGAGGGATAATAAGACAAGACCGTCAGGATTAGTCAGGGTTTCTCAAGAGCTCACCAAATTAAATAGAAGACTCATTTAGTACCACATAGATTAAAATTTTATTTGCTTTGTTGTCACACTGGTCAAAGAGTGACAGAAAACCAGATGTAGCACATCAGCTTATCCCATTTTTATCAGTACTCTCCAGCTGTATATAAGAACAACTATAATTCTTGGGAATATAAATAATAAATCTATGTGACCTAGACCAAGACTATTTTCTGACATATTGAAGAAATAAATTATGGGGATCTACCCAATTAAAAAATAACAAATTAATTCAAGTTTTTCCATCCATTTCAGTGATACACATCATCTAATACTATGTACTGTAAGACCAAATGTGTCACCTTGAAGAGCTGAGATGACAGTAAGCACGTGCAGGTCGTCGGAGTTGCCTTGTCCCAGTCGACCGTAGCTGCCCTCTCCACAGGCCAACACCGTCCCGTTAGGCTGGATCACAAAGGTGCAGTTCTGACCACACACCACCTGCAGGAGGAGGAGAGATGGTGGCAAATAAATAAGTGAGCAAATAACGAGGAATACAACTGGATTTTAGCTGGTAAAGAGCCCGCTGTAGTGTCGGCGTAACTACAGAAAATTCTATCTCAATAATTCAAAATTGGGGTATTCACAAGTGGCAAATTAAAAAACAAGGTCGAAATCAGAGTAGCAGAGTCATAGATATCCTTACATTGACTCTTACTTGGTTCAAGCTGCAAAAACACAGGATCAATTATTTTGCATGATGCAACTCAACAACGTCTTTTGTCTTAGCGTCTTTTTATTTAACCAGAAACATCACTACATATCTGTTAGTTTGTTTGTGTTATTGT
>BRZM01003910.1:22730-32797 GCA_033238685.1 Lates japonicus
GCAACACAAGCGCGCAAACCAGCCCGTTTTTAATGTTGAGCTTTCGGTCTGAACATCCAGAAAGACTTTACTCAAGCTGCAGCACGGTTTTCCTTCACATATGAGTCAAATCTGAAGAGCAACTACGTCTGTTGCATTTTTCCATTTCTGAGGCTGTTGTCATGCTCAGATCCAGGCTCTGTATTTTTCACCCTGCCTGTACCTGGACCTGCCAGCATGATGCAATAAGACACCACAGAGAAGAAAGTGATGCAGTCGGCTACGTTAGAGTTGACTCAGAGTGCTGCCATTCACATTAGTGTTGGAATAATTGGAAAAACAAGTCGAACACAGCAACCTCGAGTTGAGAAAATTTTTGTTTGTCGTCATTTGACGGACGAAATAAATCAATTGATGGTGAAGACTTTGGAATAATGGTGCAAATTCTGTTGCATCATTTTGCTAACATTTAATTTAAATGTCCATGTAAAGTGACCAGTTGTTATAGGCTTCTTCTTTTGTAGTGTCCCATGTTGTTCCACTTTTAGACATACGTAAATCAGAAGGATGACTTCCCAACTTCAGGAAATCGGACCATCTGGGAGCACCTGAATGCAACATCAGTTCAGTCAAATCATAAAACAACCTACAGGACAGGCAGGCGACCCTTTCGTAATAAATAAAGCCATAGCGAATACGTGAACAGCGTGCCCGTATTTGTCCCTGGTTAAAAGTCACATAAACCGCGCCGGACACAACATGCGAACTTCGGTACATCTAGGAACTGTGCTTATAAGCAGTGGAGAAAGCGATAGAGCAGTTCCAGCTTTGTTCAAATATTGAAGAAGACCATGTGAAATGGAGCAGCCAACACGTAGCTGTGAAACTGACCTACAGTATTCTCTTATGAACTTAATTAATGTTGGATTTCTTCATCATGGCGAGCCACAAGTTCTTCATTAAAGAAGAAATGTCACTAAATCACCAGCTGGTTCCATTTCAAGCATTGACCCGTCCTCTGCATCCATCTCTCCAACGCTGCCGTGTAGTCTCTGCCCGATCCACCGGTTTTTCTCAGTAATTCATACCTTTTATACTCTGGGGTAGAACAAAGGTCTTTTAACCTCATTATACTGAGCTTTCATCACGTTATTTGACATCTCTTTAAAACATACGTCCTCTCCATGGCTCTCTCTGCCTCTCATGTCGTTCTCGCCTCTCTTCTTCATGGGGCCATGAAAAACTTTTCCTCAACAGGTTGTTCGTGTAGATTAAGTAACCAGGTCAGTGCTTTGACAGGCAGACTACTGTACAACTCGCTTTTTTCTTTTTTTTGGGCATTCGGCTCTAGAGATGATTTTTCTGTGTGTGCTAAGGGGGAACCGACATGTCTTCTCCTTCATGCTGTAAAGCTCGAGGAGACATCTACATATATCTGGTACGAAACTTAAAGGATACATCTGATTATTACAATTTTGATGTTTCATAGTTTTAGTTGCAGTTTAACCAGAGAGATTAGGTAGGGCAGTAGTGAGATTTTCTAGATGATCTGGACAAACTTGTGAAAGCATCCTACAACTTCAGTTAAATAAAAAAACTCAACACTTGTATAAAGGACAAACTGAGTTTTGGTTTGGCCTTCATCAGGATGATCATCTGACTACTCCCGTTTCTTGACCCATTGGACTTTGTTGTTCAACCACGGTATCAGTGAGAACCAGCATTTCTGCTGTCTGGACCATAAACGCGAGCGTCCACAACTCACTGACCACCTTCCACTGGAAACGCTTCACTTTCACCAGGTAATTCCCTGCAACTTTGACTGCCATGTCGAGTAGCGTTTGCCTTGTTCATAGATTCCAGCAATTACTTTGTTAAGTCCAAGTTACAATAAACCAGAATTGTCCTTTAAAGTTGTTTTTCTGGCGAGACACCAGCTCCATTTCCAGCTTTTGTTCCTTCTTTATCAATTTATTAATTGTTTCTTTTATAATGGCGAGCCTGGAAGTCCTTCGTTAATAAATAAAAATGTCACTAAATACCCGTTTAATTTCCATTCAAGGCAACCCATCAGTCTGCATCTTTGTCGGTCTCTGAGCTCTGTGTCGTCCTCGCTCCACCAGCCCCTGCCATTTTTTTTTCCCCTTTATGCTCTGGAGGTAGAACAAGGTCTTTCCAGCCTCATTATGCAGGAGCTTTCATCACCACGTTCACTGACATCTTTAAAACATATATTCTCTCTTTCTGCCTGTACTCCCGGCGAGAGAGGATCGCTGCTACTCTTCATTTTAGTTCAACAACACAAACACTCGTTCTCACCTACTGACCCCCTCTTCTCTTGTCATATTTACCTATTCATCCCAAGCGTTTACAGGCTCAAATGGTGCCACACTCTCGACTGTACACACGGGCCTTGATACGGGCGATCCGCATTAATGATACTCTTTTTAAGACCTGGAGATACTGCCAAGTTCCCTATCAGACATCTACTGTAAGTCACCTCTGACTGCTGCATAGTGCCTTATCAGGCCTGAGGAGAGAGACACGAACGCATGACTCCCGAGATGGCACTTTATCTTTGAAATGTATATTTCATGATCGTGTTCGCTCTCCGTCTGCCTCAGCTGAGCACCTCACGAGACCTCGGCTCAGTCTGACACACAACATACAAAGTCGGCGTCACTTGGGACATGACACCTTCAGGAAAGTTTCAAAAACATGTTACCTCTCTTTGTCAGAGAGGCGGGCTTCTTGGGAGGTCTCCGGCGTTCCGTCCATTTTGTCTTTTTCTCGGCTCTCGGCACAAGTCTCCATGGCGGCGATCCCTGAGGCGAGAACACAAAAGGAAGCTGTTAATGCCGAGCAGTGGGTACTCAGAGGGCCGGAGCTTGAGGAAGGGGGGTGTTAATTTGGGGTGAGATGAGCACACTCCAGGACTCTGGGAGTACTTAGATGTCCCTGCTCAAGGCACTGATTAAAAAGGCCTGGTCAGGGCACGAGTGTGAGCTGGCAGGTGAGAGAGTCGCTTCAGGCCGAGACAGCAGGCATTACATTCATCCACCCCTTCAGTTTACCCATTTAGGCCAGGTTGTTTTGGGTTTAAATAAAGTGAAAATAAACTAACAAAGTTTATTTTAACAAGTTTATCCTTGACCGCCCGTGCAAAACACTGCGCCCGAGGGTTTCATAGTGAAAGTCAGCTCACCACATCACGGGCTCTTTCCCCTCGAACCCCTGCAGCCTGCAACTCACAACTCAATTTATCACAACGTGAGTGTGGGGTTGGCGAGGAGGAAGGGTTTTGGAGGTAGGGGTTAAAGGATGGGATGAAGAGGTGGGGTCTTGTTTCGCATGTCATCAAGTTTATTTGACTGACCTTTCTGCCAGCGCTATTGAATGACTCTAGCCGGCAAACAGTTAAATTAATACAACATCTTCAAAGCCCAGAGAAATGAGGACTTTTTCTCTCAGCCTCCATCGGGTCACTGGACTAAAAACTAAACATCTGGGGACCTGGACTGGATTAAGGTCAAGAGGTAGATCTGTGAGCACAATGAGCACCATTACAAATAATAATACTCTTTGTTTTTGGCTTTTCTAGTGCATGTTTGCATCTATGAGAGGATTTGCTTCTTTTCACAGTTTGGGTGTGTTTTAATCCTCCATCTTTTGGTTATAGACAAAATAATGAATAGATTCATTTATAAATGAGTCTGAATTGATTAATAATCATTAGCTGCAGCTCTGCAAAGACATCACAAGAACAAATACTTCATGAATTGTTTAGATTTGGTCCAGATTAATAAAGCCTGATGTCATACAGCAACAGTCCTGAGTTTTTGTTGTGCTCTCCTGTGCTTAAATTCAACTTTAACATCGGGCATCAGGAATATTATTTAAAATAATGAAACAATAATATAGTATTTCTAGTTTTATGAATACTTTTGCCATACTACGTGTACATGATGAGTTTAAAGAGGACACTGAGGTTGATTTACTTCTTAAACTCAAATTTTTACATCTTCAGGTAAAACTGGCTGCATCTCTGACTGAAACAGTTGTTAACCTGATCATTTGCTTCAGAGACAGACCTGTGACCTTCTGGTTAGGGACAGGCCTAAACCGCGGCTGGCTAAACCACGGAGGGTTGCTTGAGTCCACATGCTTAAATGAAGCAGCAATTCATGATCTTAAATGACCAAACTCCGCTGTACCTCTTTGTAAAGCTGAGTTTCTGACTGACAGCTCTGCCTGGTGTCTTTATTGCTGTGGATGAATCAGTGTAACAGGTGTGAGGCCAGGGTGAAGCCTCATGGAAGTCATCACCCCACACACACACACACACACACACAGGCCCCTCAGTTTGAGGTGATATGAGGCACATAATGGCAGTCTTTCACACTAGCACTCCTCTGATCTGTCCTCGCAATCATTATTAGTCAGGCTCAACATTTGCTGTTCTGCGTCGAGGTGTAGTGATTGGTGTTGACTGCCAGCCTGAATTAACAGTATAACACACTGGTCTTCTGCAGTTTACAGTATATCACCTCGACAGTGTGTAGTCAGAGAGGATCTTTGTTGTTTTTAAAACTGTTGATAATCCAGTATTTGTGATGGAAAGGGACAAAAATCTTTGGAATCGGTGCAGTAGTAGAGTAAGTTCAGTGGCGACTGTGAACAGCTGCTTCAGTGTAAACAAACAGACATTTGTTCACATCAGAGTTCTTGTTGTTGCCACTGACGGGTTCAGATTGTTACTCTAAGTGTCTGACAACATTATGAAAGGATTCCTACAGAGACAGAGCTTTTTATTAAAGAAACATCTCTATATATCAGTACCAGACTCCATTGACAAAAACAGGAATTTTACTGGGAGCTGCTGGAATACCACTGCCTCCATCTGTTAGTGTGCTTGTTGTACTTGTACTTCAGTAAAGTATCTGAATACTTCTTCAACTGCTTAAGTCACACAGTAACACAAACACACTAGCAGATGGGCATTGATATTCAGCAACTCTATTTTCTTCTTTCGGTAAAATTCCTGTTTTTGTTAATGAAGTCTGGTAGTGATATAGACAGTGATGTTTCTAGTTAAACAAACCTGATTTAGAAAATCCAAACTAGCTACTTCAGCTAGCCCAGCAGCTTCTAATCTTGTTGTATAACCTTTGTTTAGTTGTCATACATAAAGGTTTCAGCTAAATGATTCTGTGAAATAGCAGAGAAGACAGAGACGTGGTGACACAGCAGAGTTTCTGCCTGGAATCAGTGAGTTATGTGTAGGGGTAGCTAACAACCAGGTTAGCAAGTCAATAGCTCAGTTAGTGGTGTAATTAACTGTCACCTCCCCCTGTTGACTGGAGGCTCCTCTCAAAGGGCTCACAATGATTCATTTGAGTATAATGGCCCACAAAGAGATCCTTACAATAAGGTTATTTAAAGGAACAACCTCAGAGGAACCCCTCCCCCCCTTTCTGTCGAGTCATTGTGCTGAAATCAATGACTGTTTGTTCTGTCAATTCATCCTTTTCCCCTCACTAAGTCACTGCTTCTCCACTTTAAACCACTCTGAGAGGAACAGAAACACTCATCTGTTTGTGGAGACAACACATGATTGATTTTAGTTTCCATCAGTTGCTGCTGCATCTGTCTGCAGACTTGACCTTTTACTTAAAGCTTTGTCGTCCATTTGTGCTGTTTGGTTTCTGCATAAATCACAAAATTGTAGCTTTTACATTTTTACTCCGTCAGGAAATCAAAAGCTTATTTTCTGAGACACTCGTCCGTTCATAAACCTGCTCACAAAACAGAAACATGAAACCAAAACTAACTGGATCAAATGCAACATGAACCTTGGTCCAGACTTTGAGGCTTTAATAATTAAATGATGATCCATCTTAAATCATGATCTCCTGTTTTTTTTTCCCTCCACAGAGACTGCATGGAGGCTGTGGACGCACCTGAAAATATCAGAGTAAGTCGCCCCAGAGTCACACCTCTGACACTCTGTAAATTAACTAAGGGCCCACAAACACTCAGGATATATATGAGTCCTGTGGAGGGCCACGACTCGCAGAAATCAAACGGCTCGCAGCGAGAGGGTTTTCCCTGCATCAGGAAAACAAATGCCTCTGCCTTCGAGGTGTAGCCGGCTTACAGGAGTACAGTTTGGCTCATCACCGGATATTACCAGCAGCCACTGTCCCCCTGAATTATTAGAGCAGCTCTTGTCAAGCAAACAAATGACTCTGTCTCAACTCAAAAGGTCACAGCGTAGCAGAGTAAAATCACAGAGCACGCAGTCAATTCCTCGGCGCCGTACCCCTTTCGAAGGGCCACTTGCTGGAATTTATGGTTGGGCCCTACACCTATTCTCCTTTGAATAATAGCTATCCCGTAAAAGAAGCCCAGGTCGGTGGCGAGTCTAAAATAGAATACAGCTTCAACCGAACAGGGGGTTGTTTATTGTACGAGCGGCGAATGCACAAATAGAGGCTAACAGTGACATTTGAATTTATACCGACTTCCAGAGACTTGTTCCTCTTAACTTCAAGAAGAGAAGCAATGAGACCCAAAATCCCCGATCTGAAAGCTAAAAACAGAGCACAGGGGAGAGAGGAAGTGTTCCCATGAGGCCAGACATGATAAAGCCTCTTGTTTGTGTTTTATTTTATTACTTGTTTCACTGTTTGTCCTTTAGTTGGTAACAAACAGAGGACACTGATGGGACAGAGAGAGGAGGAAACGCAGGAAAAACCAGAACGACTGAATGATACTTTCACTGTTTCTGAATCACACCATCAACCGGTGTCTTTTTTTTCTGGGAGAGGAAGAAACAGCAGCTTCACACCCCTCTCTCAGCCTGGATGTTCAATATCCTGTGGCTGATCTCCTCCTGCCCTCACCAACAGCAAACAGATGTGGCGGTGGAGTTCAGAGGAGAAATCCCCCGCTGCAGGACGACTCAGCTCAGCTCCTCCACCCGACTCAGCGAAGGAACCAACCAACGCCTCCCACAGCAGACCCTGACCTCGCTCTTCTCTCTCTTTTTTTGTGCCGTAGCGGTGCTTAAAGGTAGCGGACTGCTTCCTGTGAGGCTTGTATGAATACACACAGGTCATCCATGCTCCTCGGCAGCCATACTTTTGTCATTATTTGTTATTACTCTGCACCTGAGAAGAAAACTCCACCATTTTCCTGCTTCATAAAATCATAAACTGAATATTTTTAGACTGCTGGTGAGAAAAAACAAGCAAATTAAGGAAATCACCTTGAGATTTAGGAAATTATGACCAAAAGATTCAAAGTATTTGATCAGATTCATGAATAATTAAAATAATTGTAAATTGCAGCCCTGAGCTGCGTCTTTTTACCCAAAATGTTTCTAGTTTTCAGTGAGCTGAAGAGGTCTGAGTGGGAGGGAGTGAATAAAAACCTACTGTTCAAGTGTATAGATAAAACTGGCCCCATAAATAAACTCGAAATTATGCAAAAGGAAAAGGGGAAAAGAATAGGAACAAGGCCCAGCTGCTAGTTTTGGTTGTGACGTGAGAAAAGCGTTTGTTCTGCCGATTCTAACATATCTGCGGTTTACATTAACAAACTACTGAAGTTCAGGAGTCGTGAAGCAGCAGCAGAGTTAAAGTCGAGCTGCAAAATACCTCAGAGAGGGACACAAAATGACGGCAAGCAGCAGGGGTGGAGGGTTCAGATCTTGCCAAAACCTCCATGAGCAGAACACTCATCAGTTAAAAGTCTAAAATGTGATCCCTGTTCTCCTCACTCAGTTTTCTGACCTCCTGCCATATGTGTGCCTCCTCAGCTCGGCCTGCCGACGGCGTGAAGCTCACACTGACCGCCGAGTGCCGACCCGCTGCTTTGATCCCTGACCCTTGGCCAAATGGTCCGGCTGCAGCCTGGCCGCTCGCTGTTTTACAGCCACAGTTTGGACCACTCACTTCCTCCTCGCCGCCCGGACCGACCCTTTAATTCATCAACACCCACAGTGAGTCCTTTTTTCTTTAACTTTATTCTTCCAGTGGAGGTTTCTGTCCACGTGCTGTCACACCTGGGAGATGAACGGTCCAACAAAGGCCTGATTTAACTCATTTCACTCCAGAAATGAACCAGTGTTTCTTAATTAACAGTTGGCAGCAGCAGGTTTACATTTATGTGCTTCATAAAACTTGATGTGTAGCGTCCCCTAACTTTACTAAACAAGACTGAACCTCATTTAAAAGCCATTGAATATCCAGATAAATGTGGGAACCTCCATCATCCACAGCTACACAGCTTACCAACAAAATAAAACAGCAAATGTCGGTTCGTGCTGTCGGATTGTTCGGATAGTGACTTTTTTAGGCTGTTTACTAAACGGATCTAAGTTGTTCTGGTTGTTTATGTGTCTCTGATGCGTTTACTGCCTCTGCAAGTCAAATTCAAACTCTCCATCCTAATATCTGTTCAGCATTGTGGCATCAGCTCTTAAACGAGGCGTCCAGGGAAACTCCCTGCTGCTCTGTGTCACAGTTGGCTAATCAGAACTGTGTGTGTGTGTGTGTGTGTGTGCATATGTCTGCCTACATAATAATGTGTGTGAACACCTGCACGGCATAATGCAGTCAAAAATAACTTGAGTTGAATTTGCATCACAATGTCATAAATGTTAAAGATGTGGCTGAGTCCAGTAACTGTGTGTGTTTACTTCACAGTCAGAGTCTGTGGACGTGAACCTGTCCACATGTTTATTTCTTCTTTGTTGGTGGTTTTTTTGGCACATACAGTGCAGTCCCCTGAGGACACGCTCATATGAGAATACGTACGTCATGCAGACCCAGGGAGGACTTGGACCTACAGCTGGTCTGCGTGTGCATGGTTCTCAGATAATGAAATCTGGAGAAGTGACTGAAGTTTAAATCACTGATCGATCACGTATCAATAAAAGCAAAAGATTCAGAAATCTTAAAAAACGAAACAACAAACCCTCACTGAGCAACAGATACCTTCAGTAATATAGACTCTTCCAGCAGCTTCTGTGGTTATTCAAGTACTGTGCTTCAGTACAGTTTGAAGTATTTGTACTTTACTGTGATATTGCTGTACTTTATACTCCTCTACATGTGTGAGACACTGCAGATTAAGATTTATATGTGATGATCCACATTAGATAAAGTAGTTAAAATCACCTCCAACTCACATCTGTAATTAGATGCATTTCTGCGTAGCGAGTACTTTTACTTTTGGTACTGGAAGAGTACATACTGCTGCTGATAGTGGTAGTTTTCTCTCTGATTGCAGTATTTCTGAGCAGCTGTGTTTCTAGTTTTGTTTCTGGTGTGGACACGCTCTCAGGTCTCACCTGAAATCACAGCTAACAGCCGCTGACACGGCGGAAAACCTGCTGAGGCCCCCCTGTCACTTACGGCATGTCACAGGACCTGCAGGGGCCCCCCAGGGATGAAGTCTGTCCCCGGGCCCCTGTGATGGGTCCCCTCCCTTCCTGGAGGGAGGGAAGAAGAAGGAGAAGCGGGGGGCCTCCGGGGGCCGGACAGATTCCTCCTGACCTCAAGGTCTGATTGAGCTCACGGAAAGACGAGGCCGAAGGTGGAGGGGGGAGGTTGATTGCTAAAGAATACCACATGGCCCCGCAGGGACGCCACATGTTAAAAAATTTTGGGGAAGGAAAAAAAAACAACAAAGCTCTTTCCCGTTTGTTGCTCGGCCTGGTTGATGCTTGTGCGGTTTGGCAGCATTTCACAGCTTGTTTTCGGTTTCGCTGCTCGTCATCTGAGGAAGAGGCAGAGGCTCTTCATCACGGAGCAGCCAGTCAGCTCCACGCAGCGCCGGGCGATCATCGAACATGGCAAAAGCCATCAGATGTGGTGATAACTGGAACTGTGATAACCAAACGCAGCCCGGTGAAGGACGGGAGAGAGACGATCTCTCCCCTCCGCAGAAAAAAGCCCAACACTTCTCTGAGATGTGGGATCATTCGTTTTCACAGCGTGTCGACATGTCATCGCGGGCGTCTCTGCTCACAGCGTGGAGCATCCTTCACATCCGCCCTTCACATTCACACACACACACAC
>BRZM01003912.1:23330-38156 GCA_033238685.1 Lates japonicus
TGGATGTCCCAGATTTTAGCAACAAAACCAAAACCATCTAAAGAAGGAACAATTTTGAGGGGTAAGTGAGAAAATATGTATTTTTGTTTTCTAGCCTGGATGAACCAACCTTTTAAATGCACAACTGATTCTTCTAACAGATTGTTTAAAAGATTCAGAGTGAGAATCATGTCAAAGATGTTCTCCAGTTTCAGCTCTCTGAATGACTGAGGGAGATGGACATCACTTAGGGATCCCTAGTAGGGGAAGAAATTCCTCCAAGACTTAGTGTTTTTCTGCTTTTCTCACAAATGAATCTCTAAGCCATCAGACAATAGACTTGAACAGGCTTTCTATGAGCCCTTACAAATGTACAAAACTCAAAGGGCAGGGTTTTGGCTGACAAACCTCCAGCTGTGTAATCCATAGTCTTAAAACCAGGGTGTTGGACTGTTGGTAATTTGTCTGATGTCTATCTTTCCCCAATGTGGAACTATGAATTTATCTCAAGCAAGCTCTGTGAGCTTTGAGTCTGATTTCCAAGCACATTGGTGCTAGCAGGTGGTGTCCAGGTTTACAGGAACCCCAAAGGAAAGAAATGAGGACACGTCCTAAATGTTTACATGCGGCCCCCTATTCTTCTGCTCAGGATCTGAGAGGCAGGTTGGCAGCACAGCATTTCCTCAGAAGTGCCTCTCACAGAGGTTGTGTTACTTCATCCATACATCACTCCTGATATGGGTGCACGCAGTGAAAAGGCCTAGCTAGACCCTGTCTCAGGATGATGACATATTTGCCATTCCACTCAGTGAGGTGTGCAAACTTTATTGCTTTATCACCGCCATAGATCCAGCAGCTCAAACCACGCATCCTCTGCTCCAGCTTATTCAAAGGATATATACATGAGATTTCACATCTGATGTATTTATAGCGCCTGATAGATGATCTAATTAGGTGCAAGACCCCAACATATCGGCTCCGACATCGATACTCTCCCCTGACCCTGCCTGGGAGCCCCTTCGTTAACTTCCTGCTCCCTCCTGGGGGGTAGCCGGAGGAGTGGGCACGAGAGGGCGCCTCCAGTGATCTGGTTACGAGAGGCTGAGACGCATTAGCGCGGAGGCTGGGCCTGAGTGTCGCCTCAGGGAGACCTACACTTGCTATTGGCTCCAGCCACTATACGCTAAGTGCACTGGAGCAGAGGTCACAGTGGATTTGGCAAGGCAACTTCACCCCCCAATCCATCTCCCAGCCAGCTCCTCTCCCTCCTTCCTCCCACCTCACCCCTCTCTCCTCCTCCCTCGTTGACAATTCCAACCAGGAGGCATGAGCTGACAGAGGGTGAAGATGTCTGGGAGCTACCCACGCCATTACCGCCTTCTATCTTTTTTAGTGGACCAAATTGGTATGCAGTTCTTTTAGGCAAAAGCCTGACTGAAAAGCTACTTTTTAGTCATTGTTTTTTTATGCACGTGTAATTGGCAGTCCGTTGATTCTGGATTTTAGGTCGATACTGAGGTTTACATTTGTATACACTTTATTTTTTGGAAGAACTGCATGTATATAAATTATGTGACATTTTATTACAAGAAACTGTCTCACCTTCCAGTGGACAAACTATGTAATGGTGATAACAGCAATCATCAAAGTCGAGTTTCATTCTTTGTTGTTGTAACAACCAGCATATGTTCAGAGTTACTGATATCTGCAAAAGCTGATATTGGCCATATGCCTGTTTTAGATTGCATTTAACCTCGCATTAATGTGCATGTGTATATATATGTGTGCGTGTGTGTGTGTGTGTGTGTAGCTTAAAAAGTCTTTAGACACATTAAATTGTATGCAATACATAGAAGAGAGAATAAATATAAACTAGCAAATAATAAGTACATGCAGTCTTTTAAAATGAAAAATGTTATTTATTTAATATTATAAACTTAAATGTATTTTTGTAGTTTAATAAGATTCCAAGGATGATATTATATAATATTGTACTACACCCTTTACAGTTTCACGGTTCAACTTTGATTTACCATACATACTATATCATCTGTTAGTTTTCTGTGCAATGAGGATTATCACCACTAGTTCTGATGCACTTATTTCAGTTTTATAACCAAATGTTTTTTAAGGAATGCATGAACCATCTGATGAACTGGGTATGCTCTTGTCTGCACCTTGTGGTGATGTCACAGTGTTCCCAATCTCAGCAACTACTTTAGTGAGCATAATGTTACTCTGCAACTATTACAAATGGAAGGCCAGAAACTTAGAAAAACAGTTGTAAATAATTGTAATAAAAGTACACTATCCTTGGATGAGGCTGGGGCCTGTGGGTGGGTGAGTCTGGGGTCATCTGAAGGTAGACAAATCGTTTCACACATGCGTAGGCCTAAAGCAATTTGATCCTCCAGTAGTCAGACACCCGTCTCCTCGTCTGTGCTGAATGACACTGAACATTGCTTCCTGTAGAGAGGCTGCATTGTCTCTTATGCAGGATTTCGAAAGCTGATATCGAATTCTGCCTTATTCAAAGAACCTCTGTTTTATCAGAGAGACAGGCAGGTGATTGCAGCTTTTTAAGACTTTGCATCATAGTGAAATGCCACAGCAACACAGCTCAGAGGAGAGGTGGAAAACCTGAGATGAATGGAGTACAGTGTATAGAAGTATTAATTGTGGCAACATTCCTAAAGGTAAACCTAGGTATTGAGATGCTGTTGTATATTGTAGTGTCTTAGTCATGGTTCCAATCTCTGCTTCTTTTTTTCTTTTATTTTTTAATTTCATCACCAAGGTGTTGGTGCTGAGGTGAATATGACTGATGAAGTTATACTTTTTATGACAACAGCCCTAAGGTTTTTCTATGGTCAGTGCCGTAAATTTCAAGCGGTGTGACAATGACTGATGGCCTTGTGACAGAGCTTTGCAACTTTAACCCGTTCATAAAGTTCAATAGGCATCTACAAACATAACACTTTCACAAACACTGGAAATGCTATCATAGTCTCCAGTATTGGCAAATAAAAAGATATAAAAGCTAAATATATAAATGCCAAGACAAATATCTCCTAGAAAAAATACTTGGAGTCTATCAACCTGGAACACCAATCGTGGGTAATAAAGCTCATTATTTGATGTCCTTATTCTACTGACTGAATGACCTTCTCTCTCCAGGTTGCAGTGAGATACGTGGTGTGTTTCTGTTGCGTTTCCTGTCTGCTTTTCCTATGGGTAAAGGAATATTTATGGCTCTGCTACTGATCTGTCTTGACACTAATGCCTTAGTAAATACTCTATGCAGTAATATAACAATACATTACACATTTTATAATGACATATCACCACATCGTATTTTATACTGTCTACTTACCATTGGAAAGTGGCTAGCGTATTTTAAACATTCTGGTCTATACTGTCTATTATCTTTAGTGACTTTTATGGAGTTTTCAAGACTTTCACGTAGAATTTCTAAACTTAAAGAACTGATAAAACAAAAAAGGAAAGTATAAATGACAATGTCTATTGCCAGTGGTGCTATGTCTTGAAACATCCTATTTGCTTTGACATTTGTATTCTAGTTAAGGCAGTCTCTGCCTTTAACTTATCTCATTTAAAACGAATCAAGTACTCAAAGAGTGACATTACAAGAGAATACACCTGGCACGAGTTGTATGTCTACACCTCCTCACTGTGCCTCCTGCTAATCGTCTCTGGACGCGGAGGCTGGTGGTAGGGCAAAGTCTCAGCTTGATCTCGGCCACACCCACTGGCGTGCTGCTGAGGAAGAAGGAGGTGAGAAAGAGGAGGAGAGGGCAATGCACCTCGCCCATTATGGAAAATATTCCCAGCAGAAGACCTTCCAAATCACCTGAAGCCAATTCTCCACTTTACCTGGCTACAGAGACAGGAAAAAAAGACAAGAAATCAACTGTAACTGTGTTGTATAAACTAGTCTAATCAATCTGCAGTTTCATGAATGTATAAAAATCTGACCGGATGCAGTTTACAGCCAGAGTGATGATGGAGTGAGGGCTATAATTTCCTGCCCCATTGCTGACACCGTTAGCGATTACTGCCTGAATACAGGTGTGAGAGCATCAGTGGCATTTAGGGTTAACAGTTAACCTAATACACAGCACGAGTTGAGGAATTGCCTACTCTGACCTAGAAAACAATTAACATCAGTGATGGTAAATCTGAAGGCAGAAGAAAACATGCCACACTGTAGGAATTTTGGTTAGATGCCAGCTCCATGTTAATTGGGATGCATTATATTTTGTTGATTATCCATGAAGAAATGAAATAGATAAAAGAAACAAGATGAAGAGTTAAAGATAGATAGCTATTAAAACAGCAAATTCATGGCAGTGAAACAGTGAATATGGAAAACAAAACTTTTTAGAATAGGTATGCTGATACAGATCTTGAGTCAGTGAATTTCTTTCTATTTTGCATGCATAGCTGTTCAGACCTGTTTCGTCAAGGCAGAAGCCCTAAATGGAGAATTACTATGCCTCTAAATTGGGGCTGCAGACATTTCTTATCTCCCAAAATTACAATGGTGTGTAAATAAATCAGTGAAGGGAAGTACATCTAAATTATTGTAATTTGTATAATAGAGAACAGCCAGCCTAACCAGCAGCTCTTGGGATCAGTGACTGATTCAAATGATCAATTATATATTGAATTTTAGTACAAGCACGACCTGCGGCTTTGATCTAAGCCTTCCTGGATCGTCCAAATGTGTATTAAACCACCTGTTTGACACCTTGCATTTGCACCCTGAGTCAGTGTGCCTACAGTTCCACGTTGTGTTGGGTATTGATTTCAGATACCTGCCTGCTGTTATCATTCCATTTGTCCTTTTTAACCTGTCAATTATGACCTGTTAGTTTTCAGAGTACTCCAAATACCTACTTACATATTTTATTCATTGCAGAACATACCCACAATTTACATGGTGCCAGAGTCTAGAGAGTGTTTGTTAAGTTTGAACTAGTGCACTAAACAAATGAACCAGTGGAATCAAACAAATCATTGAGAAACTTGGTACAGGGATAGCCTGTTAATGCTACTGGGAATTAAATTGAGTACTTTGTAATATGCCAAATCTAGCTATACCCAAGAGCACCATTACATCTTGTCTATATACTGTTATGTTTGTAATATTACAGAAAGCTGATTATGTTTACAAATGCACTCTGCTTATAAGAATCTGATTATTTTACTCTAGTTGACGGAATGGGAGCGAGATTCTGAGTGGTCAAGGTTCATCTAGGCCCTGGGAGATAAAGTCAGTGTAAAGGAGGGTTTCAGACTCACTGAGCGGACACAAATCCATAGATCGCGACACGGACTGCACCTAGATACTCAGCCGTGACTGCAAGCTGTCTCTAATCCATATGGCCAAGAAAACTAGAGATTCCTGCAGTCTGCAGCCATGGACAGCATATATAAATCATTTGCTTTGTGTTGTATTTCACCCTTGTTTGGAAAAAAAAAGAAATAACACAGTAGTTTTCCTAAAAGAATTTTGTATTTTAGGGTAAGAATTTAAATTCCAAGACAGCTTGAGAAATGGTTCTATGGAAGGTTATGAGAGCTCATCATCTATATGTTGTAATACTGTTTTGTGATTATTTCAAAAGTCTCATAATGATCATGTCATCAGCTCCGTCAAGGCCTCAGGAGCATCTTACAGCACTGAGGTCTTTAGAAGCCAGATGGGAAGAGGTGCTAGAAAAGTGCATCATGCTCATTGAGCTTGCAGGAATTGATTAGTGATTTGCACCACAAGGCTTTCAACTGGTCACAACTTGGAAATTTACGGCACTGACCGCAGAAAAACCTCTTGGGGCTGTTGTCATAAGTATAACTTCATTAGTCATGTTCTACCCCAACACCAACACTTTGAGTGATTAGAATTAAAAAATAAAAGAAAAAAAAAGAAGAAGCAGAGATTGGAACCATGAATAAGATACTGGCAATATACAACAGCATCTCAATACCTGGAGTTTACCTTTAGGAATGTTGCTGCACCACACGCGCCTGCACTCCATTCATCAGGTTTTCCACCTCCTCTGAGCTGTGTTGCTGTGGCATTTCACCCTATGATGCAGAAAGTCTTAAAGCTGCAATTACCCGCCCGTCTCTGATAAAACAGAGGTCCTTTTGAAGGCGTAGAATCTGATATCAGCTTAAATCCTGCATAAGAGACAGCCCCCAAGGTGGTGGTGCTAAATGTCTGCGTCATTCAGCACAGACGGAGACAGGGGTGTCTGACTACTGGAGGACCAGAAGTGCTTCAGGCCTGCTTGCATGTGTATGAAACGATTTGTCTATATAACCAGATGACCCCGAACTCACCACAGGCCTGACCCCCCTCTGTCCAAGGATAATTGTGCTTTTATTACAATTATTTACAACTGTTTTTCTAGTTCTGGCCTTCATTTGTATCGGTTATGATAACATTATGCTCACTAAAGTAGTTGCTGAGATTGGGGAACACTGTGACATCACCACAGCAAAGGTGCAAAGGTGCAAAGAAACACATACCCAAGTTCATCAGACAGTTCGTATAAATCATAAAAAACATTTTATTTGGACATAAAACTGGAAATAAGTGCATCAGAACTGTTGGTGATAATCCCTCATTGCACAGGAAAACTGTGTGCACAGATGATATAGTATGTATGGTAGGTCAAAGTTGAACCAGAAAGCAATGGAAACTGTAAGGGATGTGTGAGTACAATGTTGCTATTATTATCATCATAGGAATTATGGCCAAAACTACAAAAATATGACCCAATTTGTAATATTAAATAAATAACATTTTTCATTTTAAAGACTTCACATGTTTTATTATTTGCTAGTTTGTATTTATTCTTTCTCTTCTGTCATATTTGCATACAATTTAATGTGTCTAAAGGTTTTAAGCTACACACACACACACACACACACACACGCACACATATATATACACATGCACGTTAATGCGAGAGTTAAACTGATAAAACAGGCATATAGGCCAATATCAGCTTTTTGCAGATATATCAGTATCTGAACATATGCTGGTTGTTAAGCAACAAGAAATGAAAAACTCATTTTGAAGTAATTTATAGTGTCACCATTACATAGTTTGTCCACTGGAGAGGAGTGAGGACAGTTTCTTGTAATAAAATGTCACACTTGGTATGTAACTTGGCCACAGTTCTTAAAAAAATAAAGTGTATACAAATGTAAATATCAGTATCGACCTAAAAATCCAGAATCAGCCGGACTATGATACATACATGATACATAAAAAAAACGTAAACATAAACATTAAAAAGTAGCTTTTCAGTCGAGCTACTGCCTAAAGAAACTGCATACATAATTTGATCCCCACTAAAAAAAAGATAGAAAGGCGGTAATGGCGTAGATAAAGCTCCCAGACTTGTCTTCACCCTCTGTGTCAACTCATCACCTCCTGGTTGGGTGTCAACGAAGGGAGGAAGAGGAGAGAGGGGTGAGGTGGGGGAGGGAAGGAGGGAGAAGGGGAGCGGCTGGCAGGAGATGGATTGGGGGGGGGGGGGTGAAGGGATCACCTTGCCAAATCCACTGTGAAGGCCTCTGCTCGGTGCACTTAGCGTATAGTGGCTGGAGCCAACATGTAGCAGGGTGTAGGTCTCCCTGAGGCGACACTCAGGCCCCGGCCTCCGCGCTATTGTCATCTGTCCGTCTCTCAGCCTCTCCATCCAGCAATCTGCCTGGAGGAAACTTACTTCCTCTCTCCACATTCTTCCTCCCTCCATTACCCCCAGGAGGAGCAGGGGAAGTTGTGCCGAAGGGGGCTCCCAGGCAGGGTCAGGGGAGTATCGATGTCGGAGCCGATATGTTGGGGTCTTGCACTAATTAGATCATCTATCGAGCGCTATAAGCCATCAAGATGTGAAATCTCGTGTATATATCCTTTGAATAAACTGGACAGAGGATGCGTGTAGTTTGAGCTGCTGGATCTATGGCAGTGATAAGAAAGCAATAAGAGGTTTGCACACCTCACTGAGTGGAATGGCAAATATGTCATCATCCTGAGACAGGGTCTAGCTGGGCCTTTTCACTGAGTGCACCCATGTCAGGGTGATGTATGGATGAAGTAACACAACCTCTGTGAAGGCATAGGGGGGAAATGCTGTGCTGCCAACCTGCCTCTCAGATCCTGAGCAGAAGAATAGGGGCCGCATGTAAACATTTGAGACGTGTCACTCATTCTTTCCTTTGGGGATTTATAACAAACCTGGACACCACCTGCTAGCACCAATGTGTGGAAATCAGACTCAAAGCTCCACCAGAGCTTTAACTTGAGATAAATTCATAGTTCACATTGAGGAAGATAGACATCAGATAGTACCAACCAAAGGTCAGCCACCCTGGTTTTAAGACTATGGATTACACCTTCAGAGGTTTGTCTGACAAAACCCTGCCCTTTGGGTTTTTTGTACATTTTGTGAGGCTCATAGAAAGCCTGTTCAAGTCTGTTAATGGAAATGGCTTGGGGAATTCATTTGTGAGGAAAAGCGAGAAAAACACTAAGTCTTGGAGGAATTTCTTCCCCTGGGGATCCCTAAGTGATGTCCATCTCCCCTCAGTCATTCAGAGAGCTGAAACTGGAGAACATCACTGACACTTCGAGTTCTCTCACTCTGAATCTTTTAAACAATCTATTTAGAAGAATCCAGTTGTGCATTTAAAAGGTTGGTTCGTCCAAACTGAAAACAAAAATACATATTTTCTCACTTACCCCTCAAGGTATTTCGCTGTGCAGATAGTTTTGGTTTTATTTGCTAAGGCTCTGAGACATCCAACGCTGAGAAATTAATTTTAAAAAAGGAAAAAAATACATTAAATTTCAAGGGAAATTGTTGATTTTGTAGTATTTTCCATGCCTTGCTTATATTTCAAAATTAAAAATAAACTGTTGATTGTGACCTGCAAATGGTGGCAAATATGTTTAATATTATAAATGGCGCTTTGAATATAAATAAACAAGCAATCCACAGAACACAGTCAAAATTTTTTAACTATTTCTACTAGACTATTTCTTTAGGTGAAAATAGTGCCATTGAAAACTGTTGACAGTCAGGTATATTGATAGTCCACATAATAACACTTTCTGGTAAAACATGTTGCTTTGAGACATATCTCAAAACCTGGACACATAAATCCCAAACTACCTTCAAAGATATCTGTAGGCTTAAATGAGAAAATAAGTAGTTTTGTAATTTGGATGAACAAACCCTTGAAATATAATTTCTCTTGATTGTGATTTTCAACACATTCTCAATATGAAATTGAATTTATTATCTGAGGAGTTTACAGTTTACAAGCACCATCAACAAAATTAAATAGTGAAAAAAGTGGTTTGTGTGTTGGAGTCAAATATTTCACTCTATGATTACTGTATTTTTATATACAGTATTTGCATTGAAGTAATCAGTGCCACAACCTGCCCAGCAGAGGCCTCTCTCCTCCCTCCGAGCAGAAACCAAAAACCTCTGTCACCATACCAAAGCCATATCGAGACAGAGGATCCTAAGGCACAATAAAATCGGAGATGTATGGGAACCATCGAGGTAGAAACGTCTGCAGTGATTTATCCCAGCACGCCTTTCCCACTTTAGACTAAGACATGCCTACATGTGAAGATTTAAATGTAAGATACAGGTGAGGGGATTTAAAATGACCCTGACAGAAACTATGAAATATGGGAACATAAATGTACATTCTGTCGAATGGGTAAAATATCATATGGGTAACACAAACTCCTCCATACAGTGAACCCCTGCCAGGTCCTGGAATGGTGCCCAAACCTGGATTCTGGGAATGCTTCCTCACTGTATTCTGGCAAAGTTGCTCATTTCAAACCCATAAATAAAGTTGCGGTTCATTGCCTGGGTAACCTGGGCAGTAAAAGTATTCAGTAGGTGATTCCAAACATTATTCCTTGTGCTTTTCAAATGCTTTCTAATCCTTTAAGTGTGACACAAACACTTAACAAAGGAATGCTTCTTCGCTGTGCTTAAGCACAACCCGCTGAGAGGAGAGTTCTACTTGCCATAAGATGTCAAAATAATCAACTCAGAGTGTTCAGGAGCTGGCACAGCCTCAAAGAGCTGGCCATCATGTATGACAAAGCCTGAGTCTGCAACCAGGACACGGTGAAAAACAAGACCATGTCTGTGAGAGCAGTGGACCAACAGTGACAATACAAACACCCAGTGATACAAGTGTAAAGCTCAGTGGTCTCGAACATATTTGATCTTATACTGGGCTTTTTCTCCTCTTTATCTATGCAGACTCCATTGTCACAGCATGTTAGTTAATATCGAGTAGGTAGAGTTGATTAAGGCAGAAATACAAAATAAACATGGACATAATCTGACAACTCTTACCTATGCTTGCATTATCATTAGATTGATTAGATTAACTATTTTGATAACTTAAAAACTAGTCAAGTAAAAATGCCTAAAATTGTGAGGTTTTGCTGCTTTTCTTTGTGTTATGTAACAATAAATAAAATGTTTAGACAAAATAAGATATTTGAAATTATCACCTTGTGCTTTAAAAAACTGAGACATACATTAAAAAAAAAAAACATTTTCTAGGATCTTTACTATATACATATACTTTATATTTTCTTGTACTTGTCAAGAGTGACCTGAATTGTATTATTTTACTGACTGTTCACATTTCTCTACTCACGTGAGATGTGGTATACACCACATGTTCCATAATAACCCTAAGGCAGTGATGAATGCTGTTGATACGCGAAAATAAAATATGGGAACACTTCCCTAATATTTTGCACATTTATCGCAGTACAGCAAAGGTGACCATCAGCTGGGAAGGAGATTACCATTTAAAACTCTTGACCCATCCCACATGTGGACCTCCATTGCTGTTGACTGTAAATAAGAGTCTAACCTGACCTGCAGGTGTGCTTCCCTCTGACAGTTGCTGAGGAAAAGTGAGACAAGAACAACTTGAAAGACAGCACGAGGTTTTCATCTTCAGAGTACACCTGAGAGAGAACGTGAAATATCAGCTAATGTGCATTTTGTCAAGCAAGTGCCAACACTTCAATTTATCCTCAAAATCCTCTCGTCCACTTTACATCAGGCATTCATTTCCTCATTCATAGCAGCTTTACTACACAGCCTTTTACTGTAGAATCAGTGAGTAGACTGGGCTTTGTTGGGCAATGTTGGGTCATTCGATATGGACTTTGGCAGAGCAGTCTAATGAAGGATGCATTGTCTGAGAGAGCAGGCTTTTTTCTGTCTTACAGAGACGCTGACAGCTTCCCTGGCTCTGGCATGAGCTTGGCTTTTAATCAGAAACAACACTGTACACTCGATCAGTCCGTTCACACCAGAGCCAGAGCACCTTCATGCTGTTACAATGACACCATTATCTCAGAAACAACTCTTACATGAAATACCATATCACAGCTTTGCCTCTCCTGTGTAGATATTTGATTGACTTATTACAAACTCTGGAAATAAACAATCTGACTTTCACTGCTTGGGATAAAACCAAGCGACACACTTGTGGGACTTTCATGCATCTGCGGTTAAAAGCCCTTTCGTTTATTGCATCCATTATGTCCATGAGTAGCATGATTCATCTGAGGATCATTTTAAACGGTTGCTTGTCTCTGAGGTCTGATTGTGCACTTCAGCAGGTGGCTCTTTTCATTAAACCTAAATGCCTGATGATTGTGCTCTTCATTAAAGGCTGTCCAGTAATATGGGCCTGAGATGATTGCCCATGCGGTGGTTAAATATAGTGGTTGGACAAGGCCTCTGCCACTGTGTAATGAGAAAAGTCAATAGTGCCGGGGCTATTACGCTGTCAGCGCTCGTACCATTACACACCATTAAAAACAGCACAACTCTCTGATTCATCCTCATCATATTTATTGGATGGATGGCCTGATCTAATTGTAAAAGCAGTCCAACCACTGCAGAGTTCAACATGTGTCATCATTTTGTAGCCACTCTGCATGCATTCTCATTTACTGAATAATACATTCTCAGGGACTGAAGAATTCAGAGGGTTTAGTATAAAGACACATGTGATTATGAGGTTTTTTTTCACAGGTAAACGGACTGATTGGTGATGATGCAATCTCCAGTATTTCTTCTGTTCATTCAGTGAGACAAGAACACCAAGCTGTAAACTCAGTCATTAGTGTGTGACCCATACAAGCTCCCAGTGTTGACATGTACGCAGAGGGCAGTGTGCCTGGCTTATTTAACAGAATGGAAATTAACCATTTGTCACTCCCCCTTAATCAAATTCTCTCTGTGGTGCCATGGGTCCACATTTGACATTGCTGAATGCTAACTGCAAGTACCTGCAACTACAAGTACCAAGATAAAAAAGGGGGATTTACAGGACCCAACCACACATCTCCAGACACCAGAGGAGTCTTGAGACAGACCCACACAAAGCATCTCCTGTCTGCTCATTTGTGAAGGTCATTAATGTTTAATCATATTCAAATGACTCTTAAGGAGGCATCTGAGCTGCTCACCAGTATGCAGATGAAGGTCAGGGGGGCTTGCCCTCCAGGACTTGTCCCAAGGCGGCTCTCCTCTCCTGGTCTGAATCCCCTGTGGGCCTGTGGACATGTCACGGCCCATCACCCTTCAGACAGACAGGTCCCCCTGACTGGGGTCGTCCGCTAGACTGGCAGACTAGCTTGATAGCTACTGTCCACCCCCCACCCCCACCCCTATTGTGATTTAACTGCTGGTCACAAGCCCCATTAGCATACTGATAAGAGATAGTGACACCTCCCTTTGAATTCTATCAGGTAGCCTGAAAGCTGAGTGTAATGAAAGGGATAATTACACAATTTATATAGGGAGGGGCAATGACAGTCGCACAAAGCTATCTGGCCAAGGCCTGACCCACCTAATTAAGACGGAGTCCCATCAGTCTTGATGTCCCTGTCAGTGAGTTGGTCCCTGGTAGTTTAAAGTAAATAGAAAAGTGTGTCTCCCCACAGTTCTTTTAACGGCCCATTTAAGCTCACAGAGTGGATGAATATAAAGAGGTTTTACAGAAAAAGGCACAACAATTTTTCTGGTATGACACAGAAACCTAAAGAAAACTTGATTATGCCTCTGCAGACCTTCATGCAGAGGCTATTCGCTACTTTCTTGTTGTAGTGACAAGGGTTTGAAAAGCTGCTCCATGCTGAGAACAGTAGGGGTTAGAAAAACAAGGCTCCTTAAATCACAGCCTGGTTTGCAGAACAGAAGATGGCTGAGAGGGACACTGTATGAAAACTACCAAACTCTAGGTTGGTTTTTCATATATTTTTTTTAATTAATACCAGGTTTCTATCACTAACAAAGCACCATCTCTACATGCAAGTGCAAACATTACCGGGCCACATCCTTAATAGGATGTATACTGTGACTCCATCCACTGCAATAAAAAGGATGTCAAATGTTTTACCCAGGGTTTCAAGTTATGAAAAACCTCTGCTCTCCTTCTTTAATGTGCCCATCTATTCTGTCTCTTCTTTAAATGAATGTACAGTGAGTCAACACAAGAGCATGAGAGCGACCCAGTGATACACGCAGCAATCAGCACACAATCTCTATTTCTCAGGCTAAACACAGCCCTTCCCTCTCACTGTTTTAATTATGCCTTTGTGTGTCTAAGATTATCTGAGGCTTGTAAAAACCTATTTTCCCTCATGGTGAATAAAAAAGGCCTCTCTGTCAAGTGGGGGCATGTCAACACACTTCTGTGGATGAGCAGTGTTGTCAGCATCAGTGTGGAGTGGATACACACACGCACACACACGTATGAAAACACGCATGGGCGCACGTGTGCATCCTGGATTATGTCACATCACTGGAATGCCATCACATGAGAACGGGGGGAACGGACTGCGTTAAATGAGTTCGAGCGACACAGCACTTGCTTGTTTTTTATCAGGGACGACACAGCGTGAGTTACAGTGGCAGAGAGAGAACTCAACTCGGGGAGTGTTAACAGGGGAGGCTTTCGCAGCAGCACTGAGCCTGAAAGCCTGTTTCCCCCCCAGACAGGGTGCATGTCTTGTGTTTATAGTTGACACACAAGCTGTTTGGGGTTGATAGACTCCAATACCAGAGTCAACACATTGCACTTGCTGCGCACTGATGTTTGTTTGAACACTTGTCTGGCAAATAAGCATCTCCTTTGTGTTTCCTGGGCTGCTGCTGCTGCACAAGCTGGGCTGATTTTCATGTATTTGGTGTCTCTCTACTCCCTAAAATAATCCCCGTTGTTCCACAAGGAGAATTAAAAAGTATTTTAAAAAGGTGTAACAATTCCTAGTCTGTATTTTTATACTGTGTAGAAATTTCAGCATGTTAATTATCCCAGGCAGTAAAAGAACAAAAGCCATGAATGGTAATAATATTACCTGATTGTGGTATAATTACATGCTTAAGGGTGGGTGATCAGCTTATCATAGTATTACATCTTCTTGATTAAAGCAGTTTAAAAGCGCTACCTTTCTTTCCCTCCTCTTTAAGATGATAGCAGCTGCCTCAGAAGTGAGCCAGGGCCTTGAAGTGCAGGCTGGGATTAGTGGTGAACACAAAAGGAGCATTTGGAGGGGGGCATGCCTGTCCCTTTTGAAAGGCTATCATTTAGAGCCGTCAGCCACAGATCATCTGCGGCTTACATGGGGAAAACTCGGTTAAATGTTGATCAGGCCCATTATTTGACTCTCTGTGAGGGGTGCGTTTGATGGTTTAGGCCAGGGAGGGCTCCAGAGACTCAGTCTGTCTCCCT
>BRZM01003913.1:0-28230 GCA_033238685.1 Lates japonicus
TGGGGGGAGGGATTCAAGGTGAGTCAGACAACCCAAACACGCTGAGTAGATATTAGTTGATAAACTATTCCAACTTTGTTGCTCTGACCCTTAGAGGAGTTCACCTCTATGTTTGGCTTCAGACTCAAACAAATTTGTGCTCCCAGCTGTAGCAAGAAAACCAAATCCACAAAATGTCCCTTTATATGTTTGTTTACTCTTAAATGTTAATGTTATATATATGTCTGACTATCAGTCAGTTATGTCACAAAAGGCTCTTTTAGTAAAAAGACATTTATAATGATTAAACACAACATTTTATTCTTCGATAAAGAGGAAGTTAAAGTGAGGTGCCATTTTAGGCCAAAAGCCATACAGGCACAAGAAGCCTTCTCTTTCTCAATAATGATTCTCATCTACAGCAGCAGTTAATGTTTGTTTTCCTTCAGGGAGGGGAAGAAGCACCCATTATTACTCTCCCAAGAGGGCTGGGGGCCCTATAATTTCTTTTTCCAGTGATGACCTCACCTCAACAATATGGCCCTTTCCTGGCCTCAACCTCAACTTTTCCCCAGTATCTGAGTCAGCCCACTTCTCAGATTCACGTGCTTCTATTTTAGGACTCCAATTTCCATAATCCCACTGGTAGTCAGACATATATAAGCGTGCTTTTTAATATGGAAAAGGAAAATGACTGGTGCCTGGGCACAATGGTTTCTGTGCTCTTGTTGGAGAAAAGCACAGTCAGCCTAAAGAGGGTCTGACGCCGTGGCACCAGGATTAACTGCCACAAAGATGTTAGAAGTGACACCAGGTCAGCAGCTTGGGCTCAAGTCACCTACTGTAGCTGCCAGGGTGTTTAAGAGACAAGCCATGATTGAAAATGTGGGTCAGACCCGACACCCTGTAAATCCCCTCGCCTGAAAATGGGACGAAAGGATTCATTAAAGGCAACATGAACACATATGGCAGCACTGACACACACAGGTGTATTGCAGTTGTATATCATAGCCAACACACGCAATTTCAGTCAATGAATTAACATTTTTATGTCACTGATGCTCAAAAAAAGAAAAATTAGAGTGCAATTTACTCTCCCCTTGTGGCTGGCTGACTTATTGATTCCTGCCCAGTCAGGCAGTGAAACATGACCAAGTGCTTTATTTTCTAAATGCTCCTATTCCTCCCTTTTGGCTTCATTTAACAAGATGACCAATGTCTCTCTCTGTGAAGCCGGTCCAGGGTTCCAGAGTTCCTGCTTGACATGACAGCCTGGCAGGTAGAATGTCCAGCCCTTGACAGATGGTTGCTAGCAGCCAAAACAAGAGCTGGACCAGTCCCAATCCCATTAACAAAGTCATGAATGGATGCTTCGCTATATAAATAGCTCTATTTTTTCCCCCTTCACAGGTGGGGATGTTCCAAATTGTGAACAAACACATTAACTCATATCCTTTGCCAGGAGTCACTACCTTATTTTAGAGGAGGGGGGGTGGGTACAGAAATGATATGACACACCCGTTACCTATAGATACAGTATTTTTCCACTTAAAGAAAACGCGGCTCTGAACGTGACAGAGTTGTACATCACATTAGCACCAGGAGCAAAAACAGTGCGAGGGGGGCCTCATGAAGAAGGAAAACTACTGTATGTAAGGTTGGGAAGCCATATGGTTCCAATTATTGTACCTCTCACCAACTGTGTGTATTCATGGTAGCCCCATAAACTTGTGTTGTTTTAATTTTGTTCACATATAGGTCAGAGTTCACTTCCCTTGAAGATTATACCAACTCATTTAAAGAAAATGACTTGAATTAGCTGAATATTCACCAATGTGTGCAGTCAGTTAGCTGATCAAGTGGTAAATTAAATCTAATTTATCTAAATTAAAGTCTCAATTTAATTTAAAAAAAAAAAAGCAGGCACAGTGTGGATCATCTTAGCTTTCAATTAGCCATCAAATCTGATTCCATGCCACAGAGGGCACTAAATGCCCTAAATGGATTACCTGGGATCAAGCAGCCAGACAATACAGTTTTACAAAGTGATTTGCTGCATCTTTGTAGTGTACAGTGTTGTATGTGACATTAATATTTGTATGTAATAACCTACATACTGTATGTACAGACATAGTAATTTCTCATACACCAAACAATACACACAACATACTAATATGGTATTTTGCAATGACAGGATTAATGAAAATGTTCTAACAGAAGAATGGAGGAAATTGTTATGTTTGACCTTGAGTACCAAACTGTAACTTACTTATCTGAGGCACCAATTTGTACCATTAGTTAATGTATGGAAATCCTCGTGCTATGCTTTAGGTCTCTAGTATACAGAATGTAACCCGAAACACGGTTATGAAACCTTTTGTCTGTCCCACCCAAACACAAAATAGAAAGGTTAAGGACATTTATAGAAACCAGATTCTGAGGTAGCACCCTGCTGGCTGTTTTAAATCTGACTAGATATACTGTATATGAATACGGTACAGTCTTACAACAAGGTTAATGATGATTGGAGATTCCATCATGAAACTGTGGCCCTTCCAGCTTCAAGAACGTAATCTCCAGAAACATATAAATGAATGTCTCTGCCTTTTGAAGCTTTATGCCCATATTAGTACGTCAAAATATGAAAAAAGCTTGAAATAACTTTAATTCCATTTGAGCAGGATGGCCCAAAGACACACTTGAGTCTTTGGAGTGGCAATATACTATGAAGTACTGATTCCACAGATTCACAAAAGTCCACCTATTCACAAAATCTCTAAGTTATGTCAGTCAAAAAGAGAAGAATTAACAATCGGTGGTTTCCCTGAAGGCAAGCCTTAAACATTCATAACAGAGAAATGAAACAAAGCCTGTGAATATCAAAGCAGTCCACCATTTCCATCCTTTATCACTTGGATCAAAAGGGCTTTGATCCACCTCTATTCTTTCAGCATAGCCCCTCTATAATTAGTTCAACTGAAAGCCTGTAACATCTCAGATTCTGAATCTCTGGTGAAGAATGTGTACGGCACTTCTACTTCTCCATAAATAAATGGCAAATGCAGCTGTGTAAAGCTACGGCAACCCCTCCCTCCGCCTGAGTCAGCGAGATTTAAGGCACAAAACAGGCAGTGAGCAAGATGTAAGGAGGGTGGGAAATGAGGAAACCTGCAGGCCATTAGTGACCATTTTATTTAGGGATGAAGCAAAGGCTATTATTAGAACAAGACCCTGGGAGAAACAACAACAACAACAACAACAACAACTGCTTGTTTTGCAAAACAAACACAGTCATAAACATGACATAACACCTTCTGTTAGTACAGTTTGAAAGCTCCCGCTCTATTGTTCCCATTTGTACTGTAAAGGATTATTATCACCGCTGTTTCTGTTTATGCCCAAAAACAGCTGATTGGACAATGAGAGCTGGAACACATGTGATCCCCTGAGACTGACAAGAAGAGACAGTTCAGTAAGGCAGATATGAATGGAAAAAAAGGGGAGAAACAGAGAGAGGGAGGCAGACAAGAAGGAAGAAGAAGAAAAAAGAGCCGGGATAGAGAATATCCAAACATTTCCAACGCAAGCATAGCAAATGGAGGCCACCCTGTCGGCTGAAGAGAACAGCTCCTTGGAAATGTAAGTGTGTCCGTACGCTGATGGAGTGTCTGAGGAACCAGTGACTCATTCCTACAAAGAAAAACCCACAACATGGATGTTTTAGTGAGAAGTTCAAAGGAAAGTCTGAAAAGATTGTCGTCCTGCCAGTGGTGACTTGTTGAAGTCTGAGACCAATGGTGGTTAAAAACTAAGAATTAGGTCAAGGAAAAATAAATGTGTTTGGCAGGATGGCATCGCAGGTCTGTGTGTGTGAGAGAGCCCAACCTGCTGGAAGGAGGGAGGTGTTTACCATGTTTTTTTTTTTTTTTTTGTTTTTGGTGTTGTTTTTTCTTCAGTGTTTTTAGAGTGCTGGCAGAGCTAGCCCAGTGACATGGGAAGAGGATGTGAGGAAGGCAGAAAGGGAAGGATGAGGGGTGAGAGAGAGAGACAGAAACAAACAGAGAGAGAGAGAGAGAGAGAGAAAGAGGGGCTGGTCTATGCTTCTCTGTCTGCTCCAACCAGCCATCTATCTTTGGCTTTGCTCACGCCCCAGCTGCTGCTGGTTCAAAGTACGGTCACTGGCAGGGAACCAGCCACAGGGCTGCGAAAAACACCCACACAGCCACTTCACATACAGAGGGAAGCAAAAAAGAAACAGAATGTCTTTGGAACAAAACGAAAGTCTCAAACTCGAGCCCGGTGTCACATAACTTTTGCAGAACGTCAAACTCGCTCTGAATGAGAAAAGTCTTTAGCGTGGTCAATAAGGAGGGAGGGGATTGGCAAAGTTAATGTTTAATCAGCCAGTTAAATAGCACACTACTGAATGCCAGGGACACTGGATAAAGTTCTGCAGTCATAGGTTAGTCATCATATGTTTCAAATTTGCAGCAAATGCAATGAACACAATGCACTAGAATTAGAATGCACACATACACACACACACACTGAGAGACATGGTGTGGTTTTAAGTAAGGTTAATCAGAGTGGGAAACCTTATGTTAAGTAGCCTTCAGTGGTCATGCTTTAGTAAATAGGTTAATTCAGTTAGGAGATGGTGAGCTGCAGCATGGAGGTCACTCGGCATGCTTTACATAATCTAACCTATACCCAAAGAGTACTATATTAAAAACATCCTGCTTTGGATGGGGAAAAAGTGCACTTTTTTAACTCTTAAAATCCTAAACTTTTGTCTTTTTGTAGTCATAGACATTCAGTACCTAAAATTAACTGGCTTTAAATCAGTCGTTGGATCCTCCCCTGCACCTTCAGTCCCGTGCCAGACTGTCTAGGCCAAGGTCTGGGTGTCAGTGTTAAGTAAATGTGCTGTGGAAGGTGAGTGACTTGTGCATTTCACTGGATATATTTATATTACTGCATGTGCATACAGTGTGTACGTGTACCAGTGTCCTTGAGTTTTACAGTGCGTGTATGTGTGTCCCCCACCCCCGTGCACTTGTGCCTACACGGGCACTGCAGGTGAGCAGAAAGTCTTGTTCATCAGCCATCCGGAACCTTATACTGATGGGTCAAACAGTGAGTTCAACGATATAAACACACACACACACACACACACACACACACATACACTAATCCAGCCACACTCACACAAGTCGGAAGTCAGGAGATTGCCTTGTAAGGTCCGACTTGTTCTTGGAGTATGAACGTGACTGTGCCAGTGTTGCTACAGTAATTGTTTGAACTTGTCTGACATGTCTGGGTCATCACTGATATAGAGCTCTGTTTTGTTCTTCTCTTGCTGTTGTAGGTGCAGAGCCTGAGACGTCAGGAGTGGGTCGGTGCCAGTGTTTGGGGTGCAGCAATCAGCAGATCAAGACTAATGAGAGCTATTTCAGCCAAAAAAGAGAGACTTGGTATTGGATCTATACCAGGTGGGGTGTGGGGTGTGTGTGTGTGTGTGGGGGAGGGTGAGGCTTGTTTCCTGCAGCAACCATTTCTAGTGTGATTAATAGCCGACTTCAGGGAAGCAAGGCTGTGCCTAGTAATTACATCAAACCAAAATAGGGTGGTGGATGTGCTGTTTTTCCCTGTGTGTTCTTTTGTTTAGTCTTTGCTCAAGAGGAGGGGCTACATTTGATGGATTTAGAGCTGACAGGAACAAAATACACATAACATTTAAGAGTTTGTAATGGATTTCCAAAACACATACTTGTTGTTTAATTTTCATTTTTATGTATGTGTTTATGTATGGTGTTGCTGCTGATGGATGATTTCTTGCTGCAGATGATGAAAATGTCATTCTGTGCCCCCCTCTAAATAACAGTATGGAGGACATATAAATGCTTGACATGAATAAATGCACTTAAAATACAAATTCTCCACATATTTTTTATGTGGAGAAGTTCTTAGGTAATATATGCTGCTCCAGACAATAAATTGCAATAAGGCACAAGAATGAGCAGATTTTTTTCCCACTACAGTCTCATTCAGTCCGATCATGTTCATACATGAGCTTTCTAAGGTAACGTTGAAAAAAAAAAAAAAAAAAAAAAAAAAATCCCCACAAAAGCACCACAACTTTCAGGTGAATCTCAACTGTAATACACTTGCAAACCAAATAAGCAGGTAGTGTACACTTACAGAGAAATAGTAGGGCAACAGTGAGATAGAATGCCAGGTCTTCTCTTTAATTAAGCGTGAGATCACCTCTCATCTCTCTGTGATTTCAACAGTGTAGCTTGACTTATGGTTAAGGTTGCAAAACTCATGCATTGAAAACTTTAGGGTAAAACCTCTTCCTCCTTTTCTCCCAGTCTACGCGTACAACATAAATATAAACCTCTGGCACCATCTAAGTTGGCTAAAGAGAACCTGGGCCCATGGGATGTAGATAAAACTCTGCTGATTGCTTTGTACATATATAATGTTGATGTAGAAAATTCTACCATGAATCTTTCTATTCTATTCTATTTATGATCATGAAATATCACTCAAAGAGCACTGTATATGCATAAACTACCCACAAATAATAAAAACATACATTCAGAATGTAGTATATGCAGAATCTAACACCTAGATCGAAATATTTTGAGGGCATATATGTATAAAATAAAATGAATGTAAATAAATATATGTAAAATAATTTTTAATCAAATCAAGAAATTGAATGTGATTTAATCATATTCTTCTTCCACTGAGCTCTCCACAGAAGAGAGAAATGTTCTTTCTGACAGGAAACAATAAGTGAGCCCAGCCCTCTCACTTCCTGGAATAGGCCAGATTTATTGATAGCATTACAAATATCAGGCAGCCACTGTGCACACACTGGATTACCCAGGGGCACAACTGAGATGATAATAGTTATAGTACACATTTTGGCTAAATGTGCATGACTTGGCCATCTTTCTTATCCAGAATTAGAACAATAACAACCGTAGAACAGGCTTAAAATCAACCAATCACCAACACTCCCACTGAATGATAAGGTGTGAAAGACATGAAGCAACAGCAGCCAGGCTGTGAAATGAGCACACAGTTTATCTTATCTACATCACTGTATTCATTTATTAACAATAACACAAAGATGAGGAATTAAGATGGTGAAATAAATAAGATAAAATGCATTCGCTTATTTTCATTCTTCAAGTCACCATCATCAGCACAAGATCAGCATGTATCCCAAGAATGTAAAATGTGTGTTGAACCTACATGAAACCCAAATTACTCCACAAATGTCAATGTGTTGAACATTTACTGGACCAGAAGTCATAAAAACAAACCTATGTGATTTTGAACTAGACAGAAATCTCCCACAAAACAGCATATTTTGTGCTGTATAGTCAGTGTTTACTGCCAAGCCGCCCTCACTGGAGGAAAATGCAATGGTTTCTAACTGTGTGTGTGACGCAATGTGTTTCCCAGCCAGGCCTTAGGGGAGCTGAACAGGTACAGTGAGCCATATTCCCGCTGATGAGATTAGTAGTACCATGCTGCTGCACGTAAATGTGTGTGTGTGTGTGGGCAGTGTGTGTACAGTAATATTAACGATAATGTGTGTTCTCTGTTTGTGTGTGAGTGCTTGCAGCCATTACTGTCTGTTCTGACTCAGGAAGGATTTTTTCTTTTTTCAGTGTTGTGCCAAGCCTTTCCTGGCATGGTGCATTGGCAGAGTCGACATCTTACTTCCTGTCCTCGGGGATGGGTGATCGGATACCCGGGGCAGGATGGTTACACACGGTCCAGAGGTTTACTGGACAGGGCAGCTTTGTGGGAGCAGGATGATGGAAACTTACACCCACCTATTGTCACCTCTGTGTGAGGTGCTCACTCAGGATGGAGGCATGAGGTGGGCCTGGGGTTGCAATATACTATAAGAGGGTGATGATGCCATGGTGGGGTGACAAGCCGTAATGGAAGAGGGTGGAGGTGGGGCCTCTTCCTCCTAATCCCTATTAATGGCTGTGAGAGCCACATGATTACTGCAGTTGTACTACTAATGACATTTTTTAAGACATTTTGTAAATCAGTTTAACCGATGATTAGGTAGGGGTTTACTGAAGCCTGTGATATCATCAACAAACACAGGTTATTTCTGTGTTTACCTGGTTCAATATACCTTAACAAATGGTGTTTTAAAGTTGAGGTGCATGGTAAAAAGACTTGGGCAGATGATTAATTGTATTTTATGGCCATGACTATGAACAGTGCGCCCACGCCATATAGGTATTTAAGCCACAAGTTGCTGTTGTGTATTTGACATGCATGGGCATACCTTTGTTTTGTATTTCCAGGACAGAAGGACATTCCTGAATGCCACATCAACCCTACCAGGACATTCAGGCTCTGCCTAAACAGACAGCATCCCGCCTCTAAGCCCTTATTAACTCCTGGCCTTGCGGATTAAGTCCTGGGATCCAGACAGCTAACAACCCATTATATGTCTGGTACAAAGCTCTCACACCATTCACAATGCTTTATGACTGGCTACAACTCACAACCTCCCTCCACCTGCCCGCAGAGGACATTTACAAAACAAATTGCTTAGTTGAGGGGACAGAGTGGGGAGGAGAATTTCAAGATTGGGGAAGATGGGATGGGAGAGCCATAAGACATTTGACTGATATGAGCTTTGAGAAATGATAGTATATTTATGTACCCAGAATGATTAACAATTAAGGTTAGCATGTCTGTTGAAACACTTTGTATCTATTCATTATTCAAAATTCGGATATATTTCTACAGGGCTGGACAAGTTGTATGGCATTAACGCATTAATTAATTAATACAATTACTATCGTGCTTCAATACACGTTGATTAGATCCTTACCAAACAAACCCGGAGGAATTAGCAAGCTTCCTGTAGACTGCGTTGGATGCAGGCGTTTTGGCAGAAAATCAGATTAATCACAACTTAAAAATTTTATTATTTTAATTGCAAAGAACAATTGGTTTGCACCAAAGCAAATGGCTTTTTAAAATACAAAACATACGTCGTGAAAACCTTTTATAATATTTGGGATTGGATGGGTGATATCATTCTGAAATGGCACAGAATATATAAGCAAGTGATATATTGGTTTAATTTGGATAACTTGTTTCACAAGACACAGAGGGACAAGAGGCGTTGAAGAATTTATGCACTGGGCTTTTCATGTGTGCAGAGGCATGTGCCAGTCCACATGGAACACCTCCTTCTGCAGAGTCAGTGGACTGCCTCTTCTCTGGAATGTAGTACAGGAGATTTCATAATGAGCCTAAATCCTTCTAAGACTAGAACAAATATTTCTTGTGGTTCTGAAATGCAATAAAATTGCGAAAGCAAAACAAAGGGATAAAACTGTAGAAAGATGATAAAATATTAAGTAATGACTATGGTTTGCACTTTTCTGTTTCTACAGTTTATGATTATAATATACTGATGGGTGTCGTTTGTCAATGCCAGGGATATGATGCAAATTGCATTATCCTTTCAAGTTGGAAACTATTTTGACATCGGCTGAGATTGTAGGAAAGGAGAAAATGCTTCACAGAGATACCTTGCACAACTGTCTTTGAGATTCAGTCATGATTTTGGATGATTGCACTTAAGTACAATTCTTCTTTAAACTTAAACTGGGGCTTAAATTAATCAATTTTAAAAGGAAAGAAGTTTATGTATGGATGCACTTATAGCTGTTATAGCCAAATTATTTTAATCTGAGGACACTGGCAGCCTTCGCTTAAGTAGGTCAGATTTACTATGACCCTATTACAGAGATTTCACATATAAATGGGAAGCACAGAAATGAAATGTTTGAAAAAAAAAAAAAACTCACTGTATACCAACTGGGACACAAACCCTGAACCACAGCTCCTTGTAAAACCATGAGAGTTCCTGCCTAGTTACAGAAAATATACTAACTATAGATAAGCCCTATAATTTTAAACTGTATAATCTTAGAGAGTAGCTATGAAATAAAAAACATTAAATTTACCTTCACCCACAAACCTGAGTGATTGTTGTTCAAATACTTTTGCAGAGAAAACTTTGAGCCTTTGGCCTTTGCATTATTCAATAGTATTTCTGTATGTCTGTTTATAGATATATCAATGTAAATCCTTGCACACTAAAGCGAATGCACACACACACTCTCTAGTTTTATGGTATTTATGTGTGCTTTATAGTACTTGCATAAATGAGCCACGAGCAATGCAAAACTGTTTCCCTTAACCCCACCAGCAGACTGTCTTGCTAACAGCAGGTAGATTAAGGACTAATCTTTGCGTGAGATGTTGTGACCTTGTTGCCAGTTTGCAGAAGTTATATAACGTCCCCAGACAGGTGAAAACAATGACCAATTAATAAATCTCCCGGGAGGCAGGCCAGCACAACCGCTGGTATGACAGTCCCAGCCAGTCAAGACCAGTGCAGCTGCAGGTGAGGACATGGTTTGTTTGTGTATTTTTGGGAATTGCAGATTCCCGCAAATGAGTTTAGGTGTGCACACTCAACTCCACACATGTTGTGTACATGTATATATGTGTGTGTGTGTGTGTGTGCTGGGCTTATTCACCACAATAACTGTATTAAATTCAAGATACATTTTTTAATAGGTTTAGTGGTAGGTGAACTTAGAGGCTGTCAAAACTGGTTCTGATCTCATTTTGATCATCTATACACCTAGATTTTTGGGCATTTGTGGAGTCATTAAAAGGGTTATTTATAGTTGTTTGCAGCTAGACCTGATTTCTTGCCGGAGAGAATGTGCCCTCCTATTGAGGTAGAAATGGAACAAAAACAGAGCTAATGTTTGCATTAGCCACTGGAGACAACTCTTAGTGAGTTAAAGGAATGACGTTTGATGCAGAACTGCCAATGTTTCTGTAGACTGGTAAATAAACAGCTGTAATGCTGCCAGCTTTGGCTATGTATGATGGCAAAGCGTTCCTTAGAGCTCCTTTAAGCCTTCTAAATTCACCTCCCCCCAAATCACAACCTATTTTTCTCGAATATCTTTGATGGAAATAGTGCAAATCTCTGTTGCCCAGAGGAGGAATAGCAGTTCTTCACTGTTCATATTTGTGAGGTTTGTGTGCATATAGAGAACCGTGCTGTAAGTATGTGCATATGTGACCCGTGTGTATTTGCTTTCGTGCGGCGTGCCTCATCTGCCATCCAGCTGAGATCACAGCAGGGGCCCCAGAGGCAGAGCGGAAACCCCGGCCCTAGCTCAGGCGTGCGTTAATCCTGGGGTGATGACATTTCAGTCTGGCCGCGGGTATGACAGCGAGCGGTGCTTCTGCTGCAGGTCTGAGTGGAGATGAGGTTATGTAAGATAACAAGACATGCAGGCCGGCGTCCTGCTGCACTGATGTCTGCGGTGGTGTGCTCCTTTGCCGTGCTGGGTCTGTGAGTGAGAATGTGTATGCTGTGGCCTGGCAAAGCACTGCATGCATGCTTTGGAGGATTGTGGCCACCTTTAACATGAACAACTTTCACTGTTGCTGGGGACATTTTGGCTGCCCATGCTATCAAACAGTGTCCAGCACATGCTTAATGTATTTTTAATATATTTCTCAATAGTAATCAGAGTTAGAATCTTATAATATTCATGCAGCAGAGATGAAGAGCTACCTCAGTGCTCATAGTTCCTTATATTATAATCAAACTATTTTATGTTGGGTCTGTACTTGTTTTATAGTCTACCATTACAGAGCATAGTGTGTTTGCAGACTGGATGTAACTGCCTCACTGCCTGACCATTATGCCCCACCTTCCCAATGGTTGTACTGGCACAAAGGCAGTGAGTTAAACCAAGTTATACAACAACGAAAACTAAAGGTTTCTTTATGCATATTAAGTCTAAATTGGGCTCTTGGGGTTCAGTTCTGTGGGGTGATAGTAAATGAGAGAAATCTCATAAGCTCTGCAATCCATGAGGGAGAAGAAAATCAAAAGGAGGGAAGTTTTGTTCACGAGGAGTTTGCTCTGGGGCTCATTTCTTTGGTTGAAGTCAGAGAGTTAAGCCTGTTTTTTCTTTACTGAACTTTTGAAGCATCACTGCTTGATGTGTCACTGTTTCAGTGGCACACAAGACAACTACCTGAACACATAGTAGGGATGCTCACAAATGCAATCCGTAATCTTAGGTATAGAAATAGACATTCACACCACACACATGCACCCATACCAAACATATACTGCAGTAGCAGTATGATTTTCATCTCAGCCACGGCTGCCTCCTCTCACAAAAATGATACTACCTTCTATCCAGGAGACAAAAAAAAAAGCTATGCTTTGACATTTGATATTTCATTCTCAGTACAAAATCCACTACCTACTATACAATTTCCAATAGCTGTAGATACATGAACACATTATCTCATTTTTCCCAATGACTGTCAAAGTAGGAAAAAAACCCAAACAAAACAAAAACCCCAAAACAAAAACTATTAACAGATTTATTAAAAAAAAAAAACTACAACATGAGAACAAACTGTTTATTTCACAAGTAATACACAACGCACATACTCAACCTATTGTTCAGTTTGCAGCACAAGTAGCTGAGCACAGAATAACTCCTCTGGCTTTTATACCTCAGCGAAATGCAGAAAGTGGACCACATGACGGTGGGTGACATCTTGAGATAGTTTCCATCACTCACCTGAGATGTACGCCACGCCTGAGACACTGAGGTAACACTGCGACCACAAACTTCCCTATCTGCATGACAGCAATCGAGCAGTGGCAAAACGGCCCAGGCCGAAGGGCCCCAGCCTAGGGTGGCTCTGCTTCCTGTGATGAAAATATCTCAGGCGAAGATCACACATCTGTCAGGTGGTGTAGAATGGTACCTTTGAGCTGAGTAATGAAATATAGTAGAAAAAGACTGCATGGAAGCAACACGAGCTATTACTGTGGTGATAAGTACTAAGTTTATGATTATAAAAGTCTTTCATTAAATAACACAAAATCTATTTAATATCCTGCATTTTGTTAACCACCAGTCATTTATTCAATGTGGTTCCAAAGACAAGAGCCTATGCCCTCACATACATAGTAGGAACTAAGGGAGACGGTAGGGACTCTACTTGGTTGACAATCATTTACTTACATTCCTTCCACTTTTAGGCGGTTTAGAAACTCCTGTATATATGCTCTACGCCATATTTATCAAAATGTTTCTGAGCCACTAAGCTGATTTAAAATGGCGTGTGTCATACATGCATGTGTACAAACTGTGAACAGCTTTGTTATCTCCCCTGTTCAAACAAGTCACTCCTCATCCCCCAAATGTTTATGAGGCAAATCACATCCACTTGGTAACTGGAAGTATGCGTGATATCCAGCCAGTGTGTTAATAATCACATGGCATCCCGGCAGACTGTTAAAGTGAAACTGAATCCATGGGGGTTTCCAGCAGCAGTTTACTGGGCACACCTCCTAGGGCTTCAGCGTACACTTGTTTCGGGAAAAGGTTTAGCCTCTTGGTACTCTGTTCAGCCTCAGCTACAAGTGTTTCTTCTTGAGCAGTTTAGCTCAAACTCCAAGCAGGGGTGGGTGGGGTGTATTTGTTTGCCAAGGAGAGAGTCTCCTGTAGAACACTAAAAAGCCAAACAAATTAAAAAAGTTGAGGCGAGATTGGTCCCAAAAAAACAGCTTATATGGAAGCTGTAAAATCCGCGACCAGGCAGTGCTTGTTTGTGTGAGAGAGTTAAGAGCTGCTGCAGCAGCTGTAATGATTGTTGCCGTTGCCTTCAAGTTGCCACCAAGGCGCAACATTGTTAGTCAATCTGGGGCAGGAAGAACATTAGAACCCGTTACGCAGGCCTGACAAAATGCAAGCGTACGCTCTGCTTTAAGTGCATGTTCTTCTTCTACCAACCTATAAATCTGTGTGACCTTCCTCCCTAAATCCAAGCCACAGTCTTGAGAGAGGGACAACAAATGTTCAACTTGATCATCACCAGTCCTGGGAGGACTTGAGAGACGTAAACAGATGCAGTAAACTGGCTCACCACACTTGCAGGATATGGAGGAGGGCCATGGTAATCGCAGGCTGGCTGATCACTGGCTGCCTCCGCTGAGGCCTAAGTTCCTCCGTCTCACGGCTCTCTAACCATTTGTGTCATGACCCATGATTGTTTTCCAACCTTTGCATCCAGGAAAACTCAATTGGGACTCACGTTTTTTGCCAGCAACACATTGCTTCCCATTCATTCAGTTCACACATTCACACCTAGGCCCTTTACTGACCAGTTTCTGCTGTTATTACAGGTAGCAACATATTTTTCACTGCTTTTCGGGTTTTTTTTTTCTTTCCTTTGGTTTGCCCTGCTGAAATCCAGCTCTACCACAGCAGGCTACGCTGTGTGCAAAAGGACTAATCTCGGTTTCTGCTTTAATATGCTGTGCGAAAACATTGTATAAGCGAGAATTGAACATAAGCCTCCCCTCCCAGCGCGCATGATAGATAGGGTCAGCTCTAAGCCACTGATGCATCACCACAAAGACACAGGTGCTGGGTAGTAGTGGGCCCTCCCTAGAGCCCAGGGCTCCTGTTCACACCATGCTGTGCCAATATTTCCACCTTTAATGGCTGTTTAGCTCCTGCAGAGACAGAACCCTTATGAGTTATAATGTTTGTTCAGGGCCTGCCTCTTTAACCTTTATCCTTCAGTCGAGCCCAAAGCACCCTGGTTTCCTTGTCCTAACAGCTGCAGCAATTGGCGAGTTCATCCAACATCCCAGGTGTAAAAGCGATTCCTGATGTGAACAGAATGAAACTGGCAGAACCTTGAACCCTCACACAGCCTGAATTGGGATCTGCTGCTTTTGATTTTCTCGTCACAATACAAAATAATTACATGCATGCATTTGCTGACTGCTGTCTCATGGCTGTCTTACTTATATATTAGTCTACTAATTTACTTATTAAATAATCGCAAAGATGGTCCTTTATGGATACTAAGCTGCTCTCTCTCCCTGCAGAAACTAAGGACTGAGAATCTTGTACAGGTGAGCCCCTAGAGCTGAATATTTTAATTGCATTCTCGCTCATGCCCAGAGAGGTTGTATCTGTCACCTGAGACAGAGCCAACATACCTAGGATCTCAATGTGACACATGGAACCAAAAACCCAGACGCATTAAATGCATTCCTCATCAACAAGCACCCCAAGGAAGTGCATATGTGTACTGTATGTCAAGTCTAAGTGCATAAGTTTGCCTTATGTCATATGTATGTCATATTATCCTGCAACACCTTTTGTTATACTTTTATTATTTAATTTTTTAATTTTTTATTTTTGCACTTAGTGAAGGCAACTTTTCTTCTTTCTTGAGATATGTGCAGTAAGTTATTTCTTGGCTTAAAATTCAACCAAACTTGTAATATAGATCCTCAACTGCTGAAACTGCAACAACTGGTAGATAAGGATAAGTACTAGTAACTAGTAAGCAGTTTTCTAACAAAATAAAACACACTGCAACACACACTTTCAATGCTTCCTCCTTGTTCTGCTCTATAGTAGAAGCCACAGCTGCATGGGACTTTTAAAACTCCTGAGTATATGCCATGGGATATTACTCTACGTCTTCTTATTGTTTCTGTTTTCACAGGTCACACTTCTGCTCCTTGCCTGTTAAACTGCTGAGTAGAAAAAAACAGCATGACCTCGCCTGTCCCTAGCACACTATGTCTCCCTATCGCGGACTGGCACAACGCCCAGACGGCTGCTGCTTGCGTGCCACCACTGTTTGGGTAGATTTGCATCTGGGCTCTAGAGAAAACTGGGATGATTCACCAGTCATTGTGTGTGTGTGTGTGTGTGTTTGTGTGTGTGCTCAGCTGAGTGTGCTGTCTCACTGGAGTCTGTCTTCTCTCTTTTCCCTAACTCTCACTTTTCAGTGGAACTATTTCTGTATACATTTCCCAAGAGCAATGAACACTAAAATAGGGGGAAAGAGGATTACTATCAAATGCTGATTGTGGTAACTTAAAGACAGATGTGTTAAGACCTTCAAGCAAGACACAGTAACACAAACAGTACAGTATGAAATGGAGGAGTGCACAGGAAAGCTGTATGATGTCAATAGGGTGGGCATCCGGAATAGAAGGAAAAACAAACACCTAAACACTTTTAAAAAATGGTGGTGATGAGGTGGCCTTTTCACCACACACTTGGGAAGTGAGGTTTTCATGACAAGCCCATATTCTTTTCAATGCAAGAGCCCACCAGGGACCCCGCCCTCGAGCACCTGCAAAAATGCTCCCATTCATCATGAGGGCCAATGCATGTCAGGGCCTTTTATGTAAAGTACAGTATATACAGTGCCAGTAGATGAATGAACAAGTTGCCAGTGGTGGGACATGTTATTGTCCCCAAAGGAGGTTTTTTAAAGTCATCTTGACCCCATTTCAATGAGCTCATTTCTTCTTTTCGCAGAACACATACTTACATGTAAACTCATATAGGAAATTTCCCTGCACTTTTCTAAAACCAAATGTGTCACAATGTTATTGCTAAGTGCAATAAAGTGCACGACGTACTGGGAAAGTAATTTTCAAAGCTTTTATTATTGTTATTGCAGTGTTCATAATGTCCCCCTCCCCCAGGCAAAAACTTGTTCAAAACATTGAGGAATGATGGATGTTCCACGTAGAAAAATAATTCTTAACCTAACAATTGGACTGCATATTAATTTAGGCTTTTTTTTTTTTAATTCTAGATATTCAATTTGGTTGGACCTAATTTCTTCATTTCATTTCCTCATTATATGCTGGAGCAGCAGGGGCAGTGAGAGAACTGCACTGAGGACACATCTCCACTATTTATTATCTGATTATTTGCAGGTTTGTGGGAACAGCACTCAATTAATGATATACTGAAGTTGCACCATTGCCCCTTTTCTCTCTCTCTCTCTCTCTCTCTCTCTCTCTGTGACCTTGTTTTTTTTTTTAAGGTCAGAGCAGATTTGCTCTGAGGCCAGTAAAACATTACAACAGAACTGATCCATCCTGGGAAAACTTTGTTGACTCTATAACCATGAGCCTACAGTCTAATCTAACTCTAATGTCTTCAATAGATAGACCTATTTCTTTGGAGCAAATGAGGACACTCTATTCAATATTATTCTCTACTATCAATTGACTTATTGAAAATGCTGAAACTTAAAATGTAAAAGATTGCATTGGAATTATGAGAATATGATTATCCCCTAGTTTCTCTGGTACATAATGACTACTCACCAAACTCATGCATGTATCACTAACAAATCATTTTTTGCTTTTAATTCACTGCTCACGACACAGTCCCCACTGCACTGGGTCAATGCACAACAAGCAGCCCACAGAACACTACACCCAACAATGTCTACCATTTTAATATGTATTCAGTTCAAATGATTTATTGGATGTCATAACCAGCAGGTGCTAGACTAGCAAAACATTGGCAAAACAAGTCCCTGTGTAGCATTGAACACAACTTTGTGGTGATCTGTTGTTGTATTTTTGGCATCAAGTGTGTGGTTTTTGTAGAAGCCATTCAGGCCCTACAATGTCACACGCATGAGTTCGTAAAACAACCTACACTCTGATTTACTGACCATTGTCCTGCAGCTGTATTTTACTCTGTGTTGTATAGAAAGACATCTACTCTCTGATTTTGGAGGTGGGCTGCTTTCCAATGCGTAACCTGTCAGTGGGAAGCGATAAAGGCGAGCTCTCAACACATGATCTAACTTGAATGGCAGCATTCAAGTTAACTATAAAAAGTGTCCACTTACAGCCAGGTTTGCTTTTTAGCCCATGGGCTGGGGTTCTTACCTGTTGTTCAAGACTGTTCTTTTTCAATGAGCTGCAGTTGATGGTGCAATAAAGCACAGCGCTCTTTTCCTACGATTGGAGCAAGGTAATTTTGGGTCAAGTTGGCATTGCTGCAGCCTCAGTGTGAGAAAACACAATATCAACAACCTTGAGACTGTACTCAAACACAACATGGCAATCCAAATGAGCAGAGAGCGCACACAAACAAATGCATTCACTATATGCCTTCGGTCATGCCCTCTCACCTTGCTTGAAACTGACAGCAGAATGTTTTTAATGCGGTATTCCATTGCATATCAAGGTTATAACACAATGCATTCACTGTGAAACTCTGTCCTTCCCTAGACTTATTTTAATACATATTTCATGTCATCTTGTACTACCTCTCTTTCAAAAACTACACCTGCCATTCACAATGCAGTCACATTTAAATACTTCATAGCTTGAAATTTCAAGTCTTTCACATGATGCTAAAGCACCTGAAATAGTGGGCAGAGTGGAGAATCCTTGCAGCATTTCATTGTATTGGCTAGTCAATTCAAATAAAGTTTTTCTTTGTGTCTTTTGAAAGACAACTTTTGAATTTTTCACTTGAGGTTTTCTGACTTATCAGAGGAAGTCTTTGGGTATAACTAGTAATAACTATTAACTGAACTTTTAAAAAATATGAGACATTTTTCATAGAAATCTTTTCAGCTAGATTCCTTTCGCTGTCAATAAATACATGACACCCTATTGTTAATGATGTCTTTCTTTATGTGAGGCTGGTATGCGTGTGTCTGTGTGTGCGCGCGTGTAGGTGGTTTTCAGCCACTTCCTTTTGTAAAAATCAACCAAGGACAACATGTTCTGAAAACGACTGCTTTCACTTTGCAGAGCAGCCACAGAAAGGCTGATGACGAATGTGCAAGCGACATGTTTTCTGTGAGTGAAAGGCACGCACCTTAAATAATGAGCCTCAAGGTGATCTAAGACAACTGCACAGTGACCTCCGCAGGCAGCTGTTTTTATGCAATTGTACTGGCTTGTGGTGCTCTGAGACGCAGAAACAAAAACACATCAGTTCAGAAACACATGTATGCACATACCACTTAGGCATTGACAAAAACACAAGGACCCCACCCCCCCCACCCCACCCCACCCCACCCCCACCTAAATGTGGTTTGTCAGTTGGCATTGTTAACACAGACTAGTTAATTTCACAACATTTCATTTCCCTCTATGTGTCTAATCTGCATTGTCACCACAAGGGTGGTAAGTACAATGTGCTTCATCCCAACATTTTGTGGAAGATTAGCGATACTGTGAACAAAGGCGGCTGTTTTGGCTGACTGGCAAGGCCTTTCATGGGTTTAGTGGTGGCTGCTCTGTACATTTTGTTCAGTAGTGGGATATGTCTGCCGACAGCTTTGTCCGCCTCATGGGTAGGTATCACAGAGCCACTCTTGGTGCTGCACAGACATACCGCCAGAGATTTTTCTAAGCCTAAATATCTTTCCCCCAGAGAGGATTTTTGCCAAATTTGCATCTGCTGAAAGCCTCGTCTTCATGACCAGTTACTGTTGGGGGAATTAAACTTTTCTGAAAAAAAGGTATTCCTTGGACAATGGCAACCTTTATTACTCCGCGTTATCAGCTACATCAAAGACTCCTCTGTGAATCTTTCTCCCTTTGACGAAAAACTGGTTGGGTTTAGGTAGTTGCCTCAGAGTTTTTTTTCAAAACCAGTTTGCCACAATGAGGCTCACACATCAACTCCACAGAAGGAACAGACAGATTAGAACATGGATACAAAAAACAAAGATAGACTGAACTAATTCTGAAATATTGGTGCCCACTTGTTTCCCTGAGAACAATCTTTAAATTTTGCTTCTTCCATAGTTCCATGGACATCTATAGACACACAGAGATACAACAACCAAAACCCAAAACACACACTCGCAGCCATGAATGTTTTGATAAGCAGTACAGGATCATGCATCACTTCTAACTGAGCTTTGTGATGCTTCAGTTGCATGCGTGCATGCCAGCAGGGCACATCTAAATCTCTTGTTAGGTGACAGTTTTTAACTCACATACGCATCAACACAAGCCCCTCTTCACGTACACGCCCACATGATCCCACTCCTGCGCTATCACTGTTTGATCAGCGACACTGATAAAGATACGTAAGTGCGTGCACACACACACACACACACACACACACAACAAAAAGCCTTTACATAACATAATCCTCTTAGGTCTGAACTTTTACACACTTTCACTCGCTGCATAGCGACAAAAACTGTGAAAGTGCATCTACTACCTATACCACAGCGAGACATTACGTACATGTGTTTCCTCAACAAATGTGTCCACAACAAATACTGATCTTTGTGTGTGTGTGTGTGTGTGTGCGTGTGTTAATCTGCACATAACAGTGTTTCCTTTCTCCCCTGACTTTCTGAGAACTTCATGCAGTCCACCAGCAAAGTTAAGTGTTGTCATGAGTCTTGTGAGTGTGTTTCTCTTACTCTTACAGACCACGCACACACACGCACACACACACACACCACACATGCATCCCATATCCATACAATCCCATATAGACAGTAGGCATAGATGTAGGCTAGTATTGCTGAATTAGCATTGGCCACTGGAAAATTTGAAGGGCTAAAAATCCTTTAAGTATAGAAAATTACATGGCATCCTGTTTAAATGCATTTAAAGAGTTGATGCAGGAAAACATGTCATTTATGTTATACAACTAAACAGGCCATGGAGAGCAGCCCACCACAGCTCATGGTCTTGCTTGCTGTACATGAGCTAGACTTCTTGTTTTTCTCTCAAGCTCATCAAATGTTCAAGCTTCTAATTCCTCAGGAACAGTGGACACAGATCCACTGTTTACACGGAAGAGGACATTCCTTTCACGAGCTTGGCACCGTGAATGTGAAATATGTTCTCTTTCTCCGGGCCTCAGTCGCCTGAGTTGCTGGCCTTTAAGCTACTTAAAAAACGGTTGACCTCATGTGAGAAAATGAGGAACGATGGATGAGACTAGAACAAAATGTCCTAGACACTCACAGCTGAAACTAGGTCAGGAAGTTTGGAGGTAAAGCATGTGCTTCCTCCTACTGGTCGTTATATGTAGTGTAGGTGGGCCATTATGGTTTGAAAAAATGGTACCATTTTTACAGTCTATCTGAAAGTGACTTATCTGTTGTGAGGCAGTTTGTTTTAGTTCTGCTAAAAGTGTTAAAGGCGAGTTTCGTGCTTATAAAATACACCCTGAAACTAGTGAAATTCTTTACATGGTCAGATGCACTCAAGCTGCACAACAATAAATTGGGGTCAGGAAGAGAAATAAATAGTAAATAAATAAGTACATAAATAAAATGCACTGTTGGGAGAAATGAACCAGACTCTCTCCATTAACATTTTAGCTGTCAGGCATTTCTGTACTGCAGCCTAGTACAGCCACATTCTGCAGGTAAATAATTGCATGGGCTGTTCATGGCTTGGCAAAAGTTCACATAGTTTGGGGTGTTGAGTGTGGTGGTGATGAGTGTAAAGAAATGCTGAGAGAAGAAAACAGTTCAAGTAAATATCACAAGAACACAATGTGAATTTGTTTTTTGTTTGACATCTTTAGAATACATGCATACTAAAATATTAATGTGCTTTATGTACAAGGTGACACAGTAGAGTTTTAAGTACATCTAACACTAAAAGATAGCATAGAAATGCATGAAAATGTATATATATACACTGTATTTCAAGTAGAGCTTTTGATTCGCTAAATACATGTTAAGTAGTTCAAAATATAACTGCTTCCAAATTCATATGCTATGTACATTCTAAATCCTAAGAATAATATATAATATATAGTGAGAATATTCACTCTCAGCAGTCTGTCTCAACAGAGGCCTCAAGATGTGGACAGTCTGACATTTGTACCACAACCAGTATCTCTTCACCCAGTGTGAAACAGCAGCTTTAGTCCATCCATGTCTGGGTTTTGACATGTTGTTAGATTCCCATCTGCACACTGCTATACTGAGACTTGCCCTAAGCCTTGCAGCTTTGTTATTGACTTGTCTCACCAGTGAACGCTAGTTAAAGCTAGTGTCTGCATGGTCTGGATGTGTATTGCTATAAATGCTAAAAAGCATACCAAGTCAAAATCCCCTGGAGAACAGGCAGCTGCGCTCGAGCTGCAGTAACCGACACCATGTCTGGTACCAACCATTACACCATGTTTAAGCTCCCTCAGATCACTACAGCTTGGCCATTCTCAACTCAAATTGAACAGCTGATAACCCTCTGGACCCTCTTGCTATGTACATAGTGTATGGGACTGACTTTTTTGACCTCCAGCATCACCACATGTTTTTTTTTTTTTTTTTTGGCAGTTGTACATAAATCACTGCTTATAAAATAATCTGTCAAAACAGGTAAACCTCAACATGCATGTGCTGTACATTACTGTGGCATGCTAAAGGATAAAACATCAATATGAAATTTAATGAGCAGCCACTGTGAGATCTCACATGATGCAGGCAGTGTAACAACAAGAATCCATTATAGTTGCTGTAATATCTGAAAATACACCTTTGAACACACTTGAATCTCATCCACAGCAGTGTTAATACTGCAGAACACGTTATCTCTCTTCCACTAGATGTGTTTGGAAACCATGTCCTTCAGTGTGGGAAGGCCAGTGTGTAAGTTTGTGTGTATGCGAGTGTGTGTGCGTATATACCTTATCGTGCTATCTCATTGATAACACTTTTATCTCTGAACACATCCTCCATCAGAAAAAGCCTCAGACACAGTGTACCTCTTGTTCCAGGAAAAAAAAAAATGTTGGGAGCTTTCCACTTGGATTTCAAAATGAAATACAAACCAAATGCAATATGGTGTGTGCTTATGAGCTGAGCACATTTTTCATCCCAGTGACAACGAGAAGCAACACGGTACAGTGGGTTGTTGAGTCGGCCGCATTTAGCGGGAGCCTATTTTGACTGCAAGGTTAAGGTCAGACGAAAATACAGACAACACAATACAGGCAAATGAAATATTCACATTTAACACCACAGTTTACTTCCTGTTGGCTGCATTACTGCTGCTTTACATTTCATTTCATTTTCAGCTATCAGAGGGTGAAATAATAGACTTTACAAAATGTGTGCTCCACTATATCTACAATATTTGAAAGCCCAAAATGCTTTAGCTGCACAGAGGAGAATGGGAGCGTTTGATGGCAACCGCTATTCAAATAACCTGTAGTCTTCCTCCTGTGATCATTATCTCCAAGAACGAAGGGCTGCAGGAGAGAGTTTTCATCTGGGGGAAAGAGACAGCAGGAGGAGAAACTGACAGTGGAAAGAATCTATCGCAGAGATACACAGAGGAGGGAGGAAGCGGGATTAAACTGTCCCTGGCCTCTTCATCCAGACACTTTGTAGTCCTGACCCACACACGAACCAGACGTAGAGTTGCTGAGAGGGGTTAACAAGGGGAGTAATTAAGGAATAAAACCAACTGCCAGCTCGCTCTCTCTCTCTCCATCTCCCTCTGACTTTTTCCTCTCTATCCCCGCTACTGCTGCTCCTCCATCAACTCTACCTCCCCTCTCCCAGAGCCCTTTTGTTGGCTCCGTGCTCTGCTCTAATCTGGCATGCCGTTCTCCTCCCTAATTTGGGGACTCATTATGGGAGTGATTATCTCAGTGCACACTACGCGAGTTTAGGAGGGAGATGGTGATGGCGTTAGGAGTTGTTGAGCTATCTGGGTGCACAGCTTAAAGTTTGAAATACATATATTTCCTGCGATTTCCTGCTCGGTGCTGCACAGAGGTTATCTATAGATGAGTCAGATAAGGTAACGTGTGAGTAACTGAGCCTCGCCTCGCCGTGTCCGTTTGTACGCAAGTCACTTCCTTCGGCCAACTCAGTGATCATCCCTCACGCCAGTTCAAGGTGACTTAAAGGAGTTGTTATATAAACAATAAGAAAAGGAGCATGACTTAACTCATGATTCCACATGACTGGTTTATGAAGCTTATATAGATTATACTCCTGTATGACTGAGGATGAAAGGCCATTATTCAATTGTCTTCACACTTTTGGGGCAGCCTGGATTATAACATTATGACATTATTATAGCTAATAATGAAAATTATAGTGACAAAGCCAAAATGATGAGAAGTAAATCTTTACTGTTATGTGGAAGACTACACAGTTCAGGTAGATTAGATTAGAAGTGATTCTTGATGAGGTCAGAATCTTATTGAATCTGCAAAATCCTTCCTAAAATGAATCCTTCTCTTTTGATTAAATAATATGACAAAACGCTGCGAGCTCTTGTTCATTTAAACACACTTCAACCATGACAATGAGCTGCAGCGGAGGAGAGGACTAGTTGCAATCATTAATGTTGACAGGTGACACAACACAGTTTCATATGGTGATCAGTGAGTTGTGGGCAAGCCTACAGCTGCCCTGACAAGACTGAACATGTTCCTCTGTGTTAGTACTGGTATGAGCCACATTTTCAAGGCAAACAAGTCATGTGCACAGGCTTTAAAGCGTCCATGAATGTGAAGGTGAGTGGTTGTTATTGACTGGACCTCCTCTACAGGTAGTCCTTCTGCTCAAAAACCGATGCAGGACTTGGCTTCAGACCCCATGACCCTCATTGAAGATATAGCAGAGAATTAAAATGAGTGAATCACATCAAAGGATGTTCAGTCATTTTTCTCGGTGCAGTGAGCAGAGAGGCTGCATTTCATGTTCCCACACGGTGGCACTGGAGAGCAGTGTTTATGCTTGTGTCTTTAATTTTACTCCTCCAGTCATCAGAGCCATGTTCACCTCGGAGAGACCAAACTGAGGTTGGCTCAGTTTGTGCCGGTTGCCGAATTACTTGCCATTGCTGGAGTTGTGCTGGCGAGTGAATAGGCACCAATTCACTCACTAACTAATCCCACCAGCATTATGAAAAAACTCAGAGGAAAATGACTATAAAAAGGCACAGATTTTGGAATGATTGCCACAGTTACACCCTTTAAGTATCAAATTGTGAAGTTGAAATTAATTTTATATTCACAAAAATGAGAATTTTGACTCAGTTAATTTCAATGAATTGTTTTGGTAGAGATACAAAGAAACTGATTCTTATTATTATTATTATTATGAATGTGTACTCTTCATACTGAAGTACAAAGTACACATACAGATGGTGAAGGTGGAAGTGTTATTTGTATCTAATACAGAAGGAGGTTTAAAGTTAATCTTAGATGTGACTGTTCTATGTACTATGAGGCTAAATGTTCAGTTCTACTGTTGGTGAGGTAGTTCATTATCCTGCTTCTGATAACAGACACTCGTGAAAGAGATGAGCGTGGGAGTATATTGTGTCAAAGTGTTGTAAGAAGCAGTCCACTGGATACGGATGAATTTAACTAATTATTCAAATGCCCCATTAAAAGCATGTTGTTGCTCTGGATGTGACCTGAATTAAAAATGATCGGAAATATTCGTGCCCAGAGGGCTTTTTCAGGAAACTTTGCTTGTTTTAATAAATCAAACATCCATTTGTGATAACTGACTTTTTTTTCCCCCCCTTTCTTTTATTGTTCCTGCACACTCAGGAATTCCATCCTTTGGCACTCACTGCGAGTTTGACATAAGGCAGCAATCAATTGCTAATTCACATACAAGTGGACAGGAGTCTTCAGTCAGACCAGTGACTCAAAGGCACTAATTCAACAACCGCTCAGCCTATTTGTATCCCAAGCGGCTGTTTGTAAAGATCCACAGTGACCACACAAATCCTGGGCAACGTGATTAATGTCCCCCATACGCAGGACTAGAGTTGCGAATAAAGAGACGCAGATCGATAGCAACTTTATTGATAGGGCCCACCAAATAAAGATGACATTTGCTTGCTTTGAGAGATCTTTTAATTTGTCATGCTAAGTGAAAATGTAATTCATTCTCAGCGGCACAACAGCACACCTTCAAAAGGTCATATAAGGGGTATGTAAGAGGGAGGAAAAGACCAGGAGAGACAGACAGAATGCAGCAAGAAAAAAAAAAGGGATAAAGACAGACATAGTAATAAGCATGGAAAAGAGAAAACGTCACTTTTCTCGATTCCAAAAAACATTGCTTTGAATACAATATATTTTGAGTCCACCCATCGTTTTACCTCTCTCTCTCTTTCACATACACATATATGCTAACACAGACACATGCACATACACACTCTTTATTCTGTATTTAGAAGAAAAGCCTTGTGTTTGAACAGCTTTGGTATCAAGTTTGAGCTGAATAAAAGCGCAGACCTCCCTTTGAGGCAGTACATGTCATACAGGGAACATTGAGCCATCAAGCCAGGCGGCCAGAAGCATTGTTGAGAAATTACACATGGGGGCTTGTGATTTGGCCTTGGTTTAACAAGGGAGAAAGGGGAGGGGAAAGGAGGGTAGAGCATTTGGATTTTCAAAGCTCTAGGAAAAAGAAAAAGAAAAAAAAAAAAAAGATTCACACATCCGGGGAGGCTTCCCTTTCCGTCTGCAAACAATTTGTAGTTCGTACTGAAGATAATGCCCACTTCCCTATTTCCTCTTTGTCATCCCCATCCTGTTTCATCCCTCTTTCTCTGCCATCCAGCCCTCCTATCTCTGGGCCCTCCGCCCTCCCCCTTCCGTTATCAAATGCTTTGTGATCCCGGGCGCAGAGTGGGAGCCTCCCCATGCCGGCATGCTGCGATGTGAGCAGCTTGCCGCCGAGAACGTGCATAGTCGGAGGCCCGGATCAATAGGCGAGGATTCTGCACACAAAGCTGAGGTGACAGGCAGAGACTGTGAGAAAGGGGAGCATGACCTTTGGAGAATACAATTTAAAACATCTCTCCGACTCGGGCTAAGTTAACTCTGGCACCATGCTGCGCCTGTACTTGCAGATCGTTTATTTTCCTGGACAGTACCAATTGAGAGAGTGGAGGGGAAGAAGGGCTGGGATTGGGATGGGAGGTGAGAATAGCGGTGAGGTGGGGTGATGGTGGGAGGGGACGCAGAGAAGAGCACCAATTTCAGCATGTTGTGCCAGCGAATTTACTTGTTTTTTCTTCCTTTTTAGTCTCCGGCCCCGGCTCCCCCCTCCACTCTTACCTCGTCGTGTTTTATCAGTCGTCCTGTAAAGGTTGTTTAAGGAGGCAGCCTGAATGCAGTCTTTCAGGGCTTGAGAATAGGCTGAATGCACATTTTGTAGACAGGGTTTCCTGAGGTTCATTTACATCCTATACACCAAAGAGATGGTCCAAGTCTGTACAATTACAATGAAGCACTGACAGAAAATCTATATTTGTCTGCCTTAATGATTTAGTTGCTTCTTTCTGTCTTTGTTTCTCTCACATCTGTGCACCATTCCCTTTTTCTTCCTCATTCTCTATCAGCTGTGACACCCCTCCCACAAATATTTCAAAGGCTCAACTCTTGCACTGAGGTGCTGAGTCCATGTACGCTCGCCAATCAAGAAGATATGAATGTAATTTTAAAACCATCAATCTGGAAATCGCTTGTGACTAACAATTTATATTTTGCTGCATTGATGGATTTTAACAGCTTGACATGCAGCATGATTAGCGGGGCTGTATTTTTCATGTAGAACCACTGGCAGTTTAAAAGCATGTAATGTATGTATTCATGAAGCATTTCATGAATAAGTTGGTGTTTGGTTGGAGCCGTGGGGTGAGGTGTGTGAGCTGCAATCTCTGCTTTTCCCTCTCTAGAGCCGGTCCCTTCCCGTTTGCGGACAGCAGGGGGCAGTGTTAAACGAGTTATCTCTTTCAGCGGTGACTTTTTGTCCTCTCAGACTGATGGGGGCTGCTGCAGTCTTGTCTGGAGGATGAAGGAGAGAGAAAGAGGATAGAGAGAGAGGGGGAGACAGAGAAGAGGAGCTGGGGGGGCTACTGCATTGCACAACACAACAGTGTATCAAGGGGGTGACGGAAAGGAAGCCGGTGGATTTACGTTTGCAGCCTTCTCCCTTTGTTTTACATCTCAATTGTGTTTGGACAAGCCCCACTCTACATGTGTAATTACCACTGACACTGTTACTTTTTCCAGACACAAGTTCAGGCCTCGCCTGGGTGATTAGTATGCTTTGTGTCTCCGGGGCACTCGTAAATACAAAAACCGTGGGCCCTCAGTGTGTTAGCCATATATTTGCTTTGTTTCTCTTTTTCTCTCTGTCCCCATTAATGTGAACTTACTCTTATTAATAGCTCTCAAGGACAAAAGGGGATTCATATGCAAGTCTTATTTTCTCTCTCTTGAAATTGGCAAGTGGCGAGCATATCATTAGATTTATGAATAATTCTGGGGGATTTGCTGT
>BRZM01003914.1:0-42687 GCA_033238685.1 Lates japonicus
AGCGAGGGCACAACTGTTTTTTAAGATTTAATACTTTGTTTTTGTTTTCCAAGCTCGCTCCAGAGCCGCCTTATCTCTGTCTCAGTTAGTTTGAATCTTGCAGCTGTGAGTGGCTTCTCTGTTTTCTGTCTGCAGTGAACATACAACAGCTGGAAACCTGTGTAGAAATGACAGCTACTGGTCTCTCATTATACCTGTGCAAGTGAACTTGTCGCTCTGGGTGAGGTGAAGGAGTGTGATGACTCAGCCTCACATCCATGCTGAGCCGGTCAGGCTGTAATTTTCAGCTCGTTTTCGACGAGAGCTGTCAGTGCTGCGGACAGGTCTGATCCTCGGAAATCTCCGTCAGATTGAGCTCTTCTCCTCTGAAAATGAAATGTGTCTGGGTTTATTTTGATTAAAACCCAGAGGCTGGCTTGTGTGTGTGTGACCAGCAGCTAATCTGAGCAGAGAGCAGCAGCAGCAGCAGCTGTAGTTTATGAGGGTTTTATTTGTGCTGGAGCTGAACTGATATGATGTTTGAATATTAATGGTAACATTTGCATCGTATTGACACAGAAAACCAGGATGCAATGAGCCGTGGCGTTAAAACAAGCAGCTCGTTTCTGGAGTCAGTTTTTTACACTGCAATAAATGAAGGTGCTTCCCCATTTTGTTTGTGGTTTTTAGGTTCAGGTTTGCTGACAACGCTCAAGTACATCTGCAGAAATAATACAACATATCAGACTAAAGTCCTGGACTCTGGACCCTAATCAAGACGGAGACACGCGTTTAGTAAATAAAGCTAAAGAAAAGTCGTTGTATAACAAACAAACAGCTGATAAAAAAAGACACTGATTATTCAACGTAGTTCAAGCTGTAGACGTGTTGGATTAGAGCAGGGGTTTGCAACCTGAAGAGGTCACAAGATAAAAGCGAAGGGGTGTGAGCTGATTACTGAAGAAATAGATTTATTTTTATTATATAAAAGGAGCATGGAAAGCGTTATAGTGAAGAAAAAGAAGTCTAATTTGTACACATGATTAAACTGAGAGCACAAATTAGTCATTCCTGCACACAAATGATTAAGTCGTGTATGCAGATAATTTTTTTCTCCTCCCAGGCTCTGGACGTTTCTCTAATCTCTGCTTTTTTTATTATGAAATACTGCACAGTTTCACCTCTTCAGCCCTTTAAGATGATAAAAGATTAACAATATGGCAAAGGAAGAATGTAGGTTGTGGACAAATGCAGTAAAAAATAAAACAGAATCTGACTCTGATCTGACTTGAGGGTCTTCCTAGCGTGTGTGTGTGCGTGTGTGTGTGTTGGCGGCAGGCAGTCAGGGCAGCTGCACGCATCGATTTTTTTAAATGCAGAGGAGATGGCTTATGGATCGACTGTCTGAGAAGGGCTGAGCACTCATTACCTCACTCTCCAGAGTCTGCAGCACGCGCACACACACACACACACACACACACACACACACACACACACACACAACCTCTGCAGCAAAAAGCTAGAGGTGAAAACGGTATGAACGTCACAAGGATGTGAGGATGAATATATTATAAAGCTGTTAATGAGTGAGGTTGACTATTCCACTGGTTTAACGGAGTGTGAAACTGTGTGTGTGTGTGTGAGTGTGAGTGAGTGTGTGTGTGGTCTCAGGTTAAATTGGGTAATGAGGCAGCTCTCTCTCTGTGTCACGTTGCTAAAGTCTTCAGTGTGAAGCTGACGTGAGTGTTTCTATACTTGCGAGGACCCTGTGTTCATCCTCTCAACCAGATCTGCAGCGATCGTCCAAAAAAATCACTGACAACTATTATTTTAACTAGAATTATCAGAACTCTAGTATTTTTTAAAGCTAAAAACACCAAATATTTTCAACTTCCAGCTGCTGAAATGTCAGGATTGAATGCATTTATTCATCAAACATGAGAGGAAACTGAATACCTCTGGGTTTTAGACTCTTGAGCAACTTTTGTTGCAGCTGTAAATATGACAACCTGTGATTTTTGTCCCTTTAAATGTGTAAATGTTCTATTTTAAAAAAAGACAAAATAACATGAATAACTGGTAAAAACGCAGCAGATCACTTCCATGGTTTAAAACTCACAGTTTGGTCCTCACAGCGATAGAAGAACAAGATCACACACACACCTCAACACTCATCCACAGACACACTCACCCTGTCATTATCAAATCCTTCACACACACACACACACACACACACACAACACACTCACATTCAAGTCTGCTGAGTCGATAACACACACTCATCATCGCCAGTTCAGTTACGACTGCAAGAAGGCAACACACTCGCGACACATGCTGACTGCACTGCTCATTGTTGAGTCCAGAACACACACACACACACACACACGCACACACACACACACACACTCATTGATGCCCCCAGCGAGGCAGAAAATGATTTCCAGACAGTGTTAGGAACATCGCTGCTCTCTGAGGGACCAACCAACATCTGCTGCCATCTGCTGCTGCTCAGCTGTGTGTGTGTGTGTGTGTGTGTGTGTGTGTGTGTGTGTGTGTGTGTGTTGGACAGACACAGTATCATGTTTGGGCCCAGGATGAGGTCACTTATTCACTGTGGGAGAGACACTGATGCTGACCAACAACTTTAATATCTGTCTGTCTCCTTCCAGATTTCGATGCCTTGATGGTTTAAAGTACCTTTTGCTTTTGTTCAGATGCAGGTATTTAACTAATTAAACTCAATTTTCTCCATGAAAAGAAGTGTGGAAGTCTACCAGAGCTGCAAAACATTAATTAGCAGCTATTTTTATCAAATCAAATCATCATTTGAGTCAATTTTCAAGAACAATGCAAAACATTTGCTGTTTATGTCATCCTCAAATGTTTGAGTTTGTTGCTTTTTTTGGTCTCACGCTAGAAATTTAACAGATGTGTTAGAAAAGTTCAGAGACTGAACCTGTAACAAGCAAAACCATAACTGATTTAAATTTGGCCACCATCCCCCATGAAGTGGTCACCTTGTGCAGCAATACACAGCTCCGCCATACCAAACGCCTTCAAAGTCCTGCTCTGTGAGTTGGTCGAGCAATCGCCTGTGACTGAAAGGATCTCCACTGTGTCAGCGGCTGCCTTTCCACTTCAGTTCACGGGGGGAGCGCCTGTTAATTCACAGCAGGAGGAGCGTTGTATTTTCTGTATTTTGGGGCATTAGTTGGACAGAATCAGACATTTGAGGACGTCGCCTCAGACTGAGGATGTTTTGTGCCGGGCGTTTTGACACCTGTATTGACACCTCCAGTTTTAGACGCCGTGCATGTGTCACAAAACCTGCAGGACAGTAGTAGATGTTATTAATCTTCTATCATTTATCTGCCTAAGCTGGAGATTGTGTTGCGTCTGCAGGAGCTCAGGTCTCTTTTGGAGCAGTTAAGTCTCTGCCTGATTTTAACACTGGTCTAAAACACAAAGACAGTGTTGTTCAGTCAGGTGCAGGGAGGGTTCGTGCACCTATTTTGACTGGTCAAACTCATAAATCTTTACTGCTCCTGCTCTGTGAAGAGTGTTTTAGCCTGACTGAGTCGTCTCTCTGACTCCAGCTCAGTGGGTGAAACAGCAGTCTTGCACAACAACGGGGCGACCTGAACATCTGGACGGAGCGCCGGTGGGGTTTCTTCCGGCCGACCTGAGAAGAAAAGATAAAAACAGCAGGCCCTGTGTTCGACAGTCCTGATACTGTGAGATCTTTTTTTAGTTTAATTAATCCTCTTGTTCAGGACCTGGAAGCCGCCCAGTACAACCACAGTCCTCATGCATGTGAGACGTGATGTTCAGGGATAAAGTTTGATAGCATTTGCTGCAGAAGACGTAGAAGTGCGGCTGACACTGATTCCCCCATTCTATTTGACGTTAATTTCTACTGACCGTGTCCAGAATTGAGTCATTTCTGCAGCTACAATTTACAGATGTCCCCTAAATGCCTCACATGCAGGCTGTTGGTGGATGTTAGCTTGGCGGCTGCACACAGAGAAGCCTCTAGTCCTCACTCAGTTACTGCAGCTGCTCAGACAGGTGTGTGGCCAACAATATGTTCGTCTGAAAGGAGTGAAATAAGGTGTTGTAATGTAAGATTTACCTGCTGAAACTGAGGGATTTTATCTACCTGAGCGGCCTGCCCAAGTAGAGCCTGATGGGAAACACTGTCGCCACATGAGATGTGTGTAAAGTGTTCCTTTAGTGTGCAACACTGTTGTTTCCTTGAATATAAAATTCACATTAAGTCCACATTATCAGCTAAATTGTAAACACATTTTCCACTTATAAAACTGATTTATTTTCCTTGGCAAATGCAAAAAGACTAAAACATGACACATATATTTTTTTTTAGGACCGCATGTACAAAACAGTTGAGCAAGACTCATAAAAAACCTGCAACACTTATTCTCAGTAATGAAAATGATCATTTGTTGCAGCCCTACACTAAAGTTCAGATGTGTTTGTGTCCAGTAAAAGTCATTTTCTTTATTTAGTGACGTCTGAAATCCAACACACACAGGTTACAGATATCTAGGACTGTCAAGTGTTAGCCGCAGCATGCTAATGTAATATAAAGTCCACACACACACACACGCAGCAGCTGCAAACACACAGAGTAATGAACCCTCATTTCCCCCTTTTCACCCCATTTGCTCTGACAGATTATTAAAGGACGACTGAATTATTCAGTATCCCCCAAGAAAAAAGGCCTTCATCATTCAAATGTTAAAAAAGTAATGAATTTCCTTATTAGAGAAGTCATTTTTCAGATTTCATAAATCATCATAGCATGAGTGTGTGTGTGTGTGTGTGTTAGCCGTGTACGTAGCGCCCGTTGGCAGATGGTGTTTAATCTTCTCCGGCCATCTGGACTGACTTTCTCTGGCGTCTTTTAAACGCCCACACACACAAACACATGGCACTCTACTCTCTTATTCAACATGCTCAGGTGTGTGTGTGTCTGTGTGTGTGTGTTAGGTGTGTGTGTGTCACCAGATAGATGAGACATTCCTTGGAAACAACTCATCCACTTACGGTTTAAATGGTCACAACCTCTGACTGTGGAGCAAGAAGTGGGAGACTGTGTTAGTCTGTGTGTGTGTGTGTGTGTGTGTGTGTGTGTGTGTGTGTGTCGCTGGCCTGTCCAGACAAACAAAAGAGCAGAAAAACAAAAATCCTAGCTGGTTCTTATTTTTACAAAAGGAGCTATTTTAGTGTTTGGGTTCGGCACTTAGCGGTTATTTGTGTGCGTTTGTGGTCATCCTTGGGCGTGTGTGTGTGTGTGTGTTTGAGAGAGAGGGAGGAAGTGTGTGCGCTCAGGCCTAAACACCTAAAATGGAAACCTCCGACCCACCCACGCTGGCTTGAGTGGATATTGATGGATACAGAGAGAGAGAGAGAGAGAGAGGGAGAGAAAATATTGATTGATAGGAAGAGGCATAAAGCGAGGGAGGGAAAGTGTGTGTGTGTGTGTGTGTGTGTGTGTGTGTGTGTGTGTTGTGTATTTTAGAAAAAAGAGGCACGCAATTAGCGAAAGGAAGAAGAAAGATTTTTTGTCCTCCCAGTTTAGTTTCTGTCAGGATCAGTTGGTACATTCCTTTGTGGTAATGGGCAGGGTCAATCTGTGTGTGTGTGTGTGTGTGTGTGTGAACAAGGCATTGTGGGTATTGCCATTGCGAGGTCATGGGGGTGATGATGTAATCTGTATAACCCGGCGCCGGCTTTCCTGAACGCAGCCCGCTCGCTCCAGGAACAGAGCAACAACACACACAGACACACACACTGATAAACAGTATACAGAAGTTTTAGGCACTAAAAGAAAGTGAGGATATGTTCAAAAATAAAACCTTAAAGGGCAAAAAATATGATTATTATTTTAGAAGTTGCACTTAAATTTATAACTTTACTGTTTTGGTTCACTCTCTCCGCCCGCATAGTGTTGTTTTCGACCTCGAAAGCTGTAAAAACCTTTTTCAAACAGCAGACAAACACAGTTAGAGAGCAGCTGGTGAATAACAGAGCAGCTAAAGAACCTGATGTTTCCCTCAGGAGGTGGTGGAGACCAAAAACAGAGCTACAAGAGAGGATATTGGAAAAATAAAAAAAAAGAAAAACCAAAGCACCAGCCTCTAGTTCAGTGACAGGCTAATTGAGAAAATAATTTACAGATTTGTTATCACAAAAACCAAATAATTGTCAGTTGCAGCCTCAGACAGATTAAATTAAGTTTATATTTTAGTCTAATCAGAGCAGGAAATATTATATTGACCTGATGTGTGGGCGTAATCACCAAAATAAAAGTAAAATGTTTAGATGATATAATATTTACATATTCCCTCCAGATATACCATCAAGTGACATTTGTTTTGTTTTGTTTTACTGCGACAAAAATAACAACACAGTGCACCCAGACAGTGTAGATTGCAGCGATGAGGGACTGATTACCTTGTGTGTGATTTGTCGAGTTTATTTTAGAAGCAGCTTCCTGTTGTTGTGGGTTTGATGATGAGGAAAGATGCAGTTCTTTTTGGAGGTAACTTAGTTGTGATATCTAGAGAAGAGGAGGAGGAAGAGGAGGAGGAGGAGGAGGAAGAGGGAGATTCCCTCACTGAGAGGAAGCTCCAGGAGAAAGAGGAGAGACTGGGAAAGACCCTCCTCCCCCTATTTAAAATGTCAGACTGACCCCAGCTGGAATTTGACACAGAGACTCGAAACCGTCGTCTAGTCTCATCTTCATCCTCCTCCTCCTCCTCCTCCTCCTCCTCCTCCTCCTCGTCTCTGTCTCCGGAGGAATTTCATGTCAGACGCTCCCTGGTCTTTCCCCTCATCTCTCCATCTGCCTTCACACCTTCACATCCTTTTATTCACCCTCCCTTTGATTCATCGTGACCTTTTTACTTTGTGTCCTGTCTTCTCCTCTTTTTTTCCTTTTTCCTTTAATTTCCTGTCCACTCTTATTTTATTTCCTTTACTTTTCCTGTCCTTTCCTCTTTCCTTTTCTTTCATCTCCTTTCCTTACATCTTTCCTCTCCTCTCCTCTTCCTTCTTTTCTTTCCTTTACTTTCCTCTTGTCTTCTCTCCTCTTTCCTTTCCTTTCCTTTCATCTCACCTCTCCTCTTTTGTTTCCTCATTTTATTTCCTTTCCTTTCATCTTTTCTCCTCTTTCCTCTCTCCTCTCCTCTTTCCTTTCCTGTCACATGTTACAAGCGTGTCATGTCGATTAGACAGACGATGCATTAACTGACCCGTGGGAAATCACACTCATGGGCTCTAAACTCACTTTATTAGCACAAAGAAAGAAGAAGCTGATGATTTAAAGTTTGTCATGTCCACAGCCTTCCTGCTTGTCCCTGTGTGTGTGTGTGTGTGTGTGTGTGTGTGTGCGTGTGTGTGTGTGTGTGTGTGGCGGGGGGCCTCTAAGGACAGATGTGTGCCTTCCTGTGCAGATGTTGTTGCCAGGGAAACAATGACAGGACATGCTTTAATCGCCGCGATGAACAGCTGGAGGGCCTTCCTGTGTGTGTGTGTGTGTGTGTGTGTGTGTTGTGTGTGTGCATGTGTGTTCCACTCAGTGCTGTGTGCTGTAACAAGTCCGTCAGTTAATCAGTCTGAGCGGTACGGTGACAGGAGAGGAGCGCGATGAAGACGCTTTTATTTCACGTTAGGAACAGGCAATTCCGGGTACACACACACACACACACACACACACTCACACACACACATGCAGAGATGCAGACTGTTAATACAGATTGTCTGTTGTTGGCTGTCTGTTTTTGTTTCACTGGTTGTAGATTCACACAGATTCTTTGGCATCTTGATCGCTCTCAGTCTGTTTATATTGTTTTAGAGTGTGTGTGTGTTGTGTGTGTGTGTGTGTGTGTTTTAGGTCTAGCACGGTGTTGTGAGCAGACATGCCACTTTGCTTTGGCAACAGAAGTAAAATAATCTTGTTGTAACCCTCTGAACCCCTCAGCTGTGTTCGCTGTTGTCCGTTTTAGTTTGACAGATGATTCAGAAATGTCATTAGTGTGTAGGTGGTGCCGTAAAAGTTCAGAGACAGTTTTAATGAAATAAAGTAAATGTTACGCAGTTTGAAATGATTAAAATTCAAGGTTTGCCTTCCAGGAAAGTGTTTAGATGAGGTGGTAAGCCAGCTAGATCCTGATCCTGACGACAGTAGAGCTGAAAACTCGACCCGATAAACAGAAAATTGCATATAAATACAACAATATGTTTATTAATTGATTGATTAAAACATTAATCAGTGCTTATTTTAATCATTTTCTAACCCAGCTTCTCAAATATGTAATATAAGTAACATTTCCTTGAGTTTTATCAACTTATGACAGGGATTTTTCACGATAATAAACAGATTAATCAGTTATGAAAATAAGAAAATAAATATTTTGATAATTGATTTATTATTTAAGGAAAAATGAAACCTTTGTGGTCTCTTACATTTGAATATTGCAGCTTTTCCTGTTCTGTAATGATAATAAATTAAGTATCTTATAAACACACACTTTTACTATGTCAAATTAGGTTTTGGGAAAAGTTTGATCGTCATTTTCCACAATTTTCACACAAATAAATTGATTACCTGATGTTGAAAATAGTTGGTATTTTGAGCACTAACAATAGACACACTCATTACTTACAGGTCATATAAGGCAGTTGCTGTTTGTTCCTCTGTACTCATAAAATGTGAAGTAATATGTGGAAGTGTTTTAATTTCAGCTGATGAGACACGCTGTTGACCCTTTAACACCCACCCACCTTGTGAGGGAGATCGGCCTAAATATAAACACAGGGGCTATTTTTATAGTCCACCGAGGGGAATTTGGACCAAAAGTTTTTAAGGATTACATTTCTGGACAGAGTGCCACTGCACTGACGTACAGGGTCGGGGCTTTTTCTCATTTCTGATTTGTGTGCCTGCTGCCAGGGTGATGTAAACAGAGCATTACGCTGCCATGGAGTCAATGAGACAGCTGTGGGCTACACCTGAGTTTTATTTAGTTCTTGTTTACATTTCAGTGAACACACCATGAAAAGTCACACTGCAGCAGTTACTGTTGACGCTGCAACCATAGGCCAACAACAATCAGCTGCATCACCTCTGATGAATATGTCCAACCATGATCATGATTCTACCACTTTTTGTTTACCCATGTTACATGATATAGTTTATCGTTAGATTCCATTGACAAAACAGGAATTTCACTCGGCAGTAGGAGTTTCTGGTCTGCTGCCTTGATAGCTTATTGTGTTTGTGCTGTTTTGTGACAGTGGTGACAGAAGTAATCAGATCCTTTACAGAAGTAAAAGTACCACGCAATAACACAAACAAACAAACCAGCGGTATTCCTACAGCACCTGAGTTCTGCAAGGTAAAATTACTGTTTTTGTCAATCGAGTCTGGTGACTTTGAACGTAGCAATAAAACAGCTGTTTCTGGTTGAAGTATCTAAGCAGATTTATTGACGTCTGTTGTTTATGACAAAATAAGTGTGCAGATTCTACCACTTTTTGTTTAGCCATAAACAATGCGATGTATCACTGCCAGACTCCATTGACAAAAACAGGAATTTTACCTGGCAGAACAGTGGAGTTTCTGGTCTGCTGCTGCCTTGATAGCTTATTGTGTTTGTGCTGTTTTGTGACTGTGGTGACAGAAGTAATCAGATCCTTTACAGAAGTAAAAGTACCACACAGTAACACAAACAAACTAACAGATCGAGGCAGTGGTAGATTAGCAGCTCCTGTGTTCAGCGAGGTAAAATTCCTGTTTTTGTCAATGGAGTCTGGTACTGTGAACGTAGCATTCTAAGTGTGCAAATTTTATTCATTTCTGCCGGTTTGGTCCAGCACCTGATGAGCAGTTTTTGTGAATTGATGGACTCTGAGGAGAAGTGATGTGTTTGTGCAGCAGTCAGGCTCCAGGATGACCTGAAACATGGCGTCAGAAGAGAGACTGTGATCATTCATTAATTTTCCCTGTAGTGCAGCGATGGCTTGTTAGCGAGTTGTAATTAAGAGGCTCCCTCGTCCTGATCAGAGAGGCTCGATTGGCAGCAGATGAAGAGCTTTGATTTTGTCTAATGAGGGGACAGAGGGGGGTGGAGGGGGTAGAGCGAGGTAGAGAATGAAAGGAAGTTAGAGAGAGAGAGAGAGGATGGACTGGAAGGAGTGCACAGACAGTGGCTGTACTGTCCAACAGATCAGAGTGAAGTGTGTGTGTGTGTGTATTATGGACAGATTACCATGGTAACCTGGTTGGCATGGCGACAAAGTTTTTCCCAACTCAGAGCTGTCCCCCCCCAACTTCATCTCTCTCTTTCTGTCTCTCAGTGTCAACTGATGTCTCTCGCCCTGTCACTCTTTCTGTCTGTCGCTTTAATTTTAAGAAAATCTGTGGAAAGAAAATGTGAATTAATGCACGTTTCCATCTGCTGCTGTTGCTTTATTATACTAATTAACTACGGTTAATTGAGACGCTACATGTTTGTCATCATTTATTCACAAAATCTGTCACCGTCACTTTGCAGAATTTGATTTTTCTAGTTTTTTTCTTTGAATTTTGAATGTTTCTACTCGGGTTTTTCAAAAAAAGTTTGATCAAATATGCACATAAATCTGCATACAATCAAAAAATCCAGTCCAATACAACTCTGCTGCCATATTAGCTACTTGTATGACACTTAATTACTACATCCACATGAGTACACTTCCATTTTAAAAAGGTGTTTTGAGACAAAAACGAGTGTTTTAGCTCCATCTCAGTCCATACTAACACGCCTGAAAACACGGATCACATGACCTTTCAATGACACTGGGTATGCATAAACAGGAAGTAGATTGTCCACTCTGCGTGTGGATATAGCCTCATGGTGCGTTCAAGTTAGACTCGAATTTTCGAGTTCCTAGGCGAACGTGTTGGATTTCCAACTCCACCAACCCTGACATAAGAATTCAAGATGGCTGCTACTCGCATTAATAGAATGACAAATTAAAACATTTTTTACACAATGAAAGATGCAGAGAAACAAAGATATCTTTGCGCTTTTTTCTCCTCCTCTGATGTGTTCTTCAAATGGAGTAAATATTTGTTTTGATGTTTTGAAGTCTTCCTCCCAGCACCACCTCTAACCATAACTTGAATTTACACATTTCCAAGAACGTGAACAGACCCTGAACGTTATGAGCTTTGTGAAGGTAGACAGACACAAGACTTAGATTTCCACTTCCCCTCTCTGTTTTATCTCTGCTGAAGCGTCCCTTCAGTCTCGTTACCTCGGAGTATTTCTTGGTGGATCAGTTACCAGCAGAGCGAGGGAAAGGACATGCACTCCTTCATCTGCTGCTACTGAGACTCTTTATGTGTGTGTCTGTCTGTGTGTGTGTGCAGAGCAGTGATTGAGGATCTTGTCTTGCCAGCTCCTGAATTAATGATGATGTCCTCCCTCTGCTCCTCCTCATCTATACTTAATGCTCTCTCCCTCGCTCTGTACTATAAAGTTCGGCCTCTGCTGCAAATCACATCCCTTCATCGCTTAACCCTCGAACATCCTGTTCTCTTCCACATATTTATTTTTCTGTCATTCGTTGTTTGTTTCATTCTCTCTTTGTGTGTCCACATTTGTCTCTTTACCCCTGAAAATAAAGATAAAACCTTGAATTAGATTGTAAATATGTGCATAGTTTTCAGTTCAATGAAAGAACAAAGGAATGAGAAGATAAAGAGAAAACAGCGACACTGTTGTGTTTATTTATCTTAAACTCATCTGTCAGATGAATCAGCAGGTGATAATGTATAAATAAGCTCATTCAGTCAGTCCCACACGGTGACGTCTTCTTCTCCCTCTGGATTTTCTGTTGATGCAGTTTGAGTTTCTGTAGGTGGAGCTGTCTTCTTCTGTTCGGTTGTGGTGGTTGTCTCTGCTCAGAGGGAATAACTGATCACTCATCGCTCGCTCGCTCTCTGTGTGTGCATGAGTTCAGTCATAAACTTTAATATTTAAGGTTTTATTTAGGGAGTTTGAGGTGTCTGGTTGTGTCAGATGATTTAAAATCAAAGGCATAGGGGCAATAACTCTTTCTTTTCTGCGCTATACTTCATATAAAACCTGCCTAAAACAGGACTACTACAAATCTGAGACTGTGATTATTCATTTAATTATTATTTATGATAGATTTTCACAATAAATGTCCTCAGAAAATGGACAGAAACAAGTAGGTAATCTAAACCTTTATTTAAACCATCTCCAAAACTTCCATTCAAACTTATTTTTAATCAGATCATGATCTTATATCCACTTCACTGTGATGCCAGAGCTCACCTGTAACACCAGGACAAACTAATCAGCTGAACACTGCACACTGAAAATATCCATCCACTGGTGCAACAAGATGATGATGAGAAGAGCTTCAGTGAAACTTTAAAGTGAAAACATGATGGCTTTATGTTTGTTTCATGTGTTAATGTGAGTCTTATTATGGCTCCACACAGACCTGATGTGAAGCCACATGCTTCTTTGTGTACTTCATCATTGATTCATTAATTCATAAAGTCTGTTTCCACTTCCACTCGATACACAGACTTTTCCACCTCAACCAAGTGTAATCATCTCAAAATATCAGGACTTTTTTTTCACTTTTTCTGCGTTTCTTCAGGTTTTTTTACTCACAAATGCAGGAAATACACAAACCTGCAGCAAAACTGTCACAAGACGAGGTGAAAATATTGATTAGCGAGAGTTCAGCGGCGCCTTGACACGGTTAGAGACGTGTCCTCTATGATCTTACGGCCATGTTTAAAATATTTCTGCCCCGACTCTCTGATCTTCGACAGGTGATTTTTAGCTGCAGGCCTTTGTCTGTGTGTGTGTTATTTGAGCCTCAGGCAAGGCCGGCGGAAGTGCACTTTATGCTTCTAACCTGACAAATCCCAGTGCTAGGTGTGTGTGTGTGTGTGTGTGTGTGTGCTTCTCCATGGCAGCAGCTATCACGGATTGAGTGAGCGGGATTCCATTCCAGACAATCTGCGCCCCCTAAGCCCGTTACGAAATCAAATTAACAGGCCGGATGGACACCATAAACACACACTCACACACACACACACACACACACACACACGCATGCACTTGCATTTACATTGACATTAGATGCGTTTATTTGATGCTCTTACCCACAGCGACTCACATTGAGAGCAACAGTGGAAAAAGCTTTAGATCAGCAGCGCATTTACGTTCTACATTGAGTTTTACATTTTGTTGATGAACTTAAAGGAAGAGGTTACACAAAAGTTACAATTTTATACAAATATTTACAATAAACATAAATTATAAATAATATTAGTAGAAAGAGCAAAAAACAAAAAAACAGTCAATAGTAAATTGAACTAAAGATTAGACAATAAACAAAATCATTATCATATATATAATTTATGTTTTTATTTCAAAGCGTTCATCTGGACTCGAGGATGAACTGGTTAGAGTTTGATGGTTAAAGGTCAAAGGTCAAGGTTTTTTAGTGTCTTTTTAAAAAATTCCTTCTGTTTATTAACGAGCAGCAGTGATTCATTGAACTGTCATCGGCTGAAATGTAAATATCTGTAAAAGTGTGTCGCAGGTAACGTGTAGAAACATCATCACATCATTCATGATACTCAGCAGGATTTTAACCAGCCAGCAGTTTTGAGTGACACACACACACACACACACACACACAGACACACTAGAGATAAAAATACATCAGAAGAGTCTGGTTGGTATTATTACCAAAATCCCACTTGCATCTATTTTTATTAGCGGAGTTAATAAGGGATATGCCAGTGATGCTGGAAATGTCCCTTCTCTCTGTCTCACACACACACACACACACACACACACTCTGACACTTCCTGTTCATTATTGTAAAACCTCCGTCATGACCGAGTTTTTCTTTTCAAGCCGAGCAGTGATATAAAGTCACAAAAAGACGACGTCTTGGGTAAAAGTTGAAGATAAATAGTGAATAATCAGAAACAGTGTGATGACAGAGTGTTGTGGTTTGTATAGGAGATTAAATTTACAGCTAAAGGAGGCTACAGCTTGTGGAGCAGCAGAGTTTTCGTCCCAGTCCTCCTTGTTTTCCCTTCACTGGTGTGTGTGGAAGCCAGTGCACACTCAGGGAAGGCGACAACAGGTGGAGGTAATCCAAGAAATGTCACGCATCCCGTGGACGGTGCGCGGCGGCATTGTGGACATTGTGTTTGTGTATTGGAGGGGAGAAAGGGGCAGGGGGGTTGTGACAGGTGGAGGATTTCGGGTGGGGGGCGTCTGCGTCCACATTGTGTCTGCGTTGTGTTGGACTGTTGGAGTGTGTGTCTGTGCTGTGGCTGTGGGTTTGGGGATATCTGATTTGCGTGGACGTGTGCGTCACTGTTTGTCGCCTGTGCGTCAGCTTGTGTTTTATACATATTTTATCAGTTTTATCCTCGTTTATTAGATTAAAGAAGGGACTGTTACACAGACCTGCAAAGATTAATCAGCAGCCAAATGAATCAACAGCTAATTTAATTATCAATTAATCTTTTTGTGTCTTTTCTTTTTAAGAAAAACTTCATAATTCTCAGCTTCTCAGATATGAATGTTTTCTGGTTTCAAGACATTTTGACAAAACAAAACATTTAAAGAAGTCACCTTGGTATTTTTCACCATTTTCTGATTATTTTATAAACCAAATGACAAATTAATTAACATAATAATCACATTAAATGATCATCTTACTATTACACACTCGTAGTCAAAGCTAGGATATTGTATTGAAACCATTAAAACAACATAACAACACAAGTTGTTTCTTATTATAAATTTGCTTAAAATTGTTAATTTTATCAACAACATTTGTTTATAATGCAGGTGATGTTTGTTCTTTACGTTCTTAAAAGATTTGTACTGATGAAAGTAACTCAACTAGTGCTGAAACAATTAGTCCATTAATTGATTATCAGACAGAAAGTGAACACACAACTATTTTGATAAAAGACTTGTCATTTATGAAGTAAAGATGCAAATATTTTCTGGTCTGAGCTTCTCAAATATGAGGACTAAGTGCTTTTGTCTGCTTTTTGTTTCTTATATAAATGTAAACTGAATATATCTGGGGTTTGGACTGCAGTTTTCTGGCTTTTTATTGGTCAAACAGTCGATCAATTAAGTGGAGAAATGAAAAAAATAAAGAGATTAATTGATAATATACATTTTCCTGACAAATCAATTAATTCTTTGGTTTATGAGGTCAGAAAAAAACAGAAAATAATGGAATAATTCAGGTTTAATATCCAACCAGGAGTCAAAAACCTAGAAATATTCAGTTTATTATCACATAAAATAAAGAAAAGCAGCAAATCATGTGAGAAGCTGAGATGCTGGAACCTGTAGATATTAAAAAATAATAAAAACAACAACTAGTTATCAGCTCTAGTTAGTTGCAGACTTAATTAATCCAAAAACTTTAAACATTTGAGTATTTTTTGCTGCTGCTGAGTGTGTGTGTTAACACAAAGGACATTCAGCTGACAGATGGGGTCTCCAGATTCATTAATATTTTTGATTTATTAATTTGCATGTTGTATTCTGAATGAAAAGAGAGTGTGTACGTGTGAAGAAAGGAGTGGGCGCTCATTTCCTCGTGGTGTTTAGTCATTGGTCAGTGAGTTATGTGAGTGTGGAGTAAATGGGGATCTCCGGGACACCTGATGGAAACACTGGGTGGAAGGTTACAGCTGCATGTCAGTGGAGAGGGAGGGAGGAGGGGGGAGATCCCTCTTCTCATCCCAATTTGGATCTGCCCTCCCCCTCCTCCTCCCCTCCTCTTCCTCTGGGTATCCCCTCACACTGACTCACATATACACTTGTTTGCCTGTCCCAGTCCCAAACCATTCTCCAGTCAGCCTCCAGTCTCCTCGGTTCAGTTCGTGATGACGCACGGCGCGGCCGAGGCCAAGCCGGCGTGCGTGTGCGCCGCCGCCACCAGCCTCGTCAGGGCGCTCAGGAGTCGGCTGAAGTCGCTCAGACGCCTTCTGCTGCTCGCCAGCCGCCGCCAGCCGACTCAGACCTTCGATGGCGGCCGCTGGGAGCAACCAGGGAAAGATAAGGGGGCGGTTTTAGGCTGTTGTGGACCAGCACACCCCAGTACAGCTGTGAGTAGTCCTGGGTCCTGTGTGGTGTGCTGCATCCAATTTAACACAACTTTTGTGGCCTGTTGTGTAGCGTTTGTCCTGGTTTGTCTTCTCAGAACAGCTGCTTTACAGTGGAGATTCATCTGATGCATTCAAGGACATGTTGTGGTTCATTATGACGAGTTTTTGTGTAGGAATAAACAGATCTGCAGCTACAGGTTGTTGCTGTCTTTGTGTGTGAAACCAGCTGATGGTGTGGTGCTACATTTCAGAAACCAGATGGCACACAGTTAGAAATATGCCCTTGTTATCATGAGTTTTTTTTTTTTAATGTTTATCTTGAAAAACAGCTGAATTAATACATTTTAAAAGAAGACGACTGCACAGGAATCGTAGTATAAGTACAGCAAGCATCGTCCAAACTTCATGGAATGCATTTGTGTGTGTGTGTGTGGACAGTGAGGGGTGTTGTGGGGGGGGTTTCATGTTACCACCACCCTCATCTTCTCTAACACTGACGTGTCCTAACATCGGGTTTGAATACCTTTGAAAACTTACTTAAACCCAATGGTTTTCCCATTCATTTATTAAGGAAAAGTGTAAATCTGTTGCTGTTTTTGCTTCTCAAAATGTGATAATTTGCTCTTTCCTTTCCACTGTTTTCTGACTGTTATAGCCTCAACAATTAATCAGTTAGTGGGAGAAATAATCAACAGATTAACTCAGAATAAAGAACTGTGTCGGGATAAAATGTAAGAGGAAGATCATTTTTGTCAGTACCAGACTCCATTGACAAAAACAGGAATTTTACAGAGCAGAACACAGGAGCTGCTGGAATACCACTGCCTCCATCTGTTAGTGTGTTTAAGTTACTGTGTGACTTTCAGTGGTGGAAGAAGTAATCAGATACTTTATATAGGTAAAAGTTTCTTCACAACAACACAAACAAACTAGCCGCAGCTCCTGTGCTCTGCTCGGTGAAATCCCAGTTTTTATCAATGGAGTCTGGTAGTGATATATAGTGATGTTTCTGGTTAAACTAAAAGGATCTTCCTCTTTAATAAAGGCAGCAGCTCTTCCACATTTAAATTCTTCATTGTGCATGTTGAGAAAATCTCCCTGCAGCCAGACACACGCACCCACTCGTGTTGATTTCCCCCCGTCCGACCAAAGGTTAAGAACGTGTGCAGAGTTTATGTTAATTCAGTATGATTGCTGTAAACGTGTCCGTTGGGGAGGTCTGTTGTTGCTGTGCGCTGAGCAGTATAACAACATCAGACTGATTTCACTCTGCTCCTGAGACCTCTTTAATTAGATCTGATGGTGGACAGATGATGTGAGGTGTTGCGAGGCTGCTGTGCTGCATCCTCTCCAGCTGCGTTAACCTGCTAACCCTGCTGTTTATGAGCAATAACGTCAGTTTATTTTAGTAACGAAGATATCAGGGCGGATATTTCCACAGATTTCAAAGAGATATTTAGACTTTAAAGCTCATTTTAAATGGTTAATACACAGGGAAACGTGACTGAAACTGCAGCTGTTACTGAAATAAATCTCATTTTCCTGCCTTAACTCATGTAATCGTTGTACTTGGGCCTCATTAGATCACACTAACACAACTAACTCAAGCACTGTGAACTGCTAAAAACAGACAGAGGACAAAGTCAGAGGTGCTGAGGAAAGTCTGACATAAACTTTAAAGCTGCTTAATTTGTTTTTACATGTTAATCTTGATAAATAAGGAGCCAAATTTGCTGAAAATAAAAACGAGAAGAGAAGATCATCTGCTTGAGCGCTTCACCTGCATTTTTCAGCCTGTGAACCTGAGGATAGTGATTTTATCTTAAAGTTAAAGGGCCATTCCACCAATTTACACACGCAGATCAGTGATTTCAAATGACAGTTGCACTATTAGAAGTGTAGGATCCAGCATTTTTTGGAGTTTGACTCAGGATATCTCGGCCTCTACTGCATCAGTTTAGACTCTCACAAGTCCCAGAATGTGTGGAAATGCTAATCGCTCACACTACCCCTTTAAAATCTGCATGAGGTGGCATCCAAAAAGCATCCTGTGTGATCACGGCCTTTGAGGAATACAACAAATGACACTGTCAAACATCACTGACTATCGTTTACGTTAAATATAAAATTGATTCAGTCCAATCTGACTGAATGTGCTGAAGAAAATGCTCCAAAAGGTTTGAAGGTTTATTCTCGACATCTGAAACAGCAGCCAACTTTTCATCAATGAGATGCATTCAAAGAGGTCAGAAAAAATTGGAAATATAAACATCTGGAATCCCCTGAAAGCTTGGAAAGTTATATCTGTTAATGACGATGATACGCTGCGATCAAAAACAGATTCAACATGTCTGTTTGTTTAGTGACTGGTGGTGATTTCACGTTGCTCATAGCCTGGATTTTGCTCTTTGTGAGTGTGGACATTGTGTTAACGTCCTTGCATGAGTGTGTGAGACAAAAAAGTGTTTTAACAAGTCACCGGAAGAGCGAAGCGGAAGCCGTTTGTGTCTGTCTGTCTGTTTTCTCTTAGTGTATGTGTGTGTGAGATGGAAATAAACAGGGACAATAGCAGGTTAGAGAAGCAGGTAAAGTGTGTGTGTGTGTGTGTGGGTGCATGCAGGTGTGTAGATGTGTTATTTTGTGTCTGTACGTGTGTGTGTGTGTTTTCAGAGCACAGGTGCAGGGTTTGCAGTTTTAATCCTGTGATTAAGAGGTGCTACATGAGCATCCTGTCGCTTCAGCTCTGATCCTCCATCTGTGTCTGACTCACACACACACACACACACACACACACACACACACATAAAATATTTGAAATGTCAACAGTCCTAAACTATGCAGCTTCTCAAACATTTCTCAATCTATTTTCGCAGACAGCCGCCAGCGTCTGAACTGTGGTTTTTGTTTGTTTATCAGCTGCTGAGCTTCGTCTGCGATCGGCTCAGTCTGGATGGCACCTGGCGGTGGCTACACGCTGTGTTAATTTATGTGCGTAAAAAGGTGTGTGGCTGAGAGTAGGGTCAGAGCGCTCGGCGAGTGCGCAGATCTGATACTGAGATCATTTGATAACTTATGTCGTTCAAGTCTCTTTTTTTTAAAGCAAAAATGCCAAAAGTTCCCAGGATCCAGCTTCTCAAATGTGAATATTTACTGGATTTCTGAGCCTTATGTGATAGTAAACTGACAAAACGAGATATTTAAAGACATCAAATCGGCCTTTTAAGGGGACTATGATGAGGAATTTGGTGACATTTAACAGATGAATTGGTTAATCAAGAAGGTAAAGGGCAGGTTAATCCATAAAGAAAATGATAGGTAGCTGTAGCAGTTCTTCTTTGAGGAACACAAACATGTTTTTTCTAGCAAAAGGAGCCAAAGTTCTCAAATGTTGTGTGAAGGAAACTAAAGCTGTGCTTAAGTGCTGCAGTATTTCCATTTTCTGTTACTTGATACCTCCTACTCCAGGTTTAAAAAAAGCTTAAAACATGAAGCATTACTGTAGAATAAAGTACTCAGCCGTATATGAAGTACTCTAAAATTAGCTCCATCTCAAGTAGCTGCAGTGAGTTATAAAAAAAAAACAATAATCCAAAATATTCTGTGTATTTCTTTATAATTTTTACAAGAGAGAGATTACATGCCACTGGATGTAATCTCTCTGTGACCTCAGTAATCCAGTTTTATGTTTTATATAATAATATATCACACTGAAAGAAACTATTCTGTGTTATAAGTATTTACATTTTGCTGCTAAACTTGCACTTGAACTTTTGAATGCAGGACCTTTTGTAACAGAAGTGAGATATTAGTACTTTTACTTCAGTAAAGTATCTGAATACTTCCTCCAGTACTGCACATCTGGCTACACCCGCTCCGTCTGCAGTCTACAACCTTTACCCATGAGAAAGAAAAGAGGGAAGAAGAGAGAGACAGAGAGAGGAGAGGTGAGAACGGTTCACATAAAGATAGCAAAAGCGAGAAAGTGGGAGGGAACGAGGGAGGAAGGGGGGAGGGAGGGAGGGAGGGAGACAAAGATTTCTCTGAGGGAGAGAGAGATAGAAACAGAGAGAGAGGAAGAGGTGTCAGGGACGAGCAGAAGCCGGCGTCGGCTCCATCCTGTCGCCTCACAGTCGACGCACAGGAGCATGTTAGCGCCACAGAACCTGAGCTGCAGTCGGGACTACAGGACCCATAATGCACTGGGACACCCAGCAGCCAACACCTGGGAGCTGCAGGTACAGCGAGAAGAGGAGGAGGAGCAGGAGGAGGAGGGAAGCGAGTGAAGTAAGAGGAAGAGACAGACAGAGAAAGAGGATATTAGAGGAGAGGATGATGGGAAAGCAGGGGGACAGGATGTTGACAGGTGTGGACGTGTTTACCTGTTCACCTGTTTGGTTTATCGCATCATTATCTGGAGCATCAAGAGCAGGAGGAAGCTTTAGAGAGGAGGAGATTGAAGCTCACAGACTCACACAGTATGGTATCATTAGTCACTCAGCTACAGCGGGAAGCAGGTATCGGGGGTGGCTCCATGACAACTGTGTGTGTGTGTGTGTCCCGTTTTCAGTGTGTGTGAGTGTTGTGATTTCCCACTGTGCGGATGACGAACGTTCAGGAACCCTGCTCAACCTGTTGTGTGATTCACTGCGATGTGAAGAAGTCTGGACGAGAGGGAAAAATCCACCTTCGCTCACGCTCATGGACGTTTACTTTTCGGGAGCTGCTCTATGTACTACATTTCCCACAATGCCCTTCAAAAAAAAGGCCTAAACTTGCTCCATGACACTTTAGTTGTCTTTTACTGTTTGATAGATTAAGTGTAGCAGCTGAGGAAGACATGAGACTTCAGTTAGGGGAGAACAAACTTACTCAGACACCACTTGGTGTTCTGGCTCAGCAGCTGCAATGCATTCTGGTTAATTGAGGCTGAATCTGGGTGTCCACATAAATGCAGCTTCCAGCATCATGTTCATATTAATCAGTAGTTTTCTAGCCATGTATTTCCTACACATACACCATGTCTCTCTTCCTGTTTTCACTGCCGTTGCTGTGTCAAATAAAACAGAATAATATGAGATAAGAGCAGATTATTATCTTCATGTCGGGTTAAACTTGACGCTTAGATGCCACCGCTTTGTGTCACAGACGATAAAGTTAAAAATATATTGTCATAAGATTGTATACCTGACTAATCTAGGTGCATAAATCCTGTAAATCCAGTATCACCATATATTATACCTGCTTACTGATCTGCAAACTTGCCCACAAAGATCACAGATATTTAAGGAGAGAATGCATAGATTTCTGTAATTTTACTGCATGTATATCCAACTAATTTTCCTTCACTTAATCCAATTATTCCCTCAATTATCTGTCAGTGAGTCCAAAACTTAAAGATATTTCATAAACTCTCAAATTCTCACATTTAGAGGAAATAAAAACAGAAAATATTGTAACGTTTTTGCTTGAAAAGCGGCTGAAACGATAAATTAATTTTCTTTCTACTGCCTGTGGATGTTGATTTATTGATTGATTGATTGATTTATCTGTGTGTGTGTGTGTGTGTTACAGGATGACGTGCCAATTAAGGAGATCAGCATCACTCACCATGTGAAGGAGGGGTCAGAGAAGGCCGACCCTCGACAGTTCGAGCTGCGCAAAGTCCTGGGACAAGGCTCCTTCGGCAAGGTACCTCCTCATCTGTGTGTGTGAGTGTGTGTGAGTGGGTTTCGAGTGTGTGCGTGGGTTTCATTTCCACTCAGATCCGCATAATGTTTCCCCTGAGCCAGTGTTTGAGAGCCCGTCGCCGTCGAGACGGCAGGCTGAGGGCCCTTCACACTCCCGCTCAGTGTCATCGTCTTTATGAATGAACAATTAGCCTCCCTGCTTGAGCTCTGTGTGTGTGTGTGTGTGTGTGTTTCTGTTTATGTTAGTCTACACAACTATGGCCTAGAAAATTTAATTGGGCTAACCCAAACAAACACTCCATCACACTCTGATGCCCATTAATACGTTACACAGTTCATTTCACACACATATACGACTCAGTTTTTCACTCTGTGTGTGTGTGTGTGTTTGTAGGTGTTTCTGGTGAGGAAGATCGGGCCAGATGCCGGTCAGCTTGCACGCCATGAAGGTCCCAAGAGCCACGCTGAAAGGTACTTTTCTTTTTCTACTGTCAATAACCTATGAAAACCAACAAACATGAATGTCTCTTTTGTAATCTTTGTACATCTCATTCCTCTGTGCCACAGAGTTCCATTGTTACCAAAACTACTGAAACAATGGTTTATTTTGACTCAGTCCTGCTGCCTCCAACACTCACTGGTGCACCAAATGATTAATCCGCCAAGGAAAATAGTCCCTAATAAATGCCCTCTTTACTCTTGTTTGTTTGATTTAAAAAAACTAGTTAGCAGCCGTTTGAGCCTGTTTTAAAAATTAAGCTGTTCTAAAAGTGCTATATGCTGGTCAACACGTAGCTAACGCTGTTTACTCACCAAGAGCTTCAGCCATTGCCAGCCAGGGCTAGCTGGTTACATGCTAACTTCAGTAGCAGAAAACAAGAGTTGATGTTGTGTTTGGACATTGGAGACAGCTCTTATGCTTAGTAAAGGAAGGAAGTTTGATGTTAAACTCGCATTATTTCTTCTTCTATAACGCCAACAGTTTTATGTCCTTTAACCATCATAACACAACCTGTATCCAAAAGGCAATGTGGAGATTAGCGATTAGCTGTCAGTCTCACAGTAGAGACTAAATTAACCTTAAAAACTGTAGGAAAACAAAACTCATCAGTAACTTTTTTTTTTTTTTTTTTGCTGATTCCTGGACCGCGAAAACAGATTTTAGGGTTTTTACACTGTGGTATCATAGACCAAACGGCCTGACAGACTCTCTTCAGTGATGGTTTTGTTCATTGCCACGCTTCAGAATGGAATTTCACACCTGAACATGAGACCAAACAGGTACAAAGAGCTAAAGAGATGTAGGGAGAAAGGAGAATGTTTAACCTTAACTCATACCATCTGGTTGGTGGAAAATGCCAATCCTAGCCTTTATTTTATGTGTGTTTCCTGTTTCTTCTTTCTCAGTTTACCCTTCCTTTTCTTTCTTGTTGCTTATTTTCTTCCCTCTCCCCGTGATTCAGTTTCTCATCAGCTGCCATCTGGGAGCCCCTCTCCAGCCAAAATAGAAACCAAACAAGGAGGTTGTTTTATTTTTGGCGTTTCAGTGAGAGCCGATTTATGTGTTTTCCACTTTCTCTCTCTCTGTGTTTTCAGTGCGCGACCGGGCTGTGGACGAAGATGGAGAGAGACCCTGGTGGAGGTCAACCATCCCTTCATCACAAACTGCACTACGGTGAGTCAGCTTGACAGACCTCCTGATGAGTCACCAGCTCAAGACCAGGCCAATCAGCCACTGCTATAAACCTGGCAGGAGACGAAAGCAGCAAGTAGGAACTTTCAAATCTTTATTCATTTCTTCTCTTTCTCTTCTCCAGCTTCAGACGGAGGGGAAGCTCTACTTGATCTTGGATTTTCTCAGAGGAGGAGATCTTCACTGCCTCGAAGGAGGTATGAATGAATGAATGAAAGACAAACAATATGAAACACAGGACAGAAAAAGAGAGGAAGAGAAATGAAGGAAAGCCACACACAAACAGCAAATAAAAGAACTCCATTAATCAAGTTTATTGTCTCTAATGGAACATTTGCCCTCTAATGCTCAGTTTAGAATCTCAGACTCACAGTAAACTGAAACACAAGAGAGTACTTCTAAATATTACCCTGCTCCTGCCAGCACACCTCTATCACACAAGTATGAAACAACAACAAGTAGCAATAATAATGATAAAGACTGACCTCTCAGATTTATTTAAAGCTATTAAACATAACATACAGAACTGTTCACTGAGGTAAAGATTGGTGCCACTGTAAAGGTAAGATGAACTTAAATTAAATTTAAGAAATTAAAAATGAAATAATATATTTTTAAATTAAATTTGAGCGGACGCCTGTGTGTGCTGTAGGTGATGTTCACAGAGGAGGACGAAGTTTTACTCATTGAACTCGGCTTGGCGCCGATCACCTCACGGCCTCGCATCATTTACAGAGACCCTGCTTCGAGAAGTAGGCGCACACACCACACACACAGTCACACACACAGTCGTGTTGTAATAATGCTTCTGCAGACATTTCCTTTCCAGAATACAAAAATCATTTCTGTCGCTTTCAGCATCCTGCTCGATGAGGAGGGCCACACTGTTGGACTGCAAAATTACACCTGTTGTTGTGCCTATGTGTAATTCACAAAGCTTTGTCAACACACGCAGGTTTGCACACATGATGTTTTTACTGCCTTTATCACTGCTTTCCTGTGTGTGTGTGTGTGTTCGACTTTGGCCTCAGTAAAAGTCGAGAGATCACGAACAAAGCTCTACTCCTTCTATGGGACCGTGGAGTACATGCCCTGAGGTGTGAACAGGCGGGGATACACGCACAGCCACTGGTGGTCGACGCGCCTGCCATGGTGAGGAGATGCTGCTTTATGGGTCGTGGTTGTCTGCTATTTGTGTAGCCTTGGCAATCAGATTGATAGTAGAATGAATCAAAACGTCTCCCAGTCCCCTGTAATGACAGTGAGGATTCAAAACTGTTAGAAAGAAATGGATCGCTGGTTTAATTTTGGATCCATTTCCAAGTTGTTAAATATTCAAAACCTCCATCTTAAACATTTCTTGTTGAATTTTCTAGTTTTTCTTTTGGTATAAAACATTTAGTAAGGCCAAGAAGTCTGTAGAATATCTCAATAAGACTGGAGGTTGGGCTCTTCAACATTCACTTTGAGTTGTAGTGCTTAAATATTATTATTATGGCTGCAACTAGTTGGATCTCAGTTGATTTTCTTCTGAAGAATACTTGTTAGAGTTCCCTAAAGTCGGTTGATGTCTGCTAATAGCTTACTCTGGTACAACAGATGCACAAAACTCAACAATTATTGATTTGCTATCACACAGTAAAGGAAAACAGCAAACTCAAAATTAATAGCTTGGAACTGGATTTTTATATTTGCTTTTAAAAAATCTTTAACAATGATGGTCATCAAATAGTCGATTAATTGATTTTCAGTTCTAATCATAAATTTAAAAGTTTTGTGACTTTAAACTGTTTAAAGCTAACAAGTTAACCAAAGGAGAAACCACAAAGATAAACATGTATTGTACACGGTGTGTGCCTTTTGCAGGAAACATGTGCAGAGTAGTAAAGAGCAGTTTTATTCATATTTTTGACACCACTGTCAAAACTTCACACCTCACACTTGAAGCTAATTAAAATGTGTAACAGCTACACTTGTTTAGCAGATAAACACCTGACAAAAAGGTTGTTGAGGTGTGTGTGTGTGTGTGTTGATTAATCGCACGTCACCATAACTTTTATAAAGTGTATTGTTGCTAACCTGAACTAATACACACTATTTAACACACGCTATCCATAAACACTTTGAGGAATCACTTGCTTTTGCACAAATGTTAACTTGGACTCAGGGGTGATATGATTAGTGATACCCTGCTTACAGTTTGTTATGTGATCAGTTTAAATAGAAACTACACTGTGAAGCAGGGTGAAAATTAGCACCAGCCACCACCCAAATTTGGTTGTGATTGTGACGGTGTGGCTAGACTTTCACTACAACACCACAAAAATAAGAACATGCTGTACAGTCGACTGGTAAGGAACAGTGAACAAAAAAAAGGCCAATTTCAATCATCTCCACCATGACCCATAGCGTTTCATTATACTAATACTCATGTGTCACAGGTATTAAAACAACTGTAAATCGTGGTGCTTATTCTAAACATCTAACAGAAGAAATACTACATTTTACTGTTAAGCAACTAAATATTATTGTTTTATTTTCTTTGAGTGTAGCTCACTGCAGAGTCTGCACCAGTGACTTTGTATTGAAAATATTATTATATTATCATATGCATGTGTATTTTGGCTGAGTCCTATTCTGCCTGGATACCATCCTGCAGCCATACATAAGCATCTGATTGATTTGTCAGCAAAGCCTCTGCTGCAGAAAAATCTCTGACCGTGGTTGGTGGCTAGGTTCTGTCTTAGTTTGAGATGCTGACGGGAACGCCGCTATTTGGCGCAAAGACCCGGAAAGAGACGATGACCATGATCCTCAAGTAAGACACTTATACTGTCCCTATCCAATCACCACCCAGCAGCTTATTACAGCGTACTGTACATCTGAGAGAGAGAGAGAGAGAGAAAGAAGCAAAGCGTGAGGCAGCCCAGGGGAAGCGAAGGATTTATAATAGAGGAGATGGAGGCAGCACTCAGGAGGAAGAGGAAGAGGAGGAGGAGGAGGAGAGGATGACAGATGGACTCCAGTGCTGATGAAAATTTATAACGCTGGAGGAGGAGGAGGAGGAAGATTAGGCTGAGGAGAAGTGAAGAGAGAAAAGTCTAATCATGTTGGAGTTCGTCAGAGCGAGATAAAAACCAAAAACAAATCACAGGAAATATTAACCCCTCCTGTTTCCTCTGTCGTCTCTCTTTCACCCTCTGTAAAAAATGCTGAGCAGACTTGCAGACTGCTGAGTGTGTTTCCTGTGTGTGTGTGAGCATATTATCATCTAGTCTTTCAGATACTTTCATTTTGATATGCAGTCTGGACATTTGATGACAGCTGCACCACTGCAGTTATTATATAAAACCTGTGTCTTATATAAACTATTTCCCAGACGGTCCAGCCCCATCTGCAGGCCCAGGAGCCCTGCAAACCCACCAGAAATAATAAAAGACATGTATAGATTAACAATGCGACTTAAATTGAGCAAAAGTTTAGTTTACATTTTAACAATTTCAAGTATCTGATTCGTCACATGGGAAGTCTTGCTAAGTTCTGGTTTTTGGACAGTGGATGTTGAAATGAGATGACATAAATTTAGATATTCTATTATTTTCTCTCCTCAGCGAATCCTATGATAACACCAAAACAATGAATGCTCCTAATAACAATATTGTCCTGAAATATCTATTCCTGCACCACAGAGCTGCACTGTTTCCAAAACTATTAAAACACATCAGTCCTGCTGCCCAAATACCACCAGAGCACCAAATGTGGATTAAGCTTTTTATTTAGCTGCCTCCTTCAGGTGGTCTGTGTCAGACTCAGTCCCAACACAACTTAACAAACTCTACATCGCTTTGAGAGTTTCAGAGTCTCCTGATTCTCTCATGCTTAGATCCGTGATCACTGCAGCAGCTATTGACACAGAACTGGTTATCGCCTCCAAAGAGGCCAGAAACTTGCCCAGTATCTCTTCACTCACCCCACTTTTTATTTGTAGACCTTAAACAGTTATCTTCAAAGGAGACCCAGAGATAGGTATACATTGGTCTTCAGGTATGTGCAGAACAGCCGAATCCGCCGCTGGAAAATAGTCCCTGACAGATGCACAGGAAATCACTGAACTACTGAGCTTTTTAAAACTAAACTGTGTGTTTGTGGAGACTGGGGAATAAACAGGAGGTTGCGATTTCTCAAACCTTGCGTCACTCTGCCCCCCACTGGTGTGTCTGGTACTGCACTGGCTGACAGCTGATCATGTTAGGTGGTCTTGTTTTGCAGGAGCTGGACCAGATTGAGTCGAGGAGATCAAGAGGCATCAGTTCTTCACACCACACCGAATGTAAGTGAACAAGCTGCCGAATAACATTAAAAATCACATTTCCTTTTAGTATGGTCGTGTCGCAAGTCGTGTCTTTCTAACGCCTCTCTCTCGCCCAGAAACTGTACCGCAGAGAGATCCACCTCCTTTCAAACCTGCTGCAGGACGCACCTGATCGACACTTTCTATTTTGATTCAGAGTTCACAGCTAAACACCCAGAGGTACAGTAGATCAGTCACTCTGCCTCACCTCCTCCTCCTCCTCAGACTCTGCTGAGCTGAACTACATTGGCCAAAGCTCCCACTCACTGGAGTGGTGAGGATTAGCATGCTCTCGTGTCTGTCTTAGACTTCTCCGTGGTTCTCCTCCCAGTGCCACCATCAGCTGTTTAGAGGATCTAGCCAGGTTACAACAGAGGAGGAAACACAACTACTACCCAATGCTATTGTACAGGTACCTCAGACAGAAGAGAAGAACATGAATCAGTGTTGTTTCCTGTGCAGACGAGGGTACAAGTCTTGTTTTCCTTGGAGAGTGGATATAGCTGACAGTTTATTAAAAGGTTTCTCTGAAGTCATTGGTAACCATAAAATCTCCCAGGAGGTAGATTCACGACACAAACCTCAGGCACAAAAAGACAAATGATCCGCTGTACCAACCTCCCACTTTCTCCCAGAAAGGAAAAAATTGGTGTGACTAACACCAGAATACGAGGCGCTGGGCCCACTTCCACTCAGCATTTCTGGGTCCCACTTAATTGGGAGTTAGGTGTTACAAAGAACCAAATCAAATCACCTCCAGGTCAGTGTGTAGGTAGGTTATGGGGAATAAACTGGAAGTTAAAGTAAAATTGGTTTCAATAGGAACTTAAATGTAGTTGAAAACAACATCCTGCAGAAAAAAATCTGGTTAAAACAAATCAGATTTAATGCAAATGGCAAATTCCATCCTCATCTCATAATAATCTGATTTATGGTGTTAAAGTGGGTCTTTATTTAGCCGCAAATTCACAGAAAACTCACTGGTTTCACTCCAGAAAAGCAGTGTGCGCGGAGCGCCCCGCTGACTGATGGATTCATAGCAGCGGAATATCTCTTCAATGCTGCTACTGATAAAAACTGGAAAAGAAATAACGTCTATTATTAATCCAGTTATAAGCAGGATATTCATGGTGGCGGAGGTATCGCACTCGAGAGCCGCTTCATCTCCAGATGGCTGTGGAATCAGAAGGAGGATCTGTGCTGCTACTCAGTTATTTGTAGTAATGTACGTATCTGTTTATGTTTGCAGTAACTGCACCGGCTATCGCCCCAGTTCGTAGACGCCTACGCAGATCAGCGAGATACCGTGTCGGTTCTACCCATCTGCAAACGCTGCATACACAAAGAACCGCATGGAGTATGCCGGTCAAGGCAAAACACGCCCATCCATCGACGACGACGCCCGTGTGCAGCTTTTCAGCCGCCATAAACACTTGTCCCTCTGCTAACAGATCATCAACAAGGCCAAGAGAGACCACGGAGGAGGTGGAGATCCGCGAGATATTTATATCCCAACATCATCACCAAGGACGTGAGTCACACTGAGCAGAGAGATGAAGCGCATTAAAGTTTTAGGTGCTACATTTATCCCATGTGACCTTGCCCAGGTCACTTCCTTACATCTCGAGAATTTGCCTGTGTAGCCGGCGGTCAAACAAAACATTAATAATAATAATAATACACACACACATAATTTTTTCTGTTTGGATACAAATAGTTTCACTCGACTTTCAGTTTTTCTGTGACTCACTCATAATTAGAGATAAAAATACTATTCCTACATGGGGGGTGAAATGTCCTCACTTGCATCAGTTCTAGTAATTCATCGGTTTTTTGTTCAGTTCTTTTTGTAACAAAAAGGCTGGTGGTTGTTACAGGATGATTCAGCTTTGTCTAAGGATGATAACAAGTCCTTTCAGGTTTAACGTAGAGTATAGTTGGAGTCTTCTTTATCTAAAGAGTGCATCTGGTTTTTACTCTCTTGCTTTAAGCAGCACTTTGAATTTCCCAGCTTGACATCAGTAAATTGTATTTCATTCTACCTTATCTTAAAGGATAACGCTGGGATTTTAAAACCTAAGTGTCTGAATGATAGGATTCCTACAGAGGCAGAGCTTTTTATTAAAGAGGAAGATCCTTTCTTGCTGCTATATGTATCACTACCAGACTCCATTGGCAAAAACAGGGATTTTACTGAGCAAAACATACAAGCTGCTGCCTCTATTTGTTAGTGTGTTTGTGTTATTGTGTGGTGCTTTTACTTGTGTAAAGGATCTGAAAACTTTCTTCACCACTGAACATCACACAACAACATAAACAAACTATAAAATTGAGGCAGTGGTATTCCAGCAGCTCCCAGTAAAATTCCTGTTTTTGTCAATGGAGTCTGGCAGAACAAAAAGAGCTTGTACTTTCAGTAGTGAGTAAGAAAGTGACAGAGCTGATAATTGTTGCTCAAATGTGTTTTTACCTTTACCTTTATACACTTCTCAAGACCGAAATATTTGCAGCATCTTTTTTTTTTCATCCAGAATTAGCCAACATTTGAATGAGAGTAAACAACACATTCACAGAACAACCAGTGACCAAATCAGACTAAGCCGCCGGGCTGATTTGTTTCGCTTGTCGTAGGGTGGCACTATCGGCCAAGGTCGGCAGCTCCTGGTGACGGAGCTGATGAAAGGAGGCGAGCTGCTGGACAAAATCCTCCCACAGAAGTTCTTCTCCCGAGAGAGAAGCCAGCCTGCTCTCTACACCATCACCAAGACTGTGGAGTACCCACCCACAGGGGCACGCTTCGAGTCTACACAAACTGTCCATCCTAAAGTTTTAAACACCTGGCCTCATGTTTTCCTTTGCGCTCGCAGGTGGTGCACAGAGACCTGAAGCCCAGTAACATCCCCACGTGGACGTAGAGCGGAACGCCGAGTCCATCAGGATCTGCGATTTTGCTCTCACAAACAGCTGAGGGCGGAGAATCGCTGCTCATGACGCTGCATACACCGCCAACTTTGCTGCACCGGAGGTAGGTCGCCCTCAGCACCAGCCAGCGCCTGTCTGGAAAAAGAGATGTTTTCGCTTTTAACAAGTCTGAACCATAAATACATCTACACACCGCTGATATGTTCAAGAATAAGGTTTTTACATCAGCTTCTGTGTTTCGCAGGTGTTGACGAGCAGTGTGAGAGATAAGGGAGCAGATGCTTCAAGCAGATGTGAACTTTAAACTGTTTTGTTTTTTCTGTTTCTGGTGTTGAAGAAGCAGGGTTACGACGCAGCCTGTGACATCTGGAGCCTCGCGTCCTGCTCACACCATGCTAACAGGGTACTTGAGTAATACATCTTAACTAACTGCATTTAAAAAACGATCTGTTAAACAACAACTTTTCTTTTTTTCTTTGAGAACAGCTTCATGATTCTGGGAATTTAGTTTCAAACATGAAGTTAGTCATAACCAGAGAGATAAAATTCAGTGTTAAGTTAAAATACAAAAGGACAAAAGGCTGAAATTAGTGAAATGCTCCAACATATAGTTAAAACAAAAATCAAAACATGGTATTGCCTTGATTCATTTGTCTTAAGAACATCAGATATTCACCTTTCAGAAATGCGTATTCAGCGACCCACAATATTTTTGTTTTGATTGATTATCACTTCTCAGAGCAGAAGTCTTCACAGTGATATATGATGAGAAGAAAATAGACAATCCTCGGCACGAAAGGATAGAAGTAGAGATTTTTGTCCTTATCATCGGGGTCTGCTCTTTCAGCTTCAGTTTGTGTGTGCATTTCCTGCTCTTTGTTGAGTGTAAGAATATTTAAAATGACTTTTTATTCGCCTGTTTGCTGCTGTTTTGATGCTCGGGGCTTAGATTTGACGAGATGAGGGCTACCGGTGATGTAAGGCAGCAGAGTAGAACCAAATTCTCCACAAATCCAATTCATTTTCTGTCGTCTGCCTCCTCTGTCGCTTTTTATCTGTCGCCTTCTGTGCTTTTCCTTTATTTGCTGGTTTCATACCTCAACACCAAAAGACTTATTTCAAAGATCAACAGGTGAAACATCGCTTTGTTTCACCTAAGCCCAGAAACCACTCTCCTAAAATGTCTATTTCTGGCGTGAACAGTTACTCAAAGATGCAAACCCAGTGTATCTAATTATGAATACTTTCTCCACCTCCTCCTCCTCGCTCTCTCGCTCGCCCTCCGCTCCAGCTTCACTCCTTCGCCAACGGTCCAGAGGACACACACCGAGGAGATCTCTGGCTCAGACGTGGCAGCGGAAGTTCTCTGAGCGGAGGATACTGGACGCCTGTCTCTGCTGAGGCAAAGGTGAGACCCAGCGACACCCAATGCACAAAACACACAGGCTCACAGGCACCAGGAGGCAGACTGATCCCACCCAGCGGCTGTCCACCCAGTGACGCATGGCACCAGCTGCCCAAGTACACCCTCAACAGACACAGGACGCCCGCACTGGGCCAAGGTGACACACACACACACCCAGAGACTCACACACACACCACACATGAGTCAGGCTTGTATGCTTGGGATTGACTCTCCGCCGGCTTCCTCCCTGTGAAAAAGCGGCGGCGGCCACTCACTCTCGGCCTCAACAGGAACGCCCCTCCGATCCTGGCCGTGGCCTGCTCCACCTGGCCCAGCTGGAGGGGGGTGAAGAAAATCACCTCCACCGCCTTGTGACCTTTTTAACCCTCCACCTCCTCCTCCCGCCAACTCTGACCTCGATCTGATCTCCTGACCACCCCTCCGCCTCCTCCTCTCCAGTCCAGTCCGGGTCCCAAGGGACAGACTACTGATGGACTCTGGGAACTAACGCCAAATAGGAGCACAGAGACCGCTGACCCTCCCCCCTGTCCAGCCCTGTCCTGCACCCAACGGACTCTTCTGATTGACTTCTTCTGCTGTCTTTACTGTAGAGTCTCTCAGCTTTGCCACCAGCCCACAGTCGGACTGGAGCTGTAACGTTTTTCCCACCGTGGGAGGCCGAGTCCCTCCCAAGTGTGTTGTGTTTTTTGCTTTTTGTTTTGCTCTGACAATCAGCCGCCACCAGACCCAGAGACACGCCAGGAAATGAAAGTACTGTATTTATTTACTCAAACTGGGGCAATTCCAACATAGGAACGTGATAATCCAACGATGCATTTAAAGAGCTAGATCATTGTTATTACTGGCCACGGTTCTCATGTGAAGCCAGTAGATCCTGCATTTAAAACCTCTCAAGTAGCCTCTGAGATGACGGCGCCTACAGAAAAGGACAGAGGTGAGAATCACAGAGGCAGGTTAATGGAGAGTTGCCCGCTTGTGTGTGTTTTAGATTCACCGACAAATCAAGACTCAGGAGAGGAAACCAGAGAGCAGGAGAGTCTGGTCTTATATGACGGTTTAGGGATAAAGAAAAGTCTCAGGAGCAGGATTTTGTTTAGAAATTGAAGTTTTTAGGACGCTCCTTAGTGTAGTTAGAGACTCCCAGTGTTCAGTATTTACTCATGAACAAAATCTACTGGTTCCTAGCAGTATAGATTCCTCAGACCCAGATATTTCTGATCATTTCCGTTCATTCTCATTGATACAAGTCAACAATCTGAGCACGATGAACAGGGAACGAGCAGATTCTGCCTTTTAGTGTGTCGCTAAAGCTGCACAAGGCAAGTTGATGTTTTGGACGCCCCCTGTACATGGAGGGTGAATCTTTATGTGCTTGGCTGAAATTATGCAGTGACATTAAGTGCATCTGAAACAGTCACTTTCCTTCTGCACTCTTGAATTTAAACTCTCATTATTATTATTTTACACTTAGAGGACTGTGCACCACACAGATTTCCCTCCGCCGCCTTCACCCTGGAGCAAAACAGTGAGAATTTAAAGTATCTTTCAGGCTGACAGGTGTATTCTCACAGAGAAATCTTGCCTGCAGCTTTAAGACACAACCAGTCAATATAAATTAAATTCTAAGGAACATCTTTGATGCTTTAGGAGTACTTGAAATGGCTCAAGGAGACGGGTGATTTTTGCACAAATGTAAGAGCATGTACAGGAGTCGTGACTTTGCTTCCTCCACACAAAACAAACAGGAGGCTTTTGTCATACCTGACGAGCGCTGTTTCAAGACAAATGTTGGATTTTCTTCCGCTTCCACGACCGATCTCTAGCGCGAGAACATTGAACCCGGACTTACCTTCTGTAACGAGCTGCCCCATCACTTGTGTGCAGCCACAGGGAGCTGAACTGTAAATACAAACAACGCCGAGCAACCCAGTTTCTACGAATCAAGACAATGCATTTTTATATGTTCAGGAGGAGGAGATGTGCTGACAAACAAAGCACACAAGTATGGGTGATGGGAGGAAGAGCGGATTTATCAGAGAGAAGTTGTGTGTGTTGTTCCATATAAATATTTCAATTCCAAAACTTCATTGATGCTTTTTGTCTTCTTGATGGTTTATTTCATGATTTACAGTCTTAAATCACCTGTCGCCTGTTTTGGAATCAGACTCTTTGTGGCGCTGCTTCACCTCATGACCAAACTGATGTGAGTGAGGACGGATGGATCACCTGGGTCAGCTAAACCCTTTAACAACTCACCTGTGTAGCAGATAAAATGCACCTGTACCTGTAGCCAGGCTTCATCCACCTTTTAACCCTGGAAGTAAAGAGAATTAGCGGTTAGTTCACCCAAATGACTAAAAGACAGTCCACTGCACCGCTTTTAAAGGTTTAGTTTGACTGCAAATGCAAATGTCATATAAGGAAGACAATGAAATTTTGGTGAGAAATACTGATATAAATATTTGGCCTCGCTTCTGCATCGTTCAGTTCAAGTCTTCCACAACACATGTTTTATGGAGAGTTGCTGAGCAGCAGCTTAAGAGCAGGAGACAGATTGAAAACAAGAACAAATTATATTTCTTCTTCTAAACTCCTCCAGAACCTCTTCTGTGGTTTTTGCTCTACATTATGAAAAGTAGTCTTCTTTTTCTTTAAACACACAATCGGTAACCGCCCAAAAGTGCAGTATTTTCTACTGCTACCCTACGCCACAGGTTGCATAAATGTATGTGTTTCACCAGTTTCAGCTAAACAGTCATTTTCTTTTGTCGATTAATTATTTTAAATTCAGAGATCTGCAGAAGCAGATCTAACTTATTTGTTGTTTTGCAGCTTAGCTATCTTGTAGCTGCTCATGGTTGGAGTCGGGTTGATAATAACACTCATATTTAAAACCATAACAGGACTTTTAAAGACCATCTCCATGACAAGAAGATCTGGTTTAAGCAAGCTAGTCGGACTTTTCCCCAAGTCAAGAATGAATCGCTTCTTTGTAGTTTGGGTGAACTGGCCCTTTAATTCCGCACAACCTCTGTAAAGTTGTTTTTCTAGAGAGGAACACTCAGCTGTTAGAGTCGACCTCCAACTGACCAGAGTTCAGCATTCAGAGCCTTCATGGTTCAATCATCAGTTTAAAGTTGTTTGTGCCTCTGCTGCAAAAACTACCAAAAAACAACAAAACAAAACCTCCATGAACGAGAGACTGGAAGACACCGCTTAGCCAAAAAGACCCAGCTTGTGACTTCTCCCTTCATCTGTAACCATGACCGCCTTTCTTCATAAACGCTATGTGATCTTTAGGTGAAATGATTCTTCCTCTGTGGTTGTGTGAATGTCTGAAAACATAAAGGATTAAAACAAAAAAATCACTGCCTGAGACAAAAGTTTGATTTTCTTTATTTTATATATCACATGAAATATACAAATGTTGATCTTTTGCCTTGTCTATCGATGTACAGCGCTCTGGGATGTGCGGAATGTAAAAGGAATGATTTTTGTTTTCTGTAATTATAAAGAATAGCTTTCTCTTCTCCTCTCTCTCTCCATCTTCCTCCTCCTCCTCTTCTTCCTCTTCATCTGATCCTGTCAGAGACGACTAGCCCCTGCTGCCACGCCAGCTCTCTGTTTTTGTACCTGCAGGAGAGTTGACTTTCATTAAAAACAATAAAAGTGATAATCAGCTGATCGACGATCATGACTTTTTATTGCTAGTTTGTTTTAAGGAGTTAAGTGTTGATTCAATCCTGCAGAACTCGTCCCTTCCTCCACCATTTCTAATCTGTAATCCTCTCTGATGCTGCTGAGTTTCTTTTTACTCTGGAGCATCACACTGCTAGCTGCTGTCGCTACTTCCTTCTTCAGCTCTGAAAACCACTCCTGCTCTGGTTTACCGTCTACTCTCAATAACTCATAAAGACCAGGTGAAAACACTGAAAACGTTTTTAGAAATTTACTCAAACCAAAAAGCTCGTTTCTGGCATTCAGACCCTGTGCTGTGACACAGCTGCTTCCTGTTTGCTCTAATTATCCTGGAGACTGTCTCCAGCTCGAGTCCACCTGTAGCAATTGATTAGATTGTTGTTTAGAAAGACACACGCCTGTGTTCACACTGCATGTCAGGACAAAACCAAACCATGAAGCTCAAGCTCTCTGTAGACCTCTGTGAGAAAAACTGTACTCAGTTCAGATCAGGGAGAGAGAGCGAGTTTAAAACTGTTTGTAAAGTTCCCAGGAACACGGAGGCCTGAACAGAAAGAAGTCAGGACTCTTCCTAGAGTAACCAGGCCTCGGTTATCCTCTGCAGAGATGGACCGCCACCAACGGCATTTAAAGGACTCTGAGAGCTTGAGGAAAAGATTCTCTGTCTACCGAGACAAAAACTGAACTGTAGTTCACCTTCAGTACCTATTAAATCCACTGAAATATCTAGCCACCAGCCGCTCCCCACCTGAACCCCACAAAACATCTGCAGAAAGACCTGAAGACGGCAGCTTCCATCCAGTCAGATGGAGCAAGAGAGGATAACCTGCCTGAACTAGGTGTGCAAAGCTTAGAGAGGCTGTATATGTTAGCATCTATCTTATTTGCAGACATCACCTTTGACTCTTAAGAAACTGATGCACATTCTGTTTTCTTGACATTTTGCTAGACTAACAATGATGAAAAATAATCCCAGCTGCTTCCTAATCTCTTGCCATTTATGTTTTATTATCAGTACAAACAGTATGACATTAGCTTGGTCAGTTTTGTTTCATGTGATACCAAACAATACGACAGACACAGACCAGAGTGTCTGAGGGTGAGGAAACAAACACAGAGCTAAAAATCAGTGGCGCTCTCCCTTTTAATGACATGAGCTTTTAAAAAGACACATGAATAATGCTGCAAAGTCAAGTCAAACAGACGAGTAAAAATAAAATGTTTTTAAACCACCATTAACAAAAATACAAGCAATAAAGATTTCATCACAACTCAAACTCATATTCACTAATAAATGTTCAGTAAAAACAGACTATCAGTGTTAATGCACCAAACTCAGTTCATATTTTGGTGATTTTAGCACCTTTTAATGTGTTTATTATCACCTTCAAGACTTTAAAAATGAACAGTTATAGGTTTATTTTAATACATATTCATTTTTAAAAAGGATAAGTGTTTTTAAACCACTGATTGGAAAAATAAAAATGTTTTTGACTCAAAGAAATAAATAAAACAATTGACTGAGTAAATTTAATTACGTATGTTTAAGAAAGTTGTTAAACCAGGTTTCACATCATTATTTTAACAGGATTCAGAGAATAGATACAGAAAATGAGAAAAGACAGGGTCCAGAAATGCTGCTCAGTGGTTCTAATTCAGGGTTGGGGACCCCAAAAGGGTCCAAAAAATGAATCACAATAAAGATATGAGGACAACAAATAAAAATATATTCATTTATTTATTATTTGCTGATTTCGTGACAAACGGATTGACTTCAACTCCTTCAGACCAAACCAAAGATGGAATGAACTGTCAATAATGTGAAGAAATTAGTGATGAGAGCTGGAAGTAGAAGTGTTATGGGGCCATAAGTCAGAAAGTTTGGGGAAACTGAACTATTTGGACTGAAATTAACTGTTATTGTTCAATGTTTATTAATTCATCCATTAATCCCATTCACTCCAAATCTCATGTGTTTTAGCCATCACAACTTGAGCTCCAACTTGATTATTTCAATAATCTTTTCTTCAATAAAATGTCTGAAATAGAAAAAGGTCTGAGGTGATGCCTTCAAATGACTTATTCTGTCCCACCAGGTTTAAAACCAAAGATAGTCATTGCCATTTCCTTCACTTTAACTAAGTGCCTTGAGTTACGGATTAAAATTCTGTCTGAGAAAAGTTAAAGTAAAACATGAACATCCAGGACGGTTCGTATAATGAGAGGAATCGCAGCCAGAAACCCAGTGTGTTCTGAGTCCATACAATATATTTTCAGTCTGGTGTGTTCATCACTGTGCACGGGCGACAACATAACGTGAACTCAAACCAGAGCTTAGTACATAAATACAGTCGTTTATAACAGAAACACTCACAGCTGGAAAATGTAAATGAACTGTGTGTGACGTTGAAACAGCTGCAGAAAAAACTGGAAAAACAAAACCATAAATCTTAAAAGACATTTGTTATTGATTTGTAAAGTTCTTATCCCGTTAATAAACTGCTTTACTTTCTTTTTCGCCAGTAAAGTAAATTTACTGTGCTCTGTCAGTATGTATACCGTATTAAATACCTGTAGAATCTAATACAGTCGACTCTTACAAAGATTATGTGCTGAGTTTTTGTTGATGTTGTTGGAAATGTGTCAATCCACTTCTACAGGTTTGGCTTTCACATTGAGGTCATGATCTTTCCCTTCATACCCATGACCAGTGCCAAAACTATTTCTATTTGAGTGAATTAACAGTCTAAACCCCGAACATTACAGGTGTTAGAACAGACTTGTAGGAACAGTTGTACGGACTGTGTTAGACCTACAGGTGAGTCTTGGTTTGTAGCCTGGATTTGGGACATGTTGCTAAATATTTACATGGAGGCAAAATTACAAAACAAACTCGGTTGTGGAGAAATGTCACTGTCCTCTTCAGTTTCCACTGAGACCAAAACTGTGTTTATTCCCACATGACACTGATGGATGCTACAGGATGCATTCCACCCAACGGCACAAGTTATGGCAAATTTTGAACACTGTAAATTCTCATTCAGTCAAGGCACAGTCAACAGCTAAGACAAACAATAAAGGCCAGGTTAAAAAAAAATGAAGACTGAGGGAAATGTTGAGTTTCATTCACGAACACTCATCACTCTAAATTACGAAAATAAGTGCTGGAAATGACATTATATTGAATTAATAAAGATGACAGGTCGATATGGGGGAAGTTTCGAAAGTTTCTGGTCCAAATAAAAGCTGATTCTCTCTGGACACTGAGGTAAATAAAAGCCCGGCTGTCACTGTATAAATCCGGGTCGTGGTTCATTCCAGTTCAGACCGGTCAAAGATGCATAACGTCAGACATGAGTCTGACAAAGAGGAGGTCATCGAGCTGGTGCTGCTTTTAGTGTAAAAACATCGACCCAGAGAGAGTAGGACCTGGAGGCCGAAGTCGGAGTCGCCTGTGGCTGAGTTTTCGCGCTTGGCGGAGACCCGAGCGCCTGCGGTGGCTCAGCCGGCCTCGCTTCTTTTTCTTCTTCTTTGTCGTGGTTTTTGATGTGCACGCCTGCATCCTCTCTCTCAGTCATTTCGTAGATCTGACACTTGCCGCAGTAGAACGGCGACATCCGACGTGCTCTGAACTGATCGGCGGTACGACACGAAAATACTTGAAGCTCTTTGTTGCAGATGTTGCAGCGGGAATGACGCCTCGGTGCTCCTTCTCCAGGTGTCTCCTCAGACCCCACTTCACCCTTTGAACCCCGCCTTTCTGCCGTGTCTGTTTTGTTTTCTCACCTCCGCCGGGCAGAGGAGGCAGGTGAAGACGGGCGCCCTGGGTTGGCGTGCGGGGGCCGTGGTGTGTGCTGGCCCAGTCTCGATCTGAGGCGGATTGTCATTGGGTAGGATCGTGCAGAAGAAGGTCTTCTCCATGAGGTGCATCTGTTTTAAATGTGTTGCCAGACCCGACGCCTCTTGAAGAACTTGTCAAGTGGCGGGCACAGCGAAAGCACACCAGCTGACTTTTACCTGAGCCCATCATGTCGCTAGTCCTCCCGAGCCTAACACGCCTTATTGCTCACTATTTCCTCCTCTTTGACCTCCTCCTCCTCTTACCATCTTCCTCTTCCTCACACCTCTGCCCCTCGGCCTGGACGGTTCACGGTTTGACGCCACCGTGAAGGAGCTGTGGCGCTTTCTCCCCTACCGGATGCTAACAACTCGTTTTTTGGCCGGGACATCTGTCAGTTGGTGACATTGTAACCGATAACTCTCTCCTCCTCCTCAGGGTTTGAATACTCTATAACATAAACCCATCCTCTCCTCCGCTTACCACCTCCTTCCTCTGCAGGCATCGAGTACTCCACCGTAGTCCACGGCGGCCGCCTTTTAAGCTTCCCCGACGCGAGACTGCTCTCCGCGGCGGGTGCCGCCTATTCTCACCACCGTTATTCGGTCCATCCCACCCGCTCCGTCCCAGTTTCCGCTTCCTGCCCGGGACGTTAGATGACGCCGCTTCCCGCGGCTCCACCTCTGACTGCCAGGTGCTCAGCAGACGCCTGACACGAGAAACAGATATCATTTTCTGTTTTCAGCAGCAGATAAATCATTACAAATCACTACTTGCCTTGGAGGTTTCGCCAATCTGCACCTCTTCTAAGTTAGAGCTCTCAAATCAGACCAGGAAAACTCTCGTTAAACTGTTACATTCATATTATAAGGAATTACTATATTATCTTCGAATCACCCTTTTTCCACCCCAATATATTTTCCTTTCCTATAACATGTTTATAATAGTTTATCCACTGTTATGTCACTGTGTTGCATTTATTCAGTTCCATTTCCTGTACTCATTTGTGGATGATTTATTAAACTGTGCAGTTGCGTTTGTATCGCTTTCACCACTGAAAACACTTTCAGGTCTTTTGTTTTGATATGTACAGGATGAATACAATATATATTAATAATCACATTTTGCAATATGTTTGCTGATGTTTGTATGTATGTTTATTTATCTGGTTTTTGCATTTCCTGAGCCTACTGCTACATATTGCATGCAGAATCATATGTGGCAACAAATCAGATTTTAATAATTATTATTAGTACTATATTGATAATAATGAACAGCAATAGATTCTGAGTCACATATAATGGAGTTTTGCTCCAGATGTAATAGATGTGTTTTATTTAATTGAGCTAAGCTATATATCAGAGCAGCTTTTTCCATCCAGAAATGAATGTTTACAAATGTATGGCAGCAGTTATTTTATAACGCCATGTAAAAAACTCATGCAGTAGCCATTGGTTGGTATTATTTATGTTAAGATTCAGGATATGCACTTAAAGTTAGTGCAAAATATAATTTAGTAATAATTTAGTGGCAGAACTTTGGGTGTGGATGTTAGGACGGGTGTAAAGACCACCATGACCCTGCTGCTGAAGTCAGCCATCACAGCCGAACCTCGCTGACCAGATTCGGTAGAAAACAAAACAAGGGCAGCTAATGTCCATGAGATGTGACTGTAATCGCACCGGAAATATTTTTCACTTGTACCAGTTGTTGGTTCCAACGGGGGAAAACGTGAGAGCTGAAAACGCACAGGCAAACGTTCAGAAAGAGACGAAGATCAAGGTTTACTTGCAGGAGGAGGCTTCGTCTGGCAGCTGAGCAGCTCCCCAAATGTCTAATTCTCCTGCACAGCTGCTCTGAGGGACACGTTTCTGTGGCGTGGAGGAATACAAAACAATAATAATAGTGCTGGTGTAAAAGCTGTGTGACTGTGTTGGAGACATTTAACTTCCGAACAAATGAAACATTCATTATTCAAACTTTGAAGCGTTCATACTTTATTTCAAGGTGTTAGCCTTAGTAATGATAATACCAATATAAGGCATTTGGAGGTAGATAGCTTTGTCTCTGTTAACAATTACCTATTACAGTCAAAGCAGAGGCATTTTGAACCTCTTGTGGGCGCATGCGCAGACTGACATTGAGACTTATTTGGTGGTTGAAGAATAGTTCACATTCTGCTTTCGCTGACTTCCGCTATAAACAGTTGTCTAACAGCTTGTCTTTTGTACCGAGTGGGATTACGACTGAGGCGTGAAAGAATATGCCCAAAATAAAGGCAAGAGAGACGGGAAGACGCACGTTTGTGTGTTTCGCGTTTGGTTAATTGTGTCGAGCCCGCTGCGGAGAACACGGTGAAATGGATACCGAGGGTTAATGCCAGTTAGCACCACGGTAAGACACTTCACTGAGCCGCTAACGGTGTCTGCGTCCACCCGGCCACTAAACACGAATTTACCTGGGACGTGATAAGCAGGCTGATAAAGTTGTTCAACGCCCTGAGCCTGTTGGCCAATGTAGTTCCGTTGCTGTTGGGGCTGGCGCAATAATTAGCTAGTCAAGAAGAACCCCACCTGCTTGGCTTCAGACATTTTATTTCTCTGTAATTAACCCTGATAGCGTCAAGTAACTGTTTACCGCTTATTGTATTAATATGGAGATTTAATTTAGTGTCCATGTAATGTAACTATAGGGATGTCGCATAATCGAAAGCAACGACGTTAAGTGGTTGTTAAATATATTTTCTTGTTTACTTGTCTCCAGATTATCTGGACCGATAAATAAATAACAAATGTCATATTAATAACCGTTTACGGGCTGATGATGTTTGGAGAAATGTTAAGAAAAAGACGGGCTTGAGGTTGACTAACTGATTT
>BRZM01003918.1:0-28963 GCA_033238685.1 Lates japonicus
GGAGGAGGGACAGAAACCTGAGAGTAACTGCACTCCTCCCTCTCCTCAGCTGGCCAATGGCAGGGACATGATATAACAAAAAGATTGGCTTTCATCTCTGCACTGTGGGAGACGGGGTCTACATTATCTGCTGGAGGAAACTAAACAGTTGATATCCCCAGCAGAGAAACACATCCCTTGTTGTGAAATATTGTTGAATTAACAGTGAGTGATATATTTTTAAGTATTGCTGAATAAGTGAGCTAATGCATTCATGAGCTCAGGAACATCCTGAAACTGGATGATGATGATATTAGAATCCTGATTCCGCTTATAAAATAGAGAGCATGCCTGTTTGGTCAGTCAGTGTGATGTAAATAGTCAGTCCAAAACATATAGATATGCAGAACTCATGCATCCTTGTTTAACAGGCCATTTTAAAATACAGGGAGACATAATTTACTGTAAACAAGCCTTTGAACTGAAGAGTAAAAATACACAGACTCCAACAAATTATGAAAGTGACAGTGGCAAATGCCACTACGGGCTGTGAGTCAGCCACCCACAGTGATGCCAGTGAAAGATGAAGCCCAGACCTTTATGGCGTGGACTCATCAACATCTTAGGAGAGAATTTGAGCCTCTTCTTCATGTCAGTAGTTCACACAGTCATAAGTGATGTATTCCATGTCCTGTAACACCACAACTGATGAGATCTTTTCTCTCATTCAGTCCATAGATCTAGTTATTACTGTATTTTATGTCTCTTACTTGTCTCTGCATAAGCTCTCTGTTGGTTAGTTTAGTGTGATTTCAATTTGCATTAATTCAGGAATATAGATCATTTCCACTTACATGAATTGATCTGTATAACAAAAAGATTCAAGTTAAGTACATAGAGCTGTAAAAAAACAGATACAATCATTAGCCTTCACAAAAATCCTAGTTACGTTAAAATGGAAATTGTGCTCCTCTGAATAAAGCACTCTTGTCATCATTCATCAGATAGCAATAGATCATAATTTAAATAATATTCCTCAAAGCTCAGAGAAACAGCTATTGTACGTTATGATTTCCTAATTATCTCTTCTCGGACAACGCAAGGAATGAATGAAGTCGGTGACACTGTCGAGCGCATCAGGAGAGGAACATGCTAACGATATGGCCTGAGGTGCTCCTCAGCAAAGATCTGTTCTGTAAGGACTGTGAGAATTAGGGGAAAGTTCACAGCACAGAGAATGCCCACACTACAGGCCCTGGGTTTTTTTTTTTTTTTTTCCAGACAAACTCCACCGGGGAGATCTCAGGGCATACGTGATCTGGGGCCAGTCCACAAAGAAAGAGCTGGTTTAACCCTCTCCTGTCTGCAGCCCAGACTAAGTAGGTGAAAGGTAACTGGGAGACTGCTGACGGTGCTGAGAGGGGAGACACAGTGCAGAGGAATTACAGCCCTCACTTACACGCCTGGAATGTAACAAACATGCATTATTTTCCTCAAAGCCTTGGCAGACAGGGGTTTCCATGAGAATAACCAAAGACTGCGGTGTCCTGGTTAAAAATAGTCTATTCTTATTCAATTGTCAGTAATCTCTTTTTCTTATCATATTGCCTGAGGTCAATGCAGACAGTTTTTCTTTTGTTTGTTCAGACTTGAATATCAGCCGTGAAGATGATTCATATTTAAGTTACAGCTCAGCAGGATTATTGTTGATAATGATGATTGTCATTTGCTCAAGTGTTTTTCACAGGTTAAGGAAGGGCCCAGTGGTTGGAAAGCATCTGTGTGGAACAAGTACAATCAGGAACACAGCGAATGGAAAAGACGTCTGATTTACCCAACAAATACAGTAACAGCTGAACTCACTGACTGTCTGATACACGGTCTTCATGACTGTACATGTAAAGAACGTACGTGCCTTGTTACATTCTTCTGGGACATTACAGAACTTGGCAGGGATGTGAGTGGGGTGTGCAGCGAGGGTCTGAAAGATGAACCACAGGCCTTCATTTTTTGGCTTTGTGTGCTGATGCCTGCGTCATATCAGGCATATGGAAAATTCATTGTTTCTTTAAAGGAACATTACTGCTGTTTGTTTAGGAGCTTAATGAAGTACAATGTACTGTGTCTGTATAAAAATGGCCTGAAAATTGTGATACACTCTGATGTTGTGGTGTGACACTGAAGCTGGCATTATTCAAACTGTCACAGGCAAAATCCAGTTTTGCTTGATATTGTAGGCATACTGTAATTGTCGGATGACTCATGCTTGTTTTCAGTCATGACCTTCCAGGCAGAATTGTGTAATAACAAGATATTCCATTACCATTACCAGTCAAAGTCCTACTTTCAAAGCTTTACTTAAGTAAAGGTACATAAGTATGATCAATAAATGTACTTCAAGTTTCAAAAGTAGGCTAAATATTATGTGGTATAGTCTTTGTCTTGATGATATTGGATCATTATTTCAGATGATTGATATGTAAGCAGTATTTTAATGTTGTACCTTGTCAAGGTATAGCAAAGTTTATTCATCAACTTATTCTTTGGAGGCTTAATCAGTAACAATGTACCATATTTTGTAAGAATATATATTGTAACTGCTAATATAAAGTATAATATAAAATATTTTCTCTCAAAATGTATTGGAGTGAAAGTATAATGTAGCATCAGATGAAAATATTCCAGTAAAAGTACCTCAAAATTGTACTTAAGTGCAGTATTTGAGTGAATGTATGTAGTTACTTTCCGCCGCTGGATTTCGTCCTAAGGGGATTGAAGCCAGTTCACACAAGAGGAACCAACAGACTAATCATCAGGTTGTTAGTAGACAATATATTTACTTTAGAATAGACTAAACAAATGGATTAAATAAACATCAGTTTTATTTGTTTAATATTGGTCATACTGTACGAGGCGTGTAAGAATGTGTCTCCTCTGTCTCCTGTCATTTGTACTAACAAAACCATACGACCGTATGTTTCTGATCATCACCGGATCCACACCTTGCCACAGCTGCTTATTCAGTTTCCCAAAATGGCCGCTCCCATCTCTAGCCGGCATGGTGACCTTTTACCCAGATTCCAAACGCAGAACATCTGTAAATCCCAGTGCAGCCCCTTAGTCATGTACAAGAGGATGGAAAGAGGGAAGAAGAAGGGGAAAAAAAAAAACAGGTGCTGGAGCTTGTAAGCGCAGTAAACCTCGGGTTCCCAAGGATAGACTGATCTTTTTCTTTTGGGACTATTTTATTTGGAGTTCTGGGGTTTTAAATCTACAGATTTTTCCCACATGTGTTTGCCAGAAGTACATATTTGAGTTTATTTAATTGGAACAAATAATCCAGAATGTGGAAAGGTGCAGACCTGTTTAGAAAAAGGAAAACCTGAAAACTGAGGAGAGATAAACAACATGAATTCTCATCTCACATGCTCCTGTTCAGAGCTGTGTGATCTCAGCATATCCAAGCAAGACTTTATTTTACAACAGACCCATCATCAGAATAAGGCACTTGATTTAACACACATACTGTTGTACGGCTGTAGGCCGTGTCTTAGGATGCGTACCTGCCTATATCACATTTCTTGGAGTCGGCTAGGGTAACCAAATATCACCTGTCATATTTTCCTCATTTCCAATATCATGAGATATTCATGAGTAGCAAACATGCAGTGACCTTTTTAGCTGGCTGCATGGCCACTGAGGCTCAGGCTTAGTGAGTGGAGCTAATGACTGTCTTGTGATTGAGTAGAAAAGTCAGTCGGGATGGAGTGGAGAAGTAAATGATGAAGAGCAGGGAGATGTCTGTTTTAATTAAACATGAGGATGTCCAGGCACACTATGGTCGTAAATGATATGGCCGACTGATGAAAAAATATACAAGATACTAGATTTTTTTTTTTTTTCTCAGTTCCTGATTAACAGGTGGACATTTTCACTGTCATAGCATGAAAACCTCAGGTGTCATTGGTACCATTAGTGATGCCACTTTTCCATTAAATGTGCTGTAGGTAAGTATTTTAGTTTAAAACATTCAAAATTTAACTAATGTGGAGAATTAATAGTTTTGCTGTTACGTCAAAGACGCCTGTGTACAGTGTTGCAGATGTATCTACTGAAGTTAGCATGCTAACCAGCTTGCCTCGTCCCATTTCGTACTACAGCTTTACGGTAGTAAGTCACTGTACCATCCAGTCTGCTCTCAGTCCAACATGAGAGGATGAAGAAGTAGCACTGCTGTGTATTCTAAGGTCTTATCAATCATGGTAGTCAGTGAATGGAAGAGTAAACGCAATGATGGCTGAAGCTCTTGGCAAGCGACCATCATCACCACCACCCGCTCCCAGCAATAGCAATAGAAGAAAAACACTACTGGAGACAGCTCCTGGTGAGCAGTGTTTCTTCTAGACTGGTAAGTATTCAGCTGTTAATGTTAATGTTGCCTATGTAGCAATGGCAAAAACCTGCATATAGCACCTTTAAGTGTCCCAGTGACTCAGCATGCACAATACTAAGACAACAAAACTGGTACACCTAAATGGAGTGCAGACATAATTAATGTTATTAGTTACATCTGTGCTTCTCCTGCCAATGAAAAAATGTCACTAATTCATCAATGTCACATTGTTAAATATTTCCATTTAAAGGGAATCACACCATATTTAGAAACAAATGGCCTCATGAACCATGCTTTAAGGTAAATTACATTTCTTCTTTTTCTGCCCTTAAGCAAACAAATCTGCAAGGACAGGCAAACGTACTAACGGATTCATGTGTCCTGGTTTCATACACCACACAGGCGTGCACAGGAAATCGTTTGCCTTGAACCAATTTTCCAATTTCCATTCTGCGTTGAGGACAGCAGACAGCTAAAACACACCACTGCCTCCAAGTGGCAGAAAGCGAGAGCATAACATTCCTATTTGTTCAGCTTTGACCCCTGCTCATTTACCCAGTGGGGCGCCTTTGGTGACTGTTCTACTATGGTTGCCCCAGGGACTGCATAGTGAATGTGACATGGTACCTAAAGAAATGAAACCCTGCCATATTTTTTTTCCAGCCTCCAGCAGTCCTGAGAGATGAGGTGTGACTCGCTTCACCTCTGGTTTGGTTCAGCACAAACAGGCCCAGGCAGGGAGAGCAGGCTGAGAGGATATGAGAGATTTCCTGTGAGGACTCCGAAATGCTGTCCTTTGACAAGGATGGCCCCATTTTGCATCAGCATCATCAAGAGACTCAGTTCCCACACAAATGTTTGACTTCTGCCTTTTTGTAGACTTTAAATATCTGCATTTGATTAGCTTTTGTAACATCCTGCGAGATTCGCTGGAACTGAATTATTCACATTAGAAGCATGAAGCCGTTTCTTCTCTTTGAGGTCAAAAACTTGTGACATAAGACAAGTTATGTAAGGCAAAAGATACATAACTGACCGTCAGTGCCCTGTTTGTGCAACTGACCACAGACTTTAATTAACCAATGCACAATTCATTCCTTACATATATCTTCCTTACACACATACACATAGCCGTATCCTTTTATTCCCTTGTCATGCTCAGCTTACACATGCCGGACATGTGCTACATAATCTAAATAGATATCTTTTTATTTATTACTTCTGCTTGACTGGAGTCATTATTTGTTTGCCGTGAGATAGTTTACTTCTCAGACGCTGGTTGTAAGGAGCAAACTCCTGCGGACTGATATCCTTACATCTTTACTTCACAGACATGCTTTTCCCTCAGTTCACTGCTCATGGACTAATGGGTGTCCCAATGGCAGGAAGCAGAAAGAAAAGTACAGGTGGCACGGATCCCAATTCGGGATAATTAACCAATGCATATGGACTGTGGTTGCTCCACTTCGGCGTATGCGGCTGTCCAGGTGTTTTGTGGTAGTGAGATGTAGGGATGTCGATCGCAGGCTAACTCGCCTGCCGATCGCAGTGAGCACCTGCGGCAGGCAAATAGGCAGTCGGCGGAAACAGCAACGAGACGTTCATTGTGTCGTGACGTGATAAATGGCGGGCGTGGTGTGTGAGGGACTGCGACTGTGACAGTGTGTGCGTGGAGATATGTATGAATGGTGTGTGCGTTGAGACGGTGGGGTCTGTGGTCGCTGCTGCTGAGGGCACTGACGGTCGCTGATTATGTATCTTCGTCTTGCAACATCTTATGTCTGCAAACAACCCTAATGGATGTGTGTGTGGTTCGATCTTTGTGTCTATGTCTTGTGTTGTAGAGGTGAGCAGGATTGAGATGGAAAAACAACCACAAATACAGGAAACCCAAAAGAGGGACCACAAACGAGTAACATCGGCATAATTGGCCCTCTTTTCCTAATCTCTTTTTTGTCTCATCTTTCGCTAGCTCAGTTTCCACTTTCACCAAACAAGCTGTGTTGAAACCTCCAAATACTTTCTTCATTCCATGTCAAAATTCTCATAGGAAACAAGCTGGAGAGGAGGAATGCACACTGTGTGTTTATACGCTTAGTGAGAAAGACAGGAGACAGGGAGATCACGTGTGCATGTGAGAGAGGAAATAGCACTGTGGGTTAGAAATAGCAGAATATGCCCTGGAGAGCTCTTCATCCCTCAGGCATGTGTCTAGTTAGCAATTCTTCTGATTGACTCCGGGAGGTGGTGGTGGTGGTGGTGTGTGTGTGTGTGTGTGCATGACATCATTTATTCTAGCCTTCTTCAATTGACTGTGAGGGTGATGGGCATACTGTGAGAGTGAATACCTGTGTGTGTGTGACCTATTTTCCAGCTATTTCCTGTTTTTGAATGTTTTGTCAGGTGGCACAGCGGCAACTTAAACTGGCTAGGCTGCTGAATGGACAGCCACTGCTGCTATGTCTCCCATTTCTCTCTCATTCTCCTTTCCTCTTGTCTGTATTTTCCTCTTTATGTCTTACTCTTCCATCATTTATCTCCTTCCCGCTTTTTACCACTTTGTCTGGCTACAGTTTTTTTCCTTCCTCTCACTTCTTTACTTTTCATTTAAAAACACAACAACTGTCAAACACGAGCCTGAGGAGTTTGTAAACACTGCATTTAAGACATCTTAATTGGATAATGTCTACAATCATATGCTTATTTTGATTAGCGTAATTTCATGCACTGATATACACATAAGGGCAAACCAAGATGTTTTCCAGCTTGGTTAACTGCGTTTAAACAAATATTTATTTTAAATTTGTTAAGGATATATGTTGATTTTTTTGAAGAGAACATTCAGTGAGAGTTTGTGTAATTTTATTAATTTCTAACAAATATATATCTCATTAAAAAATTGTTTTTCCTGTTTTCATCGAGCAAGACTGAAGTTTTCTAACTCTATGTTGACCTCAATTATTATAGGAAAGAAATTTAGGAGGTCGAGAGTGTCTTTGGTGAAAGCAAATGTCTCTCTGTTTCCAGTATTTGTGCTAAGCTAAACCAAATATGCTATGAAGATATCGCTGAGATGAATGTAATGAATCTTCCGAAATGAGTGAATTACCCAAAATTGCACAGATGTACATGGGCCATTCATTAGAAATTCAAGTTTTATTTCAGATTGGCAAGATACTGGTTTTCAAAACTGTGTAGCACTGTACAGTATTTCCTTCATTGTTGGAATGTTTCTGAATTTGTTCTTCTTCAACATATCATCAGCATTCATTTTTAGTGTGATTGAAGTGTACAGTTACTGTAAGTGAGGGTTATGACGCTGGTTAAGTTGATCCAGCTACAAAGTCTGTAAGGGAGCATACAAATGGAGAGAAGTACCACAACCTTCTTTTAAGGATAAAATAAGGCTGTGTTAGTCCTGGGAAGCTTTCAGTTGTGAATATATCCGTGAGGGTATTTCTGAAACAACACATGCATACTCAGCAAATACTCCCCATGTGAATAAGGTTTAAAAAGAGGAGTTGATATGTTGGTTTTGTTAAAGTAGGCGCAAACTCAAAATGCAATTGCTTCTTTTGACTTGTGCTGGCAATAAACGGGCCTACAAGAAATTCATTTTAGTTGAATCCTATGAGATAATTATGTCCTCTACCACTCATTTCTCTCATGTATGACGTCTTTACTTATAAATGAATAAACAACACTAGTATTTGGGGCAATAATTTATTAGTTTCCGCACATCACGTCATACAGAGCTGCATGCCCTGTGGAAACTCTCTAATAGGTTTTAGAACAGTCAGCTAGATGGAGGTGAAAATGTGTCCAGACAAGAACTAAATTAGCTAATCTAATTTTTGTGTGTGTGCATGTGTTGCATGTGTGTGCCTTGTCCATGAGATTTACTGCTGTGTATATTTGCCTGTGTATCAGCCAATGTGTGCTTGTGCCTCGGTAACACCCGCTTCTGCACTTTTGTGTAAGTTGTAATTGAGCTATCGCTACGGATGTTGCTTGAGCACACAACAGCTTAGCTAGCTAAACAGCCGCTTATAATTGAAATTAAAAGGTAAATCACATTCATCATGCTGAGCCTGGGTTTAATTGAAATGTATGTTTGTTTGTGTGTGTGTGTGTGTGTGTGTGTGTGTGCATGCGTGTACAAGTTTGCATCTGAGAGGAAAGGGTTAGAGGCAGAAAAACAAAGGGATGGGAAGGAGACAAAGTCTGTGGAATGTATATGGCAAGTGTGTGTGTGTGTGTGTGTGTGTGTGTGTGTGTGTGTGTGTGTGTTTGAAAAAGAGTGAATGCAATGAGGCCGGGAAGCAAGACTCCATATCTGTACCTGTCTTGGTGATAAATATGGGACAGATAGCATCCACAAACACCTCACCCTTCCTCTCCTATCCCTCCACTCTTTTCTTTCAATCTTCACTTTCACGCTTCTCTATTTCAAACTTTCTGTCTCTGCTTTATATATATTCACTGTTTCACCTCATAAATGCAAGTCAAATGTTAAAGGTATAGTTCAACAATTTTTGTAAGATGCGTATTTGTTTCGCAAACACATGAGAAAATCTAACCAAACTGTGACTGGTTCCATAAGCTTAATCTTTGGATGTTTATCATTGTAACCATGATTTATGAAGGTCTGCACCTGCCGCTGGTACACCGAATGTTTAGTATTGTAACCATAATAACAAGGGTCCTGTGGGCCTGCCACAGCAAGAGACTATTACAGGAGACATTCTTATCAGAGGTAGGGACAAACAACCTCAACCGTCGTTTGGAGGACTTGTTGACATCAGCCTATGACAAAGCATTGAGACATTGCTTTAGTTGGGATATGAGTGCCTTAACTTTTGCAACACAGGGGCAAAAGATGTAAATAATGCCCTTACTATGTTAGGTTAGTTTCATTGGAACAGACCAGCGAATAGGATCCAGCTATAATAGGATGCATGCCATGACCCATAATGAACATTAAATAGAATTAAAGTAACACTTCAAGCTAATATACTGTCATATGCTGTTTATTTCCTCCTGTTTAATAACAAATGTGGAGGAAGGCAAAGCAGAACATGAAGAGGTGGGATGGACTTGTTCAAAAGCTCAGTAATGATGGTAAATGTAACTTACACACTGCAAAGGCAAGATACAGCTACAGGTCTAAGTAAAAATCTCTGGGTTTTGGGTGTACAGCAGCACCTTCCAAAGAACATCATGCTTGGTTTTCTGAGACCTATTAAAGCTAAATGCCCACTTTAGTGAATTCTGCTATATAGTACTATAGTACTGAAAGAGAGTCCAACCCACCCAGTAATAATACACTAACTGCAGGAACTTGAAATTTAAAGTAGAGACTGTACAGCTTCAGTGTACCATATAGTGATGTCTAATTTATCACTCACTGTCACTGTGCTCTCCTCGTCTAGGCTGCCGTTGTTTGACAAGACGCCATTCTCAACTTCATTAGACCTTACTTACTTTCCAAGGCCCTGGCTTCTCAAGCAGCTGTCAGTTAATTTACTGCTTTTCTCTTCAGAACCTTGCTAATATAAAAAACCACAATTTTATTATTATATAGAAAGAATATTATGCAGTGAAATACCACAGACACTTCCAGCCATGGTTAGCTCCAGAATCATTCAGTGAAGGTAGATAAATGGCTAAAACCAGAAAAAGAACTTTGTACAGATGATTTCAAAGTAAGTTAAGGAATCTCAGCACAGGTAACACTACAAATCATAAAAGAAAGCCTGTACATAAACTAGAGATGTAATGAAACGTGGGTATTTTAACAGGCAGAAAGGGTCTGATGCAAGACATTGCTTAGTTGCATTATGGGAATGAGGGGTCTGGTGTTTTTGTTTCTCACTGTATCTTGGATTCAGCATTGATTCTTTCCAACATGTATAATAAATAAAACTGAGGCAATTCTGATCAGCATTAATAACATGTTAATTATAAATCCTGACCATTTATACTGTTTGTTTTAATTAATCCAGAGCCCTAGAAGAAAAGCAGAAATATTTGACAAATTAAATAATAATTAAAGGCCTATATTATAGAACTAACTGCAATAAAAGTAAGTACACCCTTCATTAGTGACATCATAGTCACATTAGTGATTAGTTTATTTTTAATCATGTTGCATGTCGTAGCCTTTAATTTGATGATTGATTTGATCCTCTTTGGCATGGATATACCAGTCTTGCACAAATCTGTGGAGAGATATTCTACCAAGATGATTCTTTCTATTGTTGTTCTTGTTGAGGGCTTTTGCTTTACCTTCTGTTTTAAAATACACCAAAGGTAAGTTCTATTGAATTCAAGTCAGGGACACATCTGGGCCAGGTCATAGGTTTTACTTTTTCACTTTTTCTTCTTTTTAAAAATCTTTGTAGGATTTTGTCATGTTGCAGCCTCCCCACATCAGCACCCTACCACATGTTTAGGGGCAGTCAGCACTATACAGTCACTGTGTAGTCCTGGTCAGGTCCATGCCAAGCATGTTGGGCCCCCATCGATCCAAACAAATTCGTGTTGGTTTCGCCTGACCAGAATGCTGCCAACATTCAATAGGGCTTCTTCTTCAAGCGTTCTTTGGCAAATCTAGTTTGCAGTTTCATGCCATTTTGGGAGCAATGGCTTTTCCTTGGATGTCCATAGAGCTTGACTTCATGCAGTGTCCTTTCGTGACTTTGTGATCAGTCACTGAAAACCAGTTTCTACAGATAATACGAAGCAAACCGAGGCACTTATCCATCTGTTTTCAATGCAAGGCTGCATAAATAATGATATGTGGGCGCTGCTTTTGAGACAACTACTGCATGTTATTGGTAGTATGGCTTCTTATACCTCCTAACCACTGCTGCAAATGTGTTTTGGTCACATACTCAGTAGCATACCAATGGTTTTGTACAATCTCCACTTTTATGAAGTCTTAACAACTGATTACTACTTGCTCAGACAGCTCCTGACCATGTGAACCATGTTGAATTAGACATCCAGCCAAAACTGGAGGTAGTGATGGTCTCAAGAGGTTCTTCTATAATATCCAAAGCCTACCCTAAGGTGAAATAACAGGTAATGGTGCTTGTTGCACTGAGGTTGTACTTTGGGCCTGTATTAGTGATGTCTATATAACTCATTGGTTTTAATTGCACATTTCTACTTATCCTACCTACATTTCAACTTACACTGCAGTTGTATTATGGTGCGCGATTTTAATCATTTAGTATCTTGATATGTATATGATGTTTGTTGTACCGTGTTAGAAACAAGCAGTTACTGGTTAAAATACAGCTGATAGTTCATGCTGCTCCAGCTAGCCACCGATAATCTATTGAACCTAATCTCAGGAAATGCAATACATTGTACCCCGATACATACACTGCTTTTCGGCTGAAGGCACCAATCAGTTGTATGACAGAGTGTGTCCACTTACTCTCCATGAGTCATAATTCACTGACCTGATCACTATCATGCTTTAGCCTCTTCACCTCTGTTTCACAATATCAAGATTGATCTTTTCACTGTGCAATATATTTATAGCGAAAAGGCAGAGAAGAAGAAGTAACCTGAATCACCTATTACCATGCATGGCTTCTATTGAAAAGTTTCCCAACCCACTTTTCATGCAGATCAGTCCTTGTGATTATATTTAGGATCATCACTGACAAACTGTAAATCCACTTTAGGCAATGACATACAAGTTTGAAATTTCCAACATGGTCCTAAACGGTGAAGACAGATTGTGTTTTCTGTGTTAGCCCAAGGACCTGATGTATGCATTATTTTATCTGCTGTTTAGTCATCACTTTTCTAATCTTCAGTAACTGCCAGCATGTAATGAAGAACAGGAGGGAATGGAATTGCTTCTAAAATTAAATTATATTCAATCTAAAACCTCACCTTCTAAGCTGAATGACTTTTCTTTCATTTACAGTCTCATGAATAATGATGAGCGAAGCCATCATAAAATGATTTGAGAATGACTATACTTAGTCTGCCAGTTCTTCAGCAGCCTTTACAAATTAGGAAATTTCAAATATAAATGTTGACATTTGACTTTGTACATAAAGTGTTCTGCATTTTGTTACTTCTGCACAGCCATATTTACTCACTTTTACTGAAATATGATTTTACTTTACTACGAGGGGGCTTCGAGAAAAAAGGACAGTTGGAAAAAACGATGTAAGTTATGATGTTTATTTTTGCACTGCAACATGCATTTAAGGGTTCATTTTAGAACATGTTATGACATGTTAGTATGTGAAAGTACAGGGCATTGACATCAAAACCCTGCATATGATTTTAGCTATGTACTTTTTCCACAAACTTTTTGAAGCCCCCTCGTGTATAATTTATTTATTTATTTTTTATGTATTTATGAATCTGAATGTACTGCGTCGACAGGTCCTAAAGGTTCTGGTCTTTAGGAGTGCTACAGATGAGATTTCATTTTTTAGATTAAACCTAATATACCAACAAGTCAGAGATGCAAATCAAAGTGTCATGCCAGGCTCACGACATACGGTATAACCCTGAATGCACAATTCACATCATTTAACAACATGAGCAACAATAATTCTATCATGTACCTATTAGTTAATATTTATTAAAGGTTTAATTTGCAGGATTTGTTGGCTGCTGTTTTTAAACACACCATTCAAATTTGGCTCCACCTCCCCAACTCAACGAGTGAGAGAGAGCAGTGGAGGTTGAACAAGCTAGAGAGTGAATGAAGAAAGAACAAAGCAGTGAATCAGAGTAACAAAACATTATTTTCTGATTGTTTCACAGCCCTCAGTCAAACAGACACAGAGCTCCAGCTCTTTATACATCCATGAGGTTGATAGAGAGCGTGGAGACAGCAATGTATCCTGGTCGCTACATTTTTTTTAGAGAGTCCATCACACATTGCATGCTGTTATTGGGTGGGAACTACACGCCTACCACCTGAAGGTTGCAGCCTAGAAACGTCCCAAACACAGCAAAATAAGAAAACAGGAAAATAAAGGTAGAGGACAGGTTCTCTGCAGATACACCACCACACACTTCTAGTGAGGCATAAGTGATGATTGAGAGGGATTGTTTATACATTGCTTTTTATGGAAAATCCTGTATAGTATACCTTCAATATTACTGCATTATAGTTTTAAAAAATGTATTGCTTTCAGAGCATGTGAGGGCACTTATCTAATGGACTGTTGATGAAGGCCTGCAGGCCCAAATATGGTCACACCCTCAGGTCCTCCTGAGATGGAATTTAAGTTCTACAGCTATATACTGGAGTTATGGCAGCTATGGAGATATGGTGATATGAGGCTTCAGGAACTGTAAGTAAGTGCATGTATCTAATGCCAAGGGAGATTGTTGATGAAAACAGTGAGCATGTTGAAAAAAGCCTCCATAATTCTCTCTGCTCACTGCAATTGTCATTCTTTATCACAAAGTGAATGAATGAATGTGAACACAGTTGTTGTGGGGAACAAAATTGAGGCACGATTTGGTCTGATCACATTCAGTACATCTGTCTAATGTTGCAGTGATGCTGCCAATGGAAATCCAACAAATAAAAAACCTATGCCACACGTACCTACAAGGGACTGACCTTGCATCAAGTATAAATCCAGCTTTATGCCACACCTTTGTGCAGAGCTCAGGACAAAAGATCAGGTTCTTTTTTAAGCTTTTACTTTTTTCACTTCAAACCTGGAGTACATGAAAGCACACTGAAAAAGGAGGTAAGGGGGGGAATAGGTGTGAAGGGTCACAGAAATATGTGGCGGGCTCTTAGATGTCTCGAGAGCAGCATTTCAGCATGGCTTCAGCGGGGGGCTGGGGATAAAAAGGAGTCTGAAAAATTCAGTTGATGGTATCTTCAGCCAAGATGACATTTTGATGTGAAATCCCTTTTCAAGATGTACAACACTGAACATGAGTGGCTGGCTACTTTTAAATTGGAGTTCACATGCAACATGCAAACAAGATCAAAATGGAAGCATCTTTGTTGCATTTCAGAAAGTCACATATTGTGAGGTGATATTTAAAAATGTTTTTCATCTTTTTTTAGAGTGAAAAGTTTCTTCTGTGAAACTTCAAGTGCAGTAAAATAATACACAAATTCATATGTTGAACCAAAGTCCAAAAAAAAAAAAAAAAGATCCAAAAGTCCAGCAATATCTGGGTGACACTGTGCATGCACCCACGGTGGAAATCAACAATGCCACAATCTACCAATCTAACCAATAAAATGACCATAGCTTTTCCTCTGTCTGAAGTTTCACAAAGGATGACTGATATTCAATATTTCATAAGGCCAGTAATGGTTGAGCATGTTTGCAAAGTCCTATATCCATCAACTCAAATTAAAACCCTGACCTCAAAGCGTAAATATCTTGTTGTAACGAATTACTAATGGCTTTATTGAACGGTGGCTTTAATAATGGTCAATGGTTTGTAGCCAACAGTGTTATCAAAGCTTAGAAGAAACAACTTATAATATTCCCTCCTGCTAACTTCTAAATAGTGAAGTAGAGTAAGAAACTAAAAATAAAAATGTCAGTTTCCCTTCACTGTGTGCCACAAATTCCTATTGATTGTGGCAGCTGGGCTTCAGGAAAATGAAATCCATCACCATTTGTGTGTAATTGTTTTTCTTATTTTCTTTTAATTCAGAACCACATGTTTACCAGTTTCCCCCTCAGGATATTGCTTTGAGACACGTATATACATACAGATGTAGAGAATAATCACACACATACGCATGTGAAAACCCACAGAAGTACAAAAGGATATACAAACACACATATACACAGAGTGCTGTCTAAAAGAGACACTGACTTGCCTCTCTTGGCTCTGTGAATCACAGAGCGGCAGAAACAACAGAGGGACAGAATTCAATAAGGAATAAAAGCAATACTGACAAATAATGCCCTCACTACACTTCACAGCTATTTGTCAATAAAGAAGCAATTACTAAAATGTAGTAGCCATTTGTATGCTGCCTGGGGATAGGGAGGGGAGGGCGGTCTCTATAGATTTGTTGTGCTTGTCAGAATGTGAATGCACACAAAAATGCATATCAAACAAAGCAAACACATTTTTATGCACAAAGATACAAATGCAAAGAAAGGCTGAAAACCAAAAAATGCACATTATACTTAAAGCATTATTAATATGGACTATAGACACATAGACACTCAGGATTTGTGCTAAAGGCTAGGTATCAATTTAACAAATTAATGCAGTAAAGAGAGATCAATACACAGCTTTGCCACTAACCAATTAGCATACATCTGCGTTTGTTTCCTTACATGTGTGGTCTGCTTGAGGAACATTAAAAAAACTGCTGTCTGCTACCCAAGACTCAGTTCTTACTGGTCTTTGCTTGCAAAAAAAACAATAGAGAGATAGAACAGAATTAAATCTTACTTGTTGTTTGTTGCCAGGAGCCTGCAAGCACCTGTGGATGCTTGGATATGTGTGTCTATGTTAAAAGACTTTCTATACGCATGCGCATTCCAAGGTCTTACACAGTGTGATACCATAACACACACAAAGCAGTTCCAAAGAGAAATCAAAATTCATTTATTTGGACTCACAGTTGTACAGCGCTGTTATTTGCCTTTGCCTGTTGCACCATACTGTCTCCTGTTTACTGGGAGATGCTGACAGCCTTGGTGTTTTTTTCTGTTGTTGTTTTTTTCCACATCATTCTCATTAAACCTAAAACATGGTTCTGCATGAACGACTCAGGACAGCAGTTATTTAAGAGAACCTGGACCTGGCACAGCTGCCACCGGAGCTCAAACTAAGACTTGATTTTTTTTTCTTTGCCTTTTTTTTTTTTTTTTTTCACCCTTTATGACATCAATTTCAACTGAAGTTCACAATGTCTGTTTACTTGTTTCATAAAGCACATCATGGCTACATTGCTCACTGTCAACAGGAGTGATTCATCCTCACAAACAGGATAAAACAGCCTGATAAAAACCCTTCTTGTGACAGAAATGTTGGCAGGTTGCAGTCCAGGGCTGTCTGGAAAAATAGTCCTCTCCTTCAGTAGTTGCTTTGAGGTGCTTTTGAGCAGGGGACCCGGAAAAGTTCAGTGGCCATTTGGAAAGTTGCTAATACTGTTAACACTTCAATTTAAAGTCACAATGAAACAGAAGTTAGAGCTTCTTCAGCTTCCATAATGTAACATATTTGACTGAAATGGAGAAGTTGGATGGGGTTTAGTTGCGTGAAGGATTTGATCAAATCAGCCAAATATAATTGGATCACATATAAGTGGGCATGGCTTAGTAAATACAGAGTGATAAAGAGCTGTATAAGACTGCTGGCCTCCTCCCAAACCACCTTATCTGTGCTGTTAGATCAAGCATTGGAGGACAAAGGGTAAATTAATAAATAAGACCTCAACATCATTCTTTAGAAATGTCAAAGGAGTCTTTGCCAACTAAGATCAAAATACACACCTGTGACCCATGATATAACTGTACTAGTGATTACGACCCACAAACCAACAATAAAGTTGCGCTAGAGTTCAAGATGAGTAATGAAAAATACTGCAACATTTTACTGTGAGGAAAAACAGAGGCATATCAATATAAAAACACAAATAATTTTTTGACAGTTTTGTCAAATGCTAAGAGATAACTGAACAATTATCAAAGGAAGAGAGTTAAAATGAGAGCAAGGACACGTTAGTATTAACATCAGACACTTAAATGTACCACCTACTCACTGAGAAACTGTGGAACTGTACAAATACAAAGAAGGCACAGTTAGTAAACTACTGGTAAACAAATGTGAAGAGGAGTTTCTATGGATACATGTAGAGGTTAACAAAAAATTAGTTGTGACACTATAGGAGTTGCAACAGGTAGTGATGTGTCAATGACATAACATGGCCTGTAAAAAAAAAAAAAAAAAAAAAGAATGATTGAAGGAAACATTTTAAAGAAGGTTTCAGTTTATTTCAAGGCTTTGGAAATAAAAGTTTTTCAGGAGAGAAATTTCTCATTCTTTCCTTGAGTGACAGATGTTTAGAGTGAATGTGTGTGTGTGTTTGTGTGCATATGCGGTGGTGGGGGACTGACATGTGTGTGTGTGTGTGTCAGTGTGTGTCTGTGTGTTTACTGATTGATGCTTCATTGACAGTGTTCATGGGGGCTCTCTGGCTGATTGGACACAAACCGACACACAACAATGCACGCACATACACACACAAATACATATACACACATGCCCACAGCAGTGTCCATGGGGGTTCTCTGCATGATTAGAGACAAAGACACCCTCCACTGATTGCTCCTTTCTTGATGATTACTCCCTTCACACACACACATCCTCTGCACGCACACACAAACACACACACACACACATAATAGCTACAGTATGTGTTGATCAAGTTTCTTGCATGGTGTTGTTGAGGCTGTGGTTGTGCTGACTCTTTACACTTCTATATGTGGTGTTGATCATCATTTGGCATAACTGGAATGTAGCTTTGTCTAATTTTAGTTTTTCTCTTTTTCTTCCCCATGTCTCATAATGTATTTTTGATAGCTCTCCACTCCTTACATTCTATATTTTTATGAGCATATAAATGTCAATGTTTGCCAATAACATATACATAGTATATATGTACCTCTTTGCATTTATATCTGGTATGTGTACCAGATAATCTACTCCATATATTTACAAATTATGCATTAGGTTTCTTCTTTGTGCATTTGTGTGTGCTTGTGTGCATGTATCTGTGCATAAATATACACATATACATACACAAGTTACATATTTGCAGTGTACACACATACAGTACATACTTGCCAAATGTGCACACACATGCAGCATGTACAGATACACTGTGATATTTGAAAGCATTTCCCATTATTTTAAAGTAAATATAAAGTTGGATAAACTGTAAAGACAAACATATATCTAAATACACAAGAACTAATTTACAAAGTTTAGTACTTCTTCAGGTCAGCCTATAGTACAAAAAAGCATGCACATAAACAATGGTATGTGTTAAAAAACTAGCTACAGGTTGTTGGCTGCATGCCTCATTCCTCCAGCCACCATGTCACAGGGCATTACCTATATGAAAATGACATTTTACAAGTGCATGACATCAGCTCACACACACACCGGTGTTGTACTACGTACATTTACCATCCCCCACCGACACACAATATCCCAGAGACAAATGCCTTGTCCTGGCTAGTAAAGAGCTGCCAGGTTATGAGGCCCAATAAACATGTCAGCCTCACCAGATGGTCAAATAAAACAGTTTTACAGCTGCTTTGTTAGTGTGTGTTGACATGTTTACTTCTCTGGGAGTTTGTAGGTGTGTATTTATCTGAGGCCGTTTCATAAACCCAAAGTTTTCTTCAGGTGTCTGTTGTGCATGCAGGCGTGAAGATGTATGCTATCTGACCTACAGTTATTTAGAAGTATACTGTGTGTGTGTGTGTGTGTGTGTGTGTGTGTGTGTGCTGTAATCAGAAAAGTTTGCACATTTTGTTAGTCCTCACTAACACGAGGAGACACTTTATAAGTACTTTGTAAAGTTTCTACCCACTAGTGTAGCTGCTGATAAATAAATGGGTCCTCATATTGGACACATGCAAACCACTAACTTCAGTCATGTAATGTCTGTAATGTAAATGTAGAGGGCAATAACTGTAGCTGGCATAATTAACTATATCATGGGAAGACAAGGAAAATACAGTTTGGCCTGTAAATACATAGGTCAATCCTGCTGTTTTCCAATGTGTAATAATTACATTTCCAGCTGAAAATCAATACAGACAGGCAGAAAACACCTGGGTTGTTATACATCAAGATGATATGTATATATCCTCTCTTACTGACTCTTATCAGACTGAAACATTCCTCACATGTATGTATGGATTTCAACACTGTATATGGCAAAGCTGTATATAATCTTTAATCTTCATGAATTTGCATAATCTTCCATTGAAATGTGTAATCTTCTACCATTCAGTGAGACAAATTAATCACAAGTAAGTCTGCATGAAGAGTGAGAGTCAGTCATGAAATGGTTTTTAAACTTCTCTACCTGGGGTTTTGATCTTTGACAGCTTTTATCAGTGGTGCAGGCACATTACATGGTGTGATGTGATGTTTTATGCACAGTACATCTGTAATGCATGAGTAATGAGGTGTTGATCCTCTGAGCTGCTTTCCACAACAAGTCCATTTTCTATTTTTATTATTTCCTTGAATCATGTATTGATTGACAATTGCTTGACAGACACTCATTTACTTGCTAGATGCTCTCACATGATCCCAATCAGGCAAAACTGATCACATTGGGTAGACAATCTATGTGGTATCTTAGCAAATAAAAATAAAAATATATTTTCTGGAGTGTGGAGAATGGGTCTGTTTTTGTTCCAGTGTCTGAAATAGCAAAGCAAAGAAAACTAGTAAAATAATTAAAACATATGGCTTGAAGAAAACTTAGATATCTTTTTTTCCCTGTTCCATTATTCAACCAGGTAAAAGTCTCGCTGAGATTAAAATCTCTTTTCAAAGAGAGACCTGGCCAACAAAGCAGTGTAACAACAACAATAAATAATATACAAATGACAAAAATTGAAAAAGCTGTTGCACCTTTCTCAGAGCATTAAAAATGCAGTGCTCGGCTGAGGTGTACATATAGGTTCTTTTTTAATTTTCCACAAAATAAACCAAAATATGCTGGACACACAAGGTTGCCACAAGCAGTTCTTTCCATGCTTATGACATTTGTGGTGAATATTCATGCTTACACACACAGAGAGAGACATTGTCACGCACACCAGTTGTAATAGCTGAGCTCTGTTTGCAGTCTTATTTTTCCTTTAAGTGCTTCCCCCCTCCAGCCCTCTGTCATTTGGAAAATCAGAGTAAGGAGCTGTGGGCGTTCATTAACTATGCTAAAATAACTCTGAAATTAGTCTGTCACAGAGGCAGGACGAAAGAGAAGAAAATGGTGATGGAGTGATAGAGAGGGAGACAGAGAAAGTCAAGGCAGAAGGAGAGAGGGGGAGAAGAATAATGGCGCGATAAAATGAGAGTAGACGAGAAAGTTAGAGTGGGGAGGGGGGTAGTGATGGTGTGATAGAGGGAGAGAATTAACTCCTCCAAGGAAAGCTGATTTTCTTCCAATCTATCTTTCTGCCTAATTCCCTGACTAATAGAGATCTAAGTCTGACTCCATCAGGGGGAAGGATGGAGAAGAAAGGGAAGGAAAAAAAATGGCGCAAAAGAGGAGGTAGGGATCAAGGGGAAAATAGAATAAGAGAAGGAGAAGATGGAGGAAAGGAGATGGGAAGAGGAACTAGGTAATAATTGGAAGTCAGTGTTGGCACTTTGACAAATTCACCTTCTCTAATCACTTACACACCTGCGGGAGGAGGAGATAGCAATGAGAGAACGACGATAAAAAGGGATGGAGAAACACGTCCATATAAGGAGATGAGAAAGGAGGAGAGTGAGAGAAACCAGGGGAATAAAATGATGAAAAGACGAGGATGATGAGAGGGAGAAGTGGTAATAAACAGCTTTCAGTCGCTAACAAATGACTCACAGGCAGCAGTGAGATTAAATCTAACTGATTGACTGAGTACATCAGCAGGAGTGCAAACTGTCCCATTGATTTTGTCCTAATCAATATCCCTGAAAGACAAGGGACGTGCAAGAACAGCCTGTGTTATGTTCCCGTACACAAAACAAGCCCTTAATTCACCTAAAGTGATACATTTGTAATTCATTTAAGTGATGAACATTACATTTTGGTTAATTTAGCTGCACTGACAGAACTGACAGGCTCCCATTAAGTGGCAGCATTTTAATTAGAATTTGGTCTAATTTTATTGTGACGTTGTGGGTGAGTGAGGATATGCTCATCCGAACAGCCTCAATGAACGTCGACAGGGGGAGAAATGGCATTGATTAAAGACAATGGGTGATAAAATGTGGTGGAAATTATCTGTTCAAGAGACTTTGATTAAAAATTAATACTTGAGTACAGGCTTGGAAAGCATTTAAAGACCTTTACTGTCATTCGGCTGGCTGGTATATAAATGACGCCCAGCCAACAAAAATGCGTTCTAACTTTTCATCCTTTACTGATTTTCATTAACAGTTGTTGTGTAATTAAGAAGGCTGCTGAAAAACTTTTGATAATATGAAATGATCGTGGAAATTATTTTGCAGCGTAACCCATCAAACTTTAATGCTCAGTGGGGAAGAAAAAATCCTGATTAATATTTGAATAACTGTGTGTTCTAAATAGATACAGCAAGTGATATTTGGGGAAAATTTACCAAAGTTGTGAGATAGTGCAGATGTGAAATAATTATACCAGGCAGAATGAAGACTTAATAAACCTGAAAACATATCAGTTTAAAATTACAGCCAAAAATGGCCAGCTCACATGATAATATTTCAGATCAGCCACAACATTAAAACCACCTGCCTGATATTGTGAAGGTCCCCCTTTTGTCACCAAAACAGCTCTGACCCATCAGGGCATGGACGCAGGACCTCTGAAGGTGTCCTGTGGTGTCTGGCACTGGGACACAGCAGCAGATCCTTTGGGTCCTGTGGCTTGAGGGGTGGCGCATCCAAGGATCAGGCTTGTTCTGGTGCATCCCACAGATGCTTGATTGGATTGGGATCTGGGGAATTTGGAGGACAGGTCAAGGCCTTGGGCTCTTTTTGTTGTTGCTATAAGGGGGTGTGCTTGGTCTGCAATAATGTTTACATGGGTTGTTCTTGTCAACTAACATCTAGATGAATGTCAGGACCTGAGATGAGAAACGTTATTTACTCATCTGTCAGTGGTTTGAATGTTGTAGCTGATTGGTGTATACAAAAGTGAAAAAAGTACAAAGGGACATGATACAGAAAAAAATGTGTATTGGGAAAACTAACATTTTTCAGTCCTGATCTTTCCCCTTTTGTTTTAAAAGTGGAGAACATGGCAGCAGAGTTTAGTCTAATTTATACTATAGTATATACTCACAAAGTAAGATAAACCCTCTCTTCTGTCTCACAAAGGAAGCTCATTTTTGAGTAGGTATAAATAAAGATAAAACATACTGTACACACTGCACATTAACCGGCTCTGGAGCAGGTAAAGCAGCAACACACTCAGGTTTTTAACTGACACAGGTGTTTTTACTTATTTTGCTTCATTAGGGTCTTTCTCCACTTTGGGCTGTTTATCATGTTTATTAGTTCACAGTAACATCACCTAATTGCCAGCATAGGTCTTCACACCTTCAACCTAAGCACTGGTCTAATCAACCTCCAGTGGAAACACTTGTGTGCATTGCCTTTAAATCAAAGATGCTCCAGTGAAATAGCAATCCCACACACTGAAACATTTTATTTAACTTTTATTGTATCTATTTTAGTTGTTGCTTACTAAAACCTAGCATATGGTAAAGGTTAGCCCAACAACACTGCACCATCACAGGTTTGGTCACCATATGAACAGGCATTTACAAAACAAAAATGAGCACACAAATGCACCCTCACCCACTGAGTAATCGAGCAGCAGGCAAACTCTCTGTCTCTTATCAAAGCTGAGATGGCAAATTCAGTTTTTGTCTTTATGTCAGCCCTATATAGGAAATCAATTCTTCCTGTTTGTACACAGACATGATCAAAGGTGCTTAATAAGGGCATTGTTCAATCCATTTACAGAGAGGTGCTGTTATAGCCTCTCATTAAAATGTTGCTGAAATCCTTCCTAGCAGGCAGGTTTGCAGCATTGGGAGTGGAAATCATACGATTGACAGGTAAACTCATATGGTCTGTATAATTCACTTTAAGTTGTGCTGGCCATTTAGAAGTATTGTCATATGGGAACTGTTATAAAACATAAAGTTAACTCTCGCAATCAAACATACGAAAGCATGTCCAGTTAGTGGTAAATAATTAGCAGCAAGCTGTCTTGATCTTCTATTTCTTCCTGGCATCATGTTGTTCTTTCTTTGTGGGCATCTGTGGTGGAACTGATGAATGGAAAGACCATTTCAAGTATTGCGCTTTTGTTCCTCATCTCTTTTCTTACTCTCTCTTCCTCCTCATTTTCTGCCCAATCTCCACCTCATCCCCATCTCTCCTCCTCCTCCCCACTTTCACCTCGTTATTTTGCACTACTGCCAGCCGGCTTTGCTGGGGAAGGAGGGATGTTCGAGATGATTAGAAAAAAAGTTGAAGTTTTGGATACGATAGCAGTTCACTTCGAACTTTCTCTCCCAGCAGCAAGGGCTAATGGATTGGTTCAATGTCCTTTGATTTCTGAAAACGCAGGAACTACCATATTGTGTTTTAATTTGTGTGGTGGAAGATGTAGAGACTGTTCCCTTTCTTTAAATTACATCACTTGTTGGAGCCTTGAGCTTTGTATCTAGTGTGTGCAGATATTATGTTCTTACAGGCAGCCTTGATGTGTGTGTTTAAGTGACAGAGATCTAGATATGGCCTTTTGGCGTGAGGTGGCAGCACTTTTCACTTTTGTTTATTATAGCAGAAACACACATAGTTTGTTAGCCAATGCAGCCACATGTTACCACCTACCTTTCTCATTCTTTTAGATAGAGAGAACCCTTAAATGAAAAACGGGATGAGGGACGGCGGGAAGGCAGCCACCGTTTATAGAAAACTACTTACTTCAGATCAACTTCAGTGGTTAAAAGGCCTTTATGATCCAACACGCCTGATTTAGAAGCAGTTTCTTTCTTCGTCCTTAAATATCAATTACATTTCTTTAAAACTAACAAAAATGGTTACAGTGAAGAATGTATGGATTCAGTGTGCGCTGGGCTCAAGGTTCACCAGCAATAAGTCAGAGTCATCAGAAAAGTTGCAAAGATCTTATATTTTGTATAAAGATAGATGATTGAATATTGATATTTCATAAAACAAACAAACATTCTGACAATATGATGGTAATAATTTCAAATAGTACCAAAAGCTTTAGAAAATACCTTGAAATAATTTGGTTTGTATGGGAAACAGGTAGAAAATCTCTACTAAATGGCAGATTGTTTTAGCTTGTTTTAGGAAAATACAATTTTAGGAATTTATGACAGGCCAAAGGCCCAGATACACTCCCAAACAGATATAAACATAGATACTTTTTTCAGAAGCAAAATTTGTAGAGAGCTAAGTAACTTGAAAGGCGTGTGCACAGCAAAATGGGATGGAAATGGAAATGGCTGAGGAGTATTTGGAGAAGATTTGTGAACTGGCTAGACGAACTGATCTATGACCACTATAGGAAAAAGACTGCAGGACACACAGGAAAGAGCACGAAGAAAGCCACGAGTTTTACCCATGTAGGTTATCCATCAACACAAACAACCTTTATCACTTTCTATGTTCAATTCATTTTCATTTCTTCTACTGATACTGTGTTCTTTAACATGCTAATCTTCTCCTCTGCTCTTTTCTTTTCCACTGAAGCAACATTCTACTACTCACTTGATGCCCCACGCTGACCGCGAGCAGCAGAAACAGGAGGAATGGCTCAGTCAAGACAACCAAAGGGAAAGCATCAAGTGACGTTTGGACTCTTGCTGGGAGAAAAAGTGCAAAAGGAAAGAAGCGCTGAGAATTAAAGAGGAGGAACGCCATGAGAACTGAACACTGTGAAGCGTCTCCAACTCTCCAAAAAATCAATCTCAGGATTTTAAGAATTGATACTGGATCATTCTACTGAAAACTGGAAAATCATATTTTTAACCTCTGTCCTGCTCAGCGGTCAGGCTGCTGGGTAAAATGTTTGCATGGCCACTAGATAAATTCTCTCAACACTGTCCCTATGTGCCGACTGGAAATGAAAAGAATATATTCAGTCTGTCTGTCTGTATATATGTACAGTTTATAAATATGAACAGGACACAGGACTCTGCGTATTTCTCATATGGTTTCCTCCCACATTCAAAAAATCAGGCATGTGGTGACTCTATATTGTATTTAATGTTTAACATGATGTGTCGTCTCTCGTTAGTTTGTTCATCCTCTCTTAGCCACATATGGTAAGATTTCCCATTTCTTATGGAATCATGGGATGGTGGTCATGCAGCCTTACTACTTTCAGATGCAGACTACAAATGGAGTGGAAAATGGAGAAAAAAATCCCAGAATGCTTTTGTGAAACAAGTAAGGAGTGGTGCCCCATTTCCATGTAAACCCCTACCCCATATAGGTGTGTTCTGACGGGCCACTACCCAGTCAAGGGCACTCCAGGACTAGGGTTAGGACCAAAGTGAGGATTCGGGATTGGTTCCCCCACAACCAAGATTGCACAGGTGGTTTTAAAAATCATGTTTTTACAGTGTGCAGTTTTCAAAGTGGCAGAACCTTAATTTTACAATAAGAAGCTGCAAGTGAAACTTTAAGCTGGAGACTGCCAATGTAACTTTGTACCAGCTTATCAGATAAATTAGAGCATATGGCTATCCTGCATGGGCTGGCTGGTCCCATGAATTAATTTTTAGATTCAGTAACTCTTCTTTTTCTTTCTTTTCTTTTTAGAGCTCTCGTGGATTTAGCACCTGTTTACAAAACACAATGTCTGTGCTTTGTTTCCTGGACAGTATTCTGTGATCTTCTTCTGCAGGTACTGCCCCAGAATATAAATGAACAAATGAAAGGAACCTTTTCTTGTTACAGTGAGTATTGGCATGGTCCTGACTGCTGTGTTTTCTCAGAGTTTCTATTCATGAATTCAGATACTTCTTATCCACCATTTCTTTGCAAGTAGCTGTTTAGTGTTTTACGATGGAAGCTGCCTACCTCCTGACCCTCTCAGTGTTCTGCCTGTTGTGCACTTCTGTCCTGCAAAAGCTGATAGAACTATTTGTGGACTCTCTGGGAATTATTTCACCACATATGTTGACAGCTTTCAAACCATTAACAACCCATTTCCTCCATCTCGAGGTCAATATCAAATGGAGATACAAAGACACAATAAAAAAAGAGACAGAGGGTGAGGGGAGTGATAAAAAGCAATAATCAGGAAAAGAGATTTCAATAATCAAATAGAACTTTTAATGCTATTTTTCTTGTTTCCCTCTTCCTGCAGAGGCCTTGAAGATAGTCACTTACACAGTAAATTGTATTCTTATTGTTTTCAGTTTTGTTTACCTGTCCAAGGTACACAGAAATAACTACGCACCACAATGTGGTCAAGTCTATCAATGAAGACAGCTTAAGTATCCAGGCATTCTTGAATTCACCCAGTCTGATAATGCATACTTGTAGCTAAAACACTTTGTGAGTCAAAACAACACATATAATCCGCGGTACTTAGGGAGGACTGACATAATTCCCCCTGTAATGGATAGATAACATTTTGCATTCACAGCTCCAAAAGGGGACAGACATCTATATTTCATCCCACAGCGATGCACAGCTGAGACACCCGGTAAGTGGCAGAGAGACAGAGAGGGGACATGCATTCATATTTCATCAGAGCCAGACACTTGGCTAAAACAACCGGTAAGTGGTAAAAAGAGAGGGACAGAAAGAGAAAGAACATGCATTCATATTTCATCACACAGAGATACACGTAGTTAATAAAACAGGAAAACAGTAGAGCAAGGGGACCGCCAGCTACCAACTGATAACTCTTGGGAACATCAATAAATAGGCATGAGGGACACTTTTAGAGAGGAGGGAGGAGTGAAACAGAGCGAGGCATGCATCCATATTTCATCAGAAAGAGGTGACTGAAATGGCCAGTAACAGGTGGGTATCAATATGGACACATCAGGACACTTACGACAGAGGGAGAGAAAGGCAGAGAGTGCTCTGGTGAGGCAGAAGCACATCTAAAAGCTGATAACTGCCTCTATGAATATAGACACATCCACGGTGACATTTATAGACAGCCATTAGACTTTAGGCTGTTACTTTGTTGACAGTTTAAGACATCCATTTACTCCAGTGTTTGGTATTGTTTTGTGCTTTGCAGAGCTTTAAATGTACATGGCCCATATGGGTGCCTGTGGGTTACAGCTGACGTTTTATTTGTGACAGATAAAAGCGGGACACAAAGTCAAGGCAGGGAAAGTCAGATCTGCAACAGTTGCCTTATTCAATGGAATATATGAGACTGTGAGCAAGAACTGGCTCCCTCAAATGTCATAAAATGCATTTTGTCCATTTTTTGTGTATGTAAAAATTCTCTGGTCATAGTCTAAAAGAAATTCCTATTTTGATTATTACACGACCATGCATTACAAACATTGGTCACAGTTTACAGAATGACCTCCTAGTTCAGCTCTGTGCTATATAAATAAACTGTTGCTTTCCTGTATGTAACTCTCATCCAGAGAGACCTGTTTTATTCTGTAACCTATTATTCAACTTTTCTTCAAACCTAAATGGCAAAATAGGTCAGTGCCTTCCAAAATGGCCTATGTGACTGTTCCAAAAATGACTCGTATTAGTGTTTTATGAACTGCAACCTCTATAGAGTCTGGTCAATTTCAAATAGAAAAGTGTAGAAAAACGTATGGAAGCACCGTGGTCAAGGAATAATGCAGTAAGGAAAAAAATCACTGTCACTTGAAAAAAACAAGCCCCTCTGTAATGATATAACAATATCATGTTACATCTGCATTCCTTACTGAGAGCACAATTTCTTATTTTACATTAACTGCCATGTAATAATGGCATTATTTTATTTGGTATACTTTTGATTTTTTTAAAAAGCAGAGCATGGACTCACTCAGAATAGGAAATGATCCCATCTTTCCTCTTGCACAACCTTACATACCTTCACATGTTCCCTCACATGTTAGCTTCTTCCACACACCCACAGCATATCAACTCTCCAGAGCAGAACAGATCTGTCGTTTGAAGTAACACCTCTGCTTTCAATCGAACAGATAGTTCTCTCAGTCCAGCATTCACAGCGTGTTCACTTGACCCGGCTCAGGGCCAAGTCGATTTTTAGACAAACCTTCAGCCTTTTACTGAGCTCCCAGGGTGCTAATGTATAGCCATTAACCATGGTCCAGAACACAGACGAACACCAGGGAACATGCACGGACACACACATAAATGCACAATATGGACTTTAGTTTCTTTTTCTGCTAAGTAAGACAGATTCCAAAACATACATTTGCGCAAACACAAAAAAGTCTCACCATTCATAAATGTGCAAGTACATGTCAACACCCTCTATCTTTCTCTTTTTTAAACGTACACACACCCACACATGCACATCCCCAGTCCCTGAGAACTTGAGATTGCCCTCTCCACTCCAGTGCATTGTGGGTACAGGATTGACTAATCGTTGTGTCACAAGTATACCATGCTGCATCTCTCTCCACTAATGTAATGACTCTGTGTGTGTGCGTCTGTGTGTGTTTGCTTTGTAACACAGGTCTAGAAAGCAGAATCATCATTGTGTTGTGCATGTGTGTGTCCATACTCATATCAGTATTTATTCATTTTGTTTCAGTGTATATGTGTGTGTTGTGAGTGAGTGAGTGTGTGTGTGTGTGTGTGTGTGTGTGTGTGTGTGTGTGTGTGTGTGTG